>VZRW01013685.1:6106-149944 GCA_013398125.1 Aegotheles bennettii | reverse complement strand
GAAACCCGCAGCAGCCCGGGGGCAGCCAAGCAGCCCGCTCGGGCAGCTCCTGGTGCCGGTTCTGAGCGGGAGGTGGCTGCTCCAGTCACTGCAGTCACAGTACCTTGGGGGGAAATGAAACCTCCCTCAGGTGGTGCTCACTGCCTGCTGCTCCTCTGGCCTGCGCACACCTCACCATATCCAAACCTCTGCTGGCTGCTTACACGTGCTCTCCTCCTCCTCCGGCATCAGTGGTACCAGCCTCAAAGCCCCCCCTTTCTTTTGCTCGGTGTCCTCTTTCCAAACTCCAGCTCTTTGCCAGGTAAAACGTCCCCCAGACTCGAGAACACCCGCCCAGCCTCAGGACCCCAGCGGCCCTCCTTGTCACTTTGTCACCTCCACGGTGGGGCTCCCCTAGCCTGGCCTCCAGCCACCTGCCTCAACATCCCAGCCAGACACCGCCACCGACTCCACCGCTTCCCAGTTCCCTTTGGCTCTGGAGAAAAGGGTGAGCTGAGAGAAATAATTAAAAACCATCCCCAAGGGCACAGCGGAGACTGTCTGGAGGCTCTGTCCAAGGACACAGACCTAGCACAGCCTCCAGCAGCCACAGGGCTTGCTGAGATCCCTGGCTGATGTGGTGCAGGGCTTGCCTTGTAGCAGCACTAATCCTGCCTGGCACAGGGACTCGGTTAAGGAGAGCTCACAGAGTAATGACAGTTATCTAAATTGCATTGTTTAAAAGGAAAAAAAATACCACAAACAAAACTCAAACACACAAAAGTAGTGTTTGACCTCTGTCATTCCTACTGAGTGTCTGAATCATGGCTGCTCTTATGGAGCTAGATTAACACCAGAGGACTGAGCATAGCTGGGACAATACTGGGCTTCAACTCCATTTAATTTTAGTAGAGACAGGGCTCTTTAGCATTTCCTATAGCACTGCCAGCATTGAGCAGCAAATCCATAAGAACATAGAATCGTTTGGGTTGGAAAAGACATTTTAAGATCAAGTCCAACCATCAATCCAGCACACAGCCAAGTCTCCCACTCCACACCACAGGACAAAAATACATACAGTTGTGTTTCCAAGTGAGGTTTTGATGCTGGTGAGGGACTCCAATGTGACTTTGATGCTACTTGGCTCACTTAACTATAATAACTTAACTCTACAACTGTGCACAGCACAGCATTTATAGCGAGGCTGATCCAGTCCTTCACAAACACAAGTCTGAATATACACCAGTTCATCAACCACTGCATCCATAGAGCTTAAGTTAAGCAATGGGCTGGATAGTTTGGTTTTTTTTTTACTGTATTCTACACCTCAGTCAGTGTACCAAGTTTTCTGGACAGTTTGTGCTTTCCTTCATTGCCCTGGCAACTGGGTTCAGGTTATCACCTGAGAACCTCAGCATTCCTTTTAAAAAATACATAATTTTTTTAAACCCCAGAAAAAATGGGAATCAAAAATGTTCCCAAACCATTAGGAAAATAAAAAGTGCTAAATTCTTACCTAAATATACATGGCTGTAAAGGTTTAATTTCAGGATTTTTAAATGGTTGTGGCTGACAGTGCTGGGAAATCCATGAAAATATTATCTTAATGCTTGCTGTTCACAGCCTTGTGTGTTCCACCTCAGCGCAGGGTTCAGCTGCAATCGATGCCAGTAGCTATGAAATAGGAGCACACTTTCCTTTTGTCCTAGGCTATCTTGAGTTGGCCCTAGGCTGAGTTGGTCTTAGGCAGCTGAGTTGGCCCTCAAGTAAGTAACCGAGGCTACTGAGACGTGGTTGTATGCAGTGAGGTTATCCTGGCTGTGTACCATAAACCACGCTAAATTAAAGGGATTTTAAAAGCCACGTGACAAAGATGTCTTATAACAGACTTGAAGGCAGTAAAGCAAAAAGCTAGAAATGCATGGGGTTTGTGAGGAAGAAATTTGGTACTTCAGGCAAAAATATTTTAGGGGACACCCTAAATTTGGCTGGGAATGGGGATGGCTGCCTGCCTTGCCAAGTCACATGGGAGACAGGCTCCATCCTACACAGAGGAGGCAGACACATCAGCGAGCCACGGCAGAGTCTGTAATACTGATTTTTCAATACTGTGCAGTCACATCCTGTGTCCTGCATAGAAATGCTACACAGCACATGGCTTTTTTTTTTTTTTTTGAGCTTGAGGTAAACAGCTGCTTTTTAGACATCTGGAAGAACAGCTGCTCCACACAGAGAGAGAAGTTGCCCGTGTCTTGTGCAGCCAGTGGGACGTGCTGGACGTACTAAGTGCGCGCAGGGCAGTTGTCCCGCAAGCACCCGGAGTCCGAGCGGCTGGACTGGCATCTTTGCAGCACAGAGTCACACCACATGCAATTTATGTGCCCAGGATTTCAGTATTTCTGGTCAGTTTATGTTCATCATCCTCAAGGCTCTGTGATTACAACAGAGTGTGGTGTAAAGCTCACGGAAGCGTTTTATTCCACTGCTTTGGTGAGCTTTGTATCAGGATAGAGACAGGACACTTAGAAAGCGCTCAGCTATATTCTTTCAGGGTCAGTAAGCTCCAGCAGCCAGCCAAAAGAAAAGTCAGTGTGTGCAGACATGCTTGACGTTTTCTAAGGACAGTTGTAGCGCCCGCAAGAGAGCGTGCCCATCCATTTACTGTAGGGTTGATTAAAAAGTGCTGGACGTATTGCACTTCCTAAAGTACTCAAACCCCAGCATTTGCATACAGATGTACTTTCTGTTCTAGACATTGAACAGGAGATTCACATAGATGGTTTTGCATTTATGGTTTCCTGCTGCGTTTCCTCCTCTTTTATGAATTTGTTTACCATTTACTTGACCCGTAGGATCTTGACCAGTAATTTCTAACAGCCCTAGCCCAGACACGTTCAAAGCTCAGTATTGGCACTGCTGCTATTTGTAGGAGGTTTTAATCAGCTACAAGACATTTACCACTGCCACTAAGGAGCTTTAAACAATCAAAAAGCTTTAAAATTTAATCTAATGTCACAAATAGAACTTATATTAATTCAGTGGTTAAATATTGATCTAAGATGAGTTCTTTAGCATCTCTCCTTCTGCTTCTGACAGAAGCAACCAAGGGAGAGCAATGTATTTTATATTACATCCCCAAAGCTCAGTTAAAGAAAATCAAGGTTGGAAAACCAAAATGTAAGAAAACGTCAGTGCAACTTTTAATCCCCTCTTCCCTCCCCCACTTTACGTGGCTGCATTACGACGCAGTTTCTTGTGTTGTGATCACATCCCATTTACTTCCCACAGGGCCCCAGCCTCATTCAGCTATTGGGCTGTTGTTAAATATTTCTTTTTATCCCTTCATTCAGCATGTGGCCCCAGGCCATATTCTTCAAATTCCATCCAAACACCACAATTATTAGCTTCCTCCTGGGCATTCTTAGTGTGTTCTCTCTCATATATCTCACAAGCATTCACAGATTCATCTTTGCCCCTCTTTCCACCCTCAGTGAGCATTAGCGTGTCATCCTGCTTATGTTAAAGCAGGAAAAAAAAGACAGAATCAAAATCATCACAACTGAGACTCAAAGCTGCGAGTCCCTCCTGTGCCTCCCTTCATCCTTAATGAGCAGGTAGGGAAAGATCTTGTGCATTACTCATACGTTGTCTCCTTTGGGAGGAAGCATTGTCAGTGGAAATATCCCAGCAGCACTTGTGCTAGAAGACAGTGAAAGAAGAGGCTACAGTTTTCAAGAAACTGAGTAGTCAGTGTGAAAAAATTAAAAAGAAACAGAGAAAATGACACATAGAATCATCGAGTTTGGAAGAGACCTTCAAGCTCATCCAGTCCAACCCCTACCTACATCACCACTAACCCACATCCCCCAGCGCCACATCCAGACACCTCTTGAACACCTCCAGGGACGGTGACTCCACCACCTCCCTGGGCAACCTATTCCAACACCCAATCACCCACACAGGGAAGAAATTTTCCCTGATGTCCAATCTGAATCTCCCCTGCTGCAATTTAAGGCCGTTTCCTCTCGTCCTTTCACTGTGGACACAGAAGAAGAGACCAACCCCCGCCTGACCACAACCTCCTCTCAGGGAGCTGTAGAGAGCGATGAGGTCCCCACTGAGCCTCCTCTTCTCCACACTGAACACCCCTAGCCCCCTCAGCCATTCCCCATAAGACATTTTCCAGTCCCTTCACCAACTTTGTTGCCCTTCTCTGGACACGCTCCAGCCCCTTGATGTCTTTTTTGAAGTGAGGAGCCCAAAACTGAACCCAGCACTTGAGGTGTGGCCTCAGCAGTGCTGTGTACAGCAGGACAATCACTGCCCTGGTCCTGCTGGCCACACTGTTCTTGATGCAGGCCAAGATGCCATTGGCCGCCTTGGCCACCTGGATACACAGGTGTAGGATGGTTAATGCTGAAATAAATTTCATTACCACACCCAGTCAAGTGTGGTGTAGGCAAATGCTACTTGGAGCTTGAGCTTCAGCTCTGGCCTATTTCTGGCTATCCATCTCTCAAAGAGCTCATTACAGCATCTGTGGCAGCAGTGCTACACAGTAATTGGATATAAGTTGCCAAAACTCTCCTTCCCCACCCTTTCATGCTTCCCTGGCCGTGCTTGCTGTTCTTTTCCCTACTTCCAAGTGAAGAGCATCCTCCAGTCAAGGCAGGAGCTGCAGTGTGACAGACAGAAGGATGGTACAGGCAAGTTCAGCATCGCGGAATGTCTCCCCCACCGTAATAACTTCACAACATCCCCCTGTAAGAGAGCAGCCATTTTTGCAATGAGCCTTGTGAGTTTGGTTAGAGCAGGTGCTTGAGACCTGCCTAGGTGCACAGTGAAGCAGGCTGCCTCACCTTCCCTGCAGTTTCCCATTACATTTATGCCACAAAAATGTTTTATCCCTGTTACAGAAGAGACTGGGAAGACTCCCCCACTGAGTTGTGAGGCTCAGATTGGACCCCCTTGCTTTCTAAACTCCTTCTCAGAGAGGAGTTGGGGTGCAGCTGGATCCAGTCTTGGCCCCCAGCTGTAAAGAAGAGTTTGGACCTTTGGTTCTGCTGCAGAGTCTGTTTATTTCAGCTCAAGCTTAATTTCTTCCCCTGTCACGCCCAAAGCCTATTAAAGCTTATCCTTATTTTTCCCCAAATACTTCAAACTCTGTAAAATGTCACAGCTAGAGCAAACATATTTAAGGGAAGTCATCTGGCAGTGTTACACTCACCACCAGCTAAGAAGTTTGGTATAATTGTAAGTCTAATCTTATTTTAGGAGCAAGGCAGGCCTGACCAAGCTCAGACCCACGGGTCAGCGCTGCTCTAGAGTGCAGGATGAAGGCTTTTAAAACAGGAATGGATTCAGACAGCCTTTCAGTCAATTTGGTTGTGTCATAAGACCACACCGATCTCTGTTTTTGCCTGCACCTCCACTCCCAATATTTGCCATAAGACATACCTTTGTAATAAGACAAAAGAAAAGACAGGGCTGCTCGTATAATACATTGAGCCCTGCAGCCTCTGTGCAATACGTGCGCGGGTTGTGGTGGGGGAACAGGTAATTCTGCTGACCTGAATAATCCAGCAATCATTTTAAGTATGATTTTTAGAAAGAGAGGATGAAAAAAGAAAAGCAGCAGCATTTGTGCAAGCCCCTTTTCCTCTCAGGGCCTCACTTTCCCCTCCCAACCTTTGTCTCTTGTTTCTTTATTTTACAGAGGCTGCAGGGCAGGGTTTCCCTCCCCTATGTTTGCCCAGGGCTTAGCACAATGGCTGACCTGTCAAGCCGCAAGTATCTAGAGGAGACCCTGAGGACTGGCCCCTGCACGCACTTCCTTGTCCCCAGACCCAAGTCTCTGCTGCCTCTCCTCTGCTCTGTGACCATTGGCTTGATCATCGTGGTGGTGAATGTGTGCCAGGCTCCTTGTGTCTGCAGGAGCCCTGCTCCAGCACACAGATCCAGCTGCACACCCCCTTGCTCTCACAACCCCTCCTGGTGCTTTCTCCATTCCCTGTTAGATGGCCCAGCACAGTGCAGTCTCATCTTCTGAGAAAGAAGAGACAGGTAGCTGGCAGTAGCAGCATAGATGCTTCAGAAATGTTTTCACACACACAATTTGGCGCTCATTCAATCAAACGTGAGTTTACGTGTTAGATCAAGTGAAACGTTTTCCCTTCCATCTCTTTACATGTGCCCATCCATCAGAAAATACAGTGGCCCCACGCACTGCTACACTCTGCATTTACATGGTTGGTGTGTGAAAGTGGGAGATTTCTGTCCTCAGAGGACAGACTGCCCAGAAAAAACAGGCATCAAAGCAGCCTGGGTTCAGCCCGTATACAAATCCAGAGACAGACACAGCTTGGAGTGGAAACTGTGCCGTGCCTTGGAATAACAAAAACAGTGTTCCCTTTGGCAGCTGAGTGAAAACACCGAGACGCTTCGGGGGGAAAAAACAACACACACAAAGGTAACCCCACTGATGCCAGATTCCACTACCGGCTCAAGAGTGGCCTGAGGGACAGTTTGCATGCTCAGCACAAATCCTTCCAAGAAGGATGTGCTTAAGTCTCCAAAACCAATTCAACACAAGTAAGCAAGCTAACCTTAGTGCAGTCAAAACCAACAGATTTTTTTAAGTGTAAGAAGAGGTGTGTCAAGCAAACATGCAGAGTTAGAGGGCCCTGGGATATTAAAAGGAGGTGATGCATCATTTGGCAAGATTTTACACATCTCTGTATAGCTTGAGCAGAAAAAAAGTGGTTTTTAAGCTTCACTCTAAATAAGCAGATCAGGCTTTATTTTGAGCCATAAAAGTGAGATTCAAACTATATGGCAAAACAGTCATCTTAAGCCCTTGTTTCAGACTCCGTTTGTACTTTGTGGGAGTGAAGAACAGGGACATCAGTTGGGAGGTAGAGCCTTGAACTTCCCTCCAAGCTATAAGCTGCCAGCAAGCACTGTGGGGGCTTTTGAGTTAAGTTACTTTATGTGTTTTTCCTCATCCCATTACAGCATTGCTTATTTTCCCTGTAACACTCCTGATTTGTAGTTGCTATGATGATTTGCAGCATTACTTACACTGCTATACACATGCAGAGATCAAGAGACAGACTTCTTTCTTTTTCAGGATTTAATAATCTCGGGTGGAAATCTTAATAGTAATCTCGAGGAGGAAAGTTGGGCTGTGTCCTGCTGGTTACCTGCACTAGCAGGCTAGTTAGATGCTCTAATCCAATCTCATTCTGATGCAGTATCGTCTTCAGCCATGGATAGAGCTCACAACCTACCCATTACAGAACAGGAACAAACCTGCAAGCTGACCCAGCAACAGTAATTAAAAAGCCAGCACACTCACGGCTGCATTCTACTCCCCCTTCAGTGTGTGGAAGTGATTCGGAGGGAGTTCACAGCTTAATGTAGAGAGAGACTGGAAGCAAAAATTCAAATAGGGGTTTAGGGGTCACATGCTGTCTGATGAGCAGGTGAAGAGGGTCAGTCCTGTCCTTTGCTTTTAACGTGTAACCTCGGAGACACACATTACCCCTCCTGACTACCCTGAAACACCGTTGTCGCCAAAGCTGAAGGGCTCCTCGGGAATACAGCAGCTCTTCCAAGTCCCCCGGAAAGGGCTGTGAACACCAAGCACATCTGATCCTTTGAACTAGTCCAGAAGGGCTCCCATTGGGACACTAGTAAAACTCGAAATAATTATTTATTTCCTGTTTTGGGGTAGGAAAGAAATGGCTATGCACACCAATCAGGGTGAACCAAGGTAACACTCAAATCACATTTCTGCTCGCACTGGCCGATTCTCAGGTTTTTGCTGCTCCCCATCACCCACCTAATGAACTAGGGTCAGGTCCCCCAAGGTGTCCATCACCCTAACTGCAACAGGTACACGGGAGCTATCAGTTTACCACAGCTAAAAATTCAGCAGTTCCACATCAATCTTTTCCTCCATTACTTCATTTTCCAGTGGGTTTATCCCATCTTTTGCCCTCATTTACACAGAACATCACTGCTGCAAAAGCTACAAACATAATATCCATAGTCTTAATATCTGATCCACAGCAACGTGCCTGCAATCATCTTAATGTTTATCGGATAAACTAATGCTTTATGGAAGCAATTATAGTCCCTCTATATTGCCTTATCTTAACGTATTTGGAAGGGCTAGAGCACTGTGTCCCCCTCCTCCCTCAAAAAGTCACTCAAAGTATAAAAAGAAACGGGATATTAACTGGCTCAGCAGGAGGAACCACTTGACATTCCTCGCTTAGAGGAGGCAGAAAGGGAGATTATTGTAATTTGGAGCGGACAATTGTGGAGTTGGTTCTTGTCACGGTACAGTCTGTTGCCTCTCTGCAATAACCTGTGCTCAAAATGCTCTAGCCCAAGGATACCCCCTGTTCATAAATCAGCAGTATGGTTGTGGGGATAACCTACAGGGCTAGGCTTCCTCTGAGATTTATAACCTCCTCGCTACCAAATGGTCTGTGAGTAGGCACAGCTAAGGACGTACAATACCGCATTGTTTTCCTTCTGGGCTGGAAAACCCCGTGAACCTCACCCCAGCATACGTTCTTCCGTGTCCGGGCTTCAGAGGAAGCGTGCGAAACTCCCATTGATCAACCAGCAGAGCTGTTAGATCCAAGCTAATGTGGTCTTGTTTGTGCCAATCTTCTCCACTCTGCTGGTTTTATTTTGTTCATCTCCTGCACCTGGGTTAATTGCTGCAATTGAGTGATTTGGGTGGCGCAATGGGATGTAAATGAAGTAGGAGAAAAGGAAGGGGAAAGACATGGGTGGGCTGCAGAGGTATTAGGAAAAGCAGGACCAGCTGCATCCTGCAGAAACCCAGATCAGCTGCAAAGTATAATATGCACTTTAAAAAGTTAATGGTGCAAATTCAATAGCAGGGTTCAGATTGTTGATGTTTTTGGCTGATGGCTGCAGGGCGTCCCAGCAGCCCCGTCAGCATCCTGGATGTGCAGCAAACACTGCACACTCAGTTTGTCCTGTTCCCCCCACTGGTTCTTCTTGCAGCACAAGCCTCAGGTCATTCTGTACTCTGAGATTGGGAGCGATAAAATCATCTGACAGAGCTCCAACTTAGATATTTATCATCAAGCACAAGCAATGTTAACAGCTGCCCAGGTCTCTTGTCAGAATTAATACACAAACACTCCCTCAGTGCTGCTCAGACCAGCAAGAGGTCTGCTCTGAGAGCTCATCTAATGGAGACAGGGCTTTTTACTGTCTTCTTCTTGCTTTTTGAGAGGCTCTAGGAACAGCAAGCAATAGCTGGGTTAAGCAGATGGATGGGTCTAGATTGCACCATTGGGGCCAATGGGTATTTCTAGGTCTAAGAAACAAAAGTCAGTTTTCCCTGTGACTTTAGCCCAGTTTTCCACTCCTCCTGCAGACTTGGAAATGTGACTCAACTGTTTTTCTCTCAGCATAAAAAAGTCTCAGTGCAGAAGAAATTTCTTAGCTCTGCTAGCAGAGGAGCATTCTCAAAGACGTAAGGTTCTGTGATGCCTGTCACTCCCAAGAGAGTCTCCACTTGGCAAAGAGAGGTTCCAAGCGGAACAGGACCCACAAGGGTCTTTCACTCCCACAGATGTTAACACCTTTCAGTGACAAACCTGCTGTTTGAGATATTCCGTGATGAAAAGCCTCATTGCCCAGAGTCCATTTCTTGCTCGTTTAGGGTGATTTCCGACAGTATTCTGTGCTCACCTGCTTTTACCAGGAAAAGCCACTGACAGCCAAACCATGCTCACATGAGCTCCACCTATTCCTACCAAAACTACGAAATAATCAGTGTTATCACTTCTGGAAATGAAGCTGGCCTTAGATGACATCTTCCAAGTCACATAATCCTCTAGCCACAGGACCAGACATTTAACAATTGCTTGGAGTTCAACTGTTGCTGCCATAGAAATAAATTAAATTATTTTCCTTACTTTATATTTGAAATAGTGCCCCCAGCAATGCTCTGGCATTAGCACCAGTACAGCTTTTGCCTGACAATTAGCTCTGAGCAACCACTTCAGAAAGGCAGAAAAGCAACACACACTTTAAAACATCAATTGCTTCTCATCCCACATATGGAAAGACCTAAAAGAGACCTACCTCCATCATAAGGGCTTTGGGGAGACACCTTTTCTTAATAGAAATCCTCGTCTCAATTAGCATAACTGAGTGAAACACATGTCCCTATCAGGGCTGCAGCTTCAAGCATATCGTAGGATCATAGAATCATAGAATCATCAAGGTTGGAAGAGACCTTCAGGATCATCCAGTCCAACCCCTACCTACATCACCACTAACCCACATCACCCAGCGCCACATCCAGACACCTCTTGAACACCTCCAGGAATGGTGACTCCACCACCTCCCTGGGCAACCTATTTCAATGCCCAGTCACCCTCACAGGGAAGAAATTTTTCCTGATGTCCAATCTGGATCTCCCCTGCTGCAATTTAAAACTGTTTCCTCTTGTCCTTTCACTCTGGGCACAGCAGAAGAGACCGACCCCCACCTCACCCCAGCCTCCTTTCAGGGAGTTGTAGAGAGTGATGAGGTCCCCCCTGAGCCTGAATTTTCATAAGAATGAAGTTTTTAAGTTTTAAGCTTTCATTAATAAAACAGCATTTTAAGAATCCTATTTTTAAAACAATCCAAAAGTGAAACTTTTGCTAATGGTTTTTAAAATACATTGTACTTAAATTCTCTTTATAAATATAGTGGCTCACATTTCCAGGCTTGCTTTTTTGAGAAATCCACACAGAGCCCTGACATCATTGTGTGCTAGCTCTTACTTTCACAGAGGCTTAATGCAGTGTTCTTTTTTCAATTAGCACTTACAATAAGATGTGGAGAGATGCCATGGAAGACCTTGACATCCAGCTCCGGAGGGAAAGAGAGGAGTTCCTCCAGCCACAGGAGGACCACATGAAAGCTTTTGAGATGTTAGTCACTTCCTACATCAAATACATGAGAATCTTCCGTAACTTGGAGATGGCCCATGACCAACTTGTTAACCAGCAGAAACAAAAAGTCATTCAGCAAGTGCTAGATGGTGTGATCGGCCGCATTCTGGAGATAAAAAAAGAGATGGTGGAGCTGGACAACTTGGAGTTTCACTACATGGATAATATCCTGGTAGATCTACAGCTTCTCCCGGTAGGTCTACCTCTAGTATGGGTAGATTCATAAGACATTTGCCTAGCCTGTATTTTAAGGACAGTCACATTTACTTGCAAGTCTGTGAAGTCCCAGCAAGTGATTTAACGTCCTCCACATTCACTGGTGTACTGGGTGATCTGTAATTATGGCATTTTTATTAAAGATCAGAGTATATTTGATCTATGGTGAGCATTAGATATTGGAGCAGGATTTTTAAAGCTGATCTGCTAGATCAATTTGTTGCGTTCCTGCATCTCTGTAGCAGCACAGGCTGTGTGGCTCTTTCACTTGCGCATGTCCTATCATGAAGTCATCTTAGCTTAGACAGCTTCACTATTCATGAGAGCAGCTCGACTCTGTCTGATTTTAATGTGGGATTAGATGGAAGATGGGCAACTGATAGTCAAGGTACAGTCCACTGCAGTCTGCCCATAACATCACTGTGAATCAGCTTGGCCTCAGGCCTCTTCCAGAGATGACAAGTAATGCTAACCGTTGTGTAGTCTGGTTTACTGGTTCATAGGACAACAAACTTCTCAAATGAGAAATCTGAGACAGGTCTCATACTGGAAAGGAGGCAGGAGCTGGGACTATTTTCAACGTCCAGGGTTCGGGACTGCCCGATGTAGAAGCAACCCCCTGACACACAGCCCACCGAAGCAGACGCTATGGCAGCAAGGCAGTCTCGAAGTCTGCTCTAAAAGCAGTTTGAAAAATTAGCTGTGAAAGGTGGTTGCTTCTCTCGCAGACAGCTCCACCTATTGTCAAATTCAGGTACCGCTGCTTTTCTACAGAAAAAACAAGTTGGAGCTTGAATTACTGCTTTTTCATCATCCCAAGTCATAACATGAGATAAATTGCCTGATATCATTATAGCATTACTTTGAGATTTGCAAACATGTTTCTGTTTGCAATTGCATGTCTTTCACTCTGCAAATTTAGGATAGTAATTGCCATGAATTTTCACCAGCTCTTTACCTCTACATTAATCGCAGCAGAGGACTATTTTAAACTATGAGAAGGCATACTGGAGAGTACAAACACATCTCTGGGGAAACTGGTCCTTCAAATCATATTTTGAAATCATTAAGCACTGCTGTTTTCATGACTTAGCAGTAAATCCACCTGCAGCAAAAAGTTGGCAAGTCTGAAAAGTCATGCTTGACATCTATTAAAAAACAAGCGTAAATTCAAATTCCTGCACCACACCTTAATTTTAAGAAGGCATTTCATACCTACCTACTACTAAAAAAAATAAAAAATAAAAAAAATATTTCAGGCTTTTTCAAAGAAAACATTATTTTCCGTAGTAGATAGGAATACAGATTTATGCTTTTTTAAAAAATCGTCACATATTCTTGGTTCCAAAACAAAATTACTGGCCAGTACTTGACAAATAACTGCTGCTTCTTAAAGAGTCTGCTCACAAAGGATATCTCTAGTCCTTCCTTTCACTGTATTATCATGGGCTAAAGTCCAGCGTGATTGCAGGCAGAGAACACAACAGAGTAGTCTCATTTTTTACCTTATGCAATGATATTGCTTACTTCTTACCACATAATTGTGAGGCCAAGTTTCATCTTTCTTTAGTTCTGTGCCTCATATTTCCGTACAGTTGCCTTCCAACATGCAGCCACTCTATTTCCTGGGGTAATTGTAAAGGTATTTGGATACACAAATCCCATGTGGAGCCAGAAGTGGCTAAAAGGCTGCAAATTTCACTTGAAGATAAACATCACAAACCTGACTTTTCAATGCTGGCCCCCAAAAAGAGATTATGAAGAGAAATAGTCTCCCTACTCCCCACCCCTTCCAGCCCCAGTATTATGGCTTTGATCTCACCTTTACAGTCAGTAACAGGTCAGAATCACTTGTAGTTAAAGCTCAGGTTAGACAGAGATACTCATCACCCCTACACTGGCTGACTGACACTGATGCCTGACAGTGTAAAAGCCCTCTCCTCCAGTACGAGGGTGTCCAGACAAACCACTTGATTTCTTATACCTGAAGACAGCCAGATTTGAAATCCATCCTAGAGCGATTTGCACTCTTGAGATACAACATACCATTTCCATCAACAGGCAAGGATGTTAGAAAGTGCAAACAGGGAGCTTAACAAGACAAATATTTAGAAAATTTAGCAGACCAGACCTCTGCATTGATAAAATCACCAGGGATAAGCACAGTCCTACTTGGAAGCGTTCTGAATGCTGCCGTAATAGGGATGTCCCAGTCTGCACAGTGTGCAACCGAGAGAATTGGTAATGAAATCTTTGTTGGCATTTCACAGGGACTGTTTTCATTGGCCACAGCCTTCCCTGCAAATCCCTGCTTTGGAAATTGGAAAGCCTTAGAGCTCACAAGCAGCACATTTACCATGCACCTGGGTCAGGGCAGGAGCCATGCTTGTTCTTTACAGCCAGCACTTTTCTCCTCTGGATTTGTCCACACCAGGCATTGAGGCTGAAAAGGATCAAGTCAGAGGTCTCCCTGAGCAGGTCAAAGCCCACCAGTTTGAGACAGAACAGACAGTCTGGTAGTGCAGCATCAAGTCTTGTGCCTATCTTAGGCCCCTTGGACAAAAGAACCAAATGTCCACATATGCCTGGGGACCTTGTGTAACCTGTGTAAATCTTCGTGAGTAGGACAATGGGATAGAAACAGCCTGTTTCCCCCATCCCTCCTTCTCTTTCTGGGTAAATCATGTCTTTGAGGGGATATTCTAAGATGTTCCTAAAACAGTACATAGTGAACGTGACACTAGCATGAAGAACCAGACACATCTCTGCCCCCCCCCCCAAAAAAATATACTTGCCAGTAAATACTCTTGGAGAATTATCTCTAGTCTTCAATAGATACAAAGAACAGCTTTTGCTACTCCACAGCATCTTAACTTTTTGGGTGTTTTTCTCTCTGCATCTTTTATTTCTCAACAAGAGTGAAATTCTACAGGGGAAGAATCTGCGTAAGTGTGAATTAGTTGCAGCATTTTAATTATAGAAACGAGTAAAGACAGCCACTTCTAATCACACCTGATTTTGAGAAGTGGCTGACATATCACAGACAGTGAGGGTTTGTCTACAGATAGAAATCCCTGCAGACAAAGAGAATTGTGCTTTGGTTCCTTGTAATGGTTAAAAAAATGCAAGAGAACAGATCTATTTTTCATGTTGGTTAAAAAAAGGAAGTGGGATGATCACGCAACCAGAGGTATTCAATTTGGTGGAAATCATGTTTAAATTTCCGGCAACCCTGCCAAATATTTTAATGGTTTGATAATATAATTGAGCCATTATAAAAAGAAAGATTTCTGGGCTGCCATGGTTCAGAAACTGGGATGATTTATTTGTTTTTGTTGAATTAGGCCTTAAGTAACTGCGAAGTAACAGCTCAGCAGCTGTTACAGAGGTCAAATTCCCCAACACTCCAAAATATTCAACACTCTCAGTCCAATTTAATTGCTTTGTAAAGGTGTTCAATTAATAAGTAATGTGATTTTAATGCAGTTCTAAAAAGTATCTCATAACTTTTTCTTCCCCTAGGAAGACCTAGAAGTACCTATCCCAAGGTATTTCGTTAAGGAAAATCTGGAAGTCCTGCAACAGAGGGAGAGAATCCTTGATGAGATTTTGCTTAACACTGGATTGCAAACACAGGTAAGCATAGCACACACCTACATA
Source organism: Aegotheles bennettii (assembly GCA_013398125.1). NCBI lineage: Eukaryota > Metazoa > Chordata > Aves > Caprimulgiformes > Aegothelidae > Aegotheles > Aegotheles bennettii. The sequence goes on along the minus strand of VZRW01013685.1, from coordinate 135,089 downwards.
ACAACAAGCTTAACTTTTTGTGTTTATAGCCACACATGTCTGAACACAGGAGCCACTGAAATGAAAAGTACTTCTGTAGCAGTTAGGAGGTAAAAGTCTGTTTACAGATAAGGCACAAATAGAAAGCAACATTAAATTTTCCTGTCTAGCAATATCCAGTCACATCTTGAGCCTGATTAAGACTGGAATTAATCGATCCTGCTTCACGTGTGTGAGAGTGTCAGAGAAAGGCAGGACGTCGGCCAAGTTTAGTAGGTACTTTATTTGTCTAGCTGACTGTCATCACATAATTAGTCCTATTGAAATCAAGTTGGGTTTAAGTTCTACTGAACCAGGATTCCTGACTGGAATGGGCAAAACTCAGAGTTCAGGTCAGCACAACTGTTAGCATTCAGTTGTTTATAACCTCTGAACAATGACTGCAGTCTCTTCTGTACAGCTATAGAGCTGCAGCTGCTAGGAGGAGTAGAAAATTGAGTCTTGGCAGAGCAGAAGTCATTACAGAGAAGTCCGTGAGCTCTCCAGTGAAGACTGTTCTGGATTTGATATACTTTTGACCTTTTGGAAATGGCGCATTGCCTACAAGCAGTCATTGCTAACCCCTTAAAATAAACAACTGTGCCTGTGTCTGAACGACTTAGATTCATATGGCCACAAGAGGCAATCCTTAGTCAAACTGCTGCACTGCCCCAGCCGTTGGATTCTCCACTAGTAACTGTGCCGGTGGGGGAAGCCTGTGTATTGATCCCAGACAGCAACAGAGGGAAGGTTCCCAGGGTAAGAAACAGCACCAGACAGAGGCAGGCTGCAGAGACAGAGTGCAGGCTCTCTACAAGATTACTTCAGTGGGCAGCTGCAGTCCTCTTGACCTCCACAGTAAATCTCTGGGTAAAGTCTCTGCTCTTCTAGTAGTCTGATCTTGATCCTTGGAGATTCTCTGTTTCAGCACATTACATCTCGAAGCCTTTTTGTTTCCCACAGTTCTGCTCTCACCCCTCTTCAGCATGGCATCTATCTGTATGCAGACAGCTCACTTGGGAGCACCAGGCTCTTCCACTCCAGGCTCTGGCAGGGTCCAGGTCTCCCTTGTGAGGATGCCAAAAGAGAGGCACAGGTTTCAATAAACATGAATAAAATAATCTCACACAGTAAGAGTCCAGTGCCCTGCGATGCACTTCAGTTCAATCACTGTTGGGATTGCTAGAGGGTTGTCAGCACTTCTGCATGCCTGACACTTGGGAAAGCCTAACTGCTGTGTAACCAACCCCTGTATCCTTCAGTGTCCCTGGCAGTGCTGTTACAAGCAGTCTAAAATAAAACAAAACCAGTGGACTTCAGAGGAGTCTGCTCTACAGATTTGTCCTTCTGTGTAGTTCTGTTGTAGAAAACCCTGCTGAAAGTATAGTACAGTGAGCTCCACACAATATATATAAGCATCAAATGTGAACTGCCTCCAATAGAGGGATTAACGTCAAAAAAAGGACAATAATTCAGCTTTTCCATAAGGATCATGAGGGGTTAACAAGAGTTCTTGGAAGGGAGAAGGGGGACCCCGTCTCTCCAGCTGCGCTGTTCCGATATGTTTTTCCTCAAGCCTCTTCTATTTGCACTGGGCTGACCAGGCCTGGAGGCTCACAACAGCCTATCCCTTCCATTCAACAAGAGAGCTGGGGTCCCAGCAGCACATCCAGAAACCTGTCCTTTCAGAAAAGTAAAAGGAAGACATTCCATAGCCGAGGAAATTCACCACCACGTCAGGTTCGCTTCCTTCTAAAGGTCCTCAGAAAAACACACTGTCCTGGTTTGAGCCAGGATAGAACCAATTTTCTTTTAGGAATTTTACTTTTCAGTTAAGTCTCTTCTAAGTAGCTGCACTTGCTGAAGGTACCTGCATGTTTTTCAGTGTCTGCCTTTAGAACTGATAACACTCAATGTTTATAGTAGTTATTGCTAGAGAATCGTGTGCAGACCAAGGCCACAAAGGGGGAGCAAGGGGGGTCACACCACATCTCTCACATGAGGAGGAGCGGACCAGACAGGTGACCTAAAATTGACCAAACCAAGTATTCCATCCCATAGGTGCCTTACTCGGTATAAAACTGAAGGGTCATGGGGTCAAGTTTTTTTTTCTTCTTGGTCTATGGCCAGCATCCTGGGAGGGTCCTGTTGGTTGGCCTGCACCAGAGGCCTCCCCCTTGGCCTTCACTGCTAGAAGTGCACAGCTAGCGATTGCTCTCTAGGCTCAGTATAATTCTGTATCTTGTATTAGCCCTGGGGGTAACATGAGCATTACTGGGGGCAGAAGAGTGATACTGGTTTTGTGTGTGTTTGTATATATTTGTATATATCATTAAAGCTGTGTAGTTTAGTTCCCAACTCTCACCCTCATTCTCTCTCCTTTCCATTTCTGAGAAGGAAGGGGAGTAATAGAGAGCATCCATCATTCCNCTTCACTGCTAGAAGTGCACAGCTAGCGATTGCTCTCTAGGCTCAGTATAATTCTGTATCTTGTATTAGCCCTGGGGGTAACATGAGCATTACTGGGGGCAGAAGAGTGATACTGGTTTTGTGTGTGTTTGTATATATTTGTATATATCATTAAAGCTGTGTAGTTTAGTTCCCAACTCTCACCCTCATTCTCTCTCCTTTCCATTTCTGAGAAGGAAGGGGAGTAATAGAGAGCATCCATCATTCCTTTAATTGCCAGACCAGCATTAAACCATGAAACACATCTCTCAAGATATTAAACTTCCAAGATACTGCAAGATAGCACTGGGACAGCAATCTCTGCTGTTTCTGACAGGGATTTTTTGTCTTAGAAAGTTTTCACAAAAAGTTCATTGGTTGTTTTGTTTGCTAACTGAGGTGAGCAATTAACAAAACACATAACTAATACTTCGCTTTGTCCATTCTTTTTTGGCTGTGCTGTTGAAGAAACCTGTAGAGGCCACAACAGTTGAAGAACCTATTGAAATTACGCAGGTTGCAGAACAGCCATTCATGAAGTTAACTTATTTTCAAGAGAGGAGAGAAACTGATCTTCCACATCTAAACAACGCTGCCACTTGCATTCAAAAGGTGAAATCTGATTTAACAACAGTTCTGGCAGATCCAAATGACAGTGTTTTGTTCAGAACAGCAGTAGAAATACAGCTCTCAGGGTGGGAAGCATTCAGAAATTATAGCTTTCAGGGTGTCTAGCAAGGTGGAATACATGATTTAAACCACTTACCAAAATGAGACAGGACCCTAGATGCGAGATCAATGGATACAGCCCTGCGCTGGCAATGCAGGATGACTTTATAATCTACATGTTGTTTTTCCATTCTGATTTTTATGACCTCAGTTGCTCTTTCTGGCATCCCCTTAGATTCCCATGCGTCTCAGGGAATACATGTCTTTTCCTGTGATCTCCAGGGAAAGAGTTCATTCCATATCTTGAAAAGATTAGAAAGGGAGATCACTGCTAAATTCCAGAAGTCCTTGCATGTGAATAATTCAGACAATTCAGCCTGGTGAGAAAAAGAGCTCAGTCTAACTCTTAAGTCTAAACACTTTTTGAAGCCTTAATAGTGTTGTGTTTAGAAGCCAGATACACCAGCTAGATAGGAACCTCAGAACTCGTTGGGTTTTTTTTTTAAATAGCAGGTAGTAACCTGTTAAAGAGTAATAGTTTCAATTGTATATTGTGCCTTTCCTTCCTCTATTTGTTTTTTCCTGTGTCTGCCACAGTGAAGGAAGCTGTAACAAGGCCCATTTATCTCATTAGAGCTTTGTTTACAATTCAGGTTTGGCGTGGATATATCCAGCGCAAGAAAACAGAGAAAATGAGAGAAGAGGAAATGATATTTCTGGGGATGGTAAGTAGAGCTGCCTAGAGAATAATAAAATGCCACACTCTGTTTGTTTTTCATACTTTTGTAATTTAGAAGAAGATGAGAAATTAATTTCTAAGATTCTTCCAATTTTAAAAGGAGTCTCTATGGAATACAGAGCTAACTGAAATTATAGATGGCACAGAAATAGCACTCTTTGTCTTACACTGTGTGCTTTTGTGTTATATATGCATAGTCCAATGTATACGGCAGATGTGGAAACAGGCAGTGTAGAATTTGCCCCAAGTTCTAGGGAATTCAACCCAGGCATGACAAAGCAGGGGAATTTTATTAATCAATTTTCAATTCATAATTCCAAGACACTTGGGCTGCCTTATTCCTGAAGTAGAATTAAAGCAGCAAAGTCTTCTTCTCCCGGCCCTTTGCAAGCCAGTGTGTATGTATGTCAAGAGCAGGAAAAAGGGTCATTAAAAGTACCTTATAGAAATATTTCCATCCATATGGAAATAACCAAAATATTCCTCACATCATGCTGCAAAAGTACAGGCAAACAGACAGCTGCCCATGGTCAGTCAGGTTGTGTGGGGTGAAAAAATAATGAAAGCACCCCTTCCAGAAGCAGGAACCTCTTCCTCCCACGGTCAGAGAAGGTACATCTCTGCCTCCCACCAACATCTTCCCTCCTAGAGAGTACATGAGAAAGAGATCTTTACAGTCGATGTTCTCTTTGGCCACCACCAATCCTTTGGGTGCCTTCATTAGGCTCCAACAGGTGTCGAGCCTCACAGGTCTCTCCCACTCTAGCCAGCACAGCCCTTATACCAAATTCTAGTAAAGCTGCTTCACAGAACCACAGTACAGAAACATTCATCATGGCTCTCTGTTTGGTAGGTTTATTTATACCTCCACATTCTACAGTTCTTAAATTATTAATTTATAAACTAATCATTTAATTTAGAATTGAAACATGCTTTCTGCTTCTCCCAGACAATATGGGTAATTTCCCTACCTGGCAATGGAATTGCCCTTAGCTACATTATAGGTTTAGGAAAACAATTGTTCCTATAGCATATACCTGACAAACATGTATCATCAGTTACGAGTGACCTTAGAATCTTCTCTTTAGGAAGTAACATGTACATTTATCTAAGTTTTGCCATGTTAAATACAGATAACACTTTATGGATTATTGCCTTTAATATCTGCTGGTCATTAACAGTAAATGTGGCCAGCACAGCTGAACAGAGCTTTGGGTGCCTGTGTTTCAGACAAAAAGCTCTCAGATATTTTAACTCGTGCGTACCTAAAATGGTGAATATTCAGGATGTACTGAAAATGAATTAGAAATTATGCCCTTTGCAAAACACGGGATTGTTTCCTATCAAATCCCATGACAGTTTCTGTTAAGTGTTAAAACTAGAGCCTCAGGAAGGAAATTTAAGTCTGGTATCAGCTATTGGAGCCAAGCACTTTTCATGGTGACCAATGGTAGGAGTAACTGCTAACTAAGAAGTAAATAGCCTAGTTTATGGGGAGGAGATCTATATATGATCATGGGGATGAAAGGAATTAAAACCAAATGCATATAGTGTATTAGTTTCCTGACCTCCATTTAGGAGCAAGAGAATTAATGTTTGCAACTCTGCACTCAGACTCATTACTCTTTATCAAGTATATAATCAAAGGAAGTGGGAAAAAAATTGATACCTCTAAATAAAAAAAATCTGTTCATCTTTCCAGTATTTTTATATTCCCCATTTGTGTTTCCCTTTTACTTTTCATGTTGCATTCTCTTCCATGGTCTCCAAAGGAAGCGAGTGGCAAGCAGACATTGGTTCACACTGATAGATGGGCAGTGAGCTCCAAAGGTCAAGTCCCTTTGATGTATGATCATGTCAGCCCTCTAAAAAATGACCACAGATCTTCATGTGTAAATATGTTGAATTTGCTTTTCTAATGCTGCACGACTTAGATAAATTAGAAGACCTAGCCATTCATTACTCCAAGTCCATCCCAAAGGAGACTTGACTTCTACTGCAATAAATATAATTTCTCTTATAGCTATTTTTAAAATTTCTATGTTATTTTCTTATAAAGACTGCTTTGCAAAAAGAGCTAGTCCAGTTGAAGTTCTGAATAAGGATTTTTTGGAAAAATTCAGTTGTGTGGGCCGAAAAAAATAAGGAAATATGTGCAAAGACCAGTAATTGCCCAGTCTTTTACTTAATTCAGCATTATTTTCTTTACTGTCTACTTACTTCAGAAGAATTTATGTATCTTTTCTGGAATTTGATTCTGTTTCATCTTTTGCTTGATGACAGAGTAGAAGCCTATGTTCCAGAGATTTTTCTTGGCTCAAAAGTAAAGGCTCATTATTATCATTATTTATTAAAGCTTAATTGCAGAAACAGCGTGATTCCCTCAGCACATGTTTTTCTAAATCTCCGATAAATCACAACTTGCTATACCAGTTTAATTTGTAAAGAGAAGCAAGCCTTGCTAAGAGCACATATATCTTGATAACTGTATCCTGACCTGTTTCCTGATCTTTCTCACATTGCTGCCACAGTGCTGTTTACTACCAACTCCATCATGACCACCATAACCAATGTTCCAGGCACAGGTCTGTGTTTAAGCGACACCAACCACACTGATGTTGCAAAAAAACACATTGAACTGTCTTGAAAACATGTATGTGCTGTCCAAACAAACCTGTATTTCCTTGCTATGACTATTTTACTGTTACAGCCCAATTATAAGATACCATTTTTCCAGTTTTTAAACTGCTCCGTAATTCCACTTATCTGTTTCTGGCGTTGGTAAGTTCCCTGTCATTAGACACCATGGTTAGAGGTTGCTGTGGTTGTTTCGCTTGCTGCAGTGGACACCAGCTATCCAGCGTAGTGTAACTGGATGTGTGAACTGGTTTTTGGCAACTGCTTTGTCTCAGGGTGGTGCACAAACAGCCCAAGCCTAATAATGGATCTACACTTGGCACTTTTGCTAACACTCTCCTAGCAGGACAGGCCCTGCAGGAAGTTATAATCTCAGAACACAGGCTACTGGAAAGAGGAAAAGCTGTTTAGAATAAACAGTTTACAGTCGGACTGATTTATGGTAGGGTAGGAGGAATGCAAAAAGACACGACAAAATCCATCCCAGTTTAGGAACTCAGCCTGCTGTTGCCACTTTGAGGCAGGAGTACTCCAAAGGCCTGGACATCCCCTTGCTTATGTTTTCACTTCATGAGCACAAGTAATCAATCCCACTGGAGCCAAGTGCTCTAGGTAGCTAAACAATTTATAGGACTGAGCCCTGCATGCTTTGAACATGCACACGTGTAAATGCCTTCTTGTCTCACAGACATCTACTGATTCAGAGTTACACAGTTCTCACACTGCTCTGTTCCATAATTTCAGCTCTTACCAAAGCATTAGTGGCACAATACATGCTGATGTATGATTTTCTCACATAGTATTTCCACCATTCTTTCTTCTTCTGTATCCTTTTCACATGAAAGGATCTATGTGGTCTTAAATTAAAAACTGTTCTCTCCTTCTTACCTCTTTCAAGCATACCCTAATTTAGGCATGTTGTCTTGGATAATGCTTTTATTTATATCTGAGGAAACAGGCTGCCAAACATTCCTTGTTCTTTGAATTCCTGATAAATATAATTCATTTCATCTAGTCAGAAAAAAATTTGCATTTCCCAGAATAGCTTTCTGTGTAAACATTATAGGCTATGACTAAATAAATATTATATGGGATTTAACAAACCTCAAACTCCATAAGTAAGTGAAATTTAAAATATTTCTTCAGCTCTTGAAAGCAGTGGTACATACCAGGCCTGGTTTTTTATCAAGCATAAGATTAAAATGACTTTTGTTTTACTTGCAACCTAGATGACATTTAGATCTCAGCACAAAGTTATATGTTATTTCACCAGGCATACATACACATCTAAACAGTGATAACTAATCTGTCCTGTTTTCAATAGAATTTTTAAACCTGCTTATTCTTGAAATAGAAAGACTCTGGGAAGCAAGAAGCCCACTAAATAATTTGGCTTTCATTGGCTGGAGTCACACTAACAATGAAATCACTGCCTTTCGGTGTCCAAAGCATACTTGCCATTTTTAGTTAAAGTTTGACATCATGCCCAGGTATAAATATCAGAAATAAACATAACCAACATTATATAAGCTTATATGGTCATGAATATAAATGTTTTCTTCACTTCAAATTTTCTTTCTTTCACCTTATTAAAAAATGTTGCCTGTCAATATTTTATATATCTATATATAAATATAAATCTAGAAAACAGCCATTTTCAGTATTTTTCTAACAAGGCCACTTACTACAAGCGCTTTGTTTGAGTGCATATGACAATTACTTTAATTGGCAAAGCCATTGAAGTGAATCATATAGTAGAGAAGATTTAATGAATGCAATATATTTTGCTTAGTTGTTCCTTTTTTGTGCCTAATTTAGGAATTCAGCCACATAATTGATGTGGCTATCATTGTTTGTGTACCGTGGAACCTATATGAATACGATCTTCATAAGACACGAGACCTCTTTAGAATACATTCTTCCCACAGCCAGACAAAATACATTGAGGAGATGAGAAAGCAAGGACATAGCTAACTCCTGTATCAAATTTTTAAAGAGAATTTGGATCACCATTTAAAATTCAGTAGAATAACAGTCATGAGTAAAGAACAGGACCTCTGTTGCTTAGGTGGTAAATTCCTTGAGTCTACTGCTAAGGAGTTACTTGCCTGTATAGTCCAGATGTAAAAAACAAACAAACAAAATCTCGCTTTCACTACTGCTGAAAATAAGCGACCATTAGAAATACTTCCTTTAAAAATACCTTTATTTAAAGATAAAGTCATCCAGGGAAGCAAACTATGCTACTTTTGAAAATAAGCAGTCTACAGCAAAATGCTACACACCTAATAAGTCTATTGAAACATTCCAATTAAGGACAGTACTGTCTGTAGCAGAACATGCACTGAAGAAATCCCATAAAACCATTCAGTGTGTGTGTTTCAGCTGCGCTGTTTCAGGTCTAAGAAAAGAAGCTATCCTAAATTAAGTACCCAGCAATAAAAGCTGCAGTAAATCTACCTTTCGGGCATAATATGAATGTTAGCCTTAAAATGTGAAGTAAAATGAAATGTATTTATTTCATTGAAATGAAGACTATCTTTCCTTGTAAGTGTAGTCATAATGGAACGATTGAAGAGCAGTTAGTTCCACCACATGGGGCCTCCTGGATGTAGAACTATAGCCTTAAGCATGTTCAGCCAGCCTGCACACCTCTAAGTGTTTTATAATGAACAATAAAGCGGGCTGTGTTGGAAAGAGCTGTGGAGCTGACTAAGCAGAAAGGCAGGTTTTTCAAGCTAGGAAAGAATGATCGCTGCAATTGAGTTCCTAAGTCTAAAAGGGAAAGCTTGGTTACTTTCATCACATTGTCTTACCTGGGAGGTGAAGGGAACTTCTTCCTTCCTTCTGCTGGTGGGTCTTCCACTTTCATAAAACCTAAATTCTCTTTGGGGAGGAGAGGGGGAGAAGGAGTAGAAATGAGAAGAATCAAACAGCGCTCTCATCAGCATACTTCTGGCTGATGAGTTGGAATAAAATTCTCTTTTGGACAAATGTCCATTTTGCCTTATTAATTTAAACAAGGATTTTAAAGACAAAGCCCATCAAACATTAGATAAGCATTTTAAGTTAATGGACCATGTAGTCCTATTTTCCCACAAACTCAGGAATCTTCATATTATGTCCTATTTTTACAGCAACATCAATTATTAATATGTATACTTTTGCTGACAGAGGACCACACTAAAAATGTGAGTTTCGTTATCCGGTTCTGGGTCATTAACTGTGAAAAGCTTGTAAATATAATGGTTTATTCACATGGGAAGCCTTCATTAAGATGCATTATTCTACAACTGATGTGGCAGCATTGCATTATCAAGTTCACTGTCTCCATCTAATATTTGTAATTTGTTTCTAAATGACTTGCTGTTTGTAGGGCAAGTTAACAAATTTGAATTTCACATGGCCAAAGAAATTTCTTAAAGATGGGAAAATGCTTCTTCCCTCAAGGAAAAGCTATTTATTAGGGTCTTACTGTAGAATGCTTCCCTTTGATTCAGAAGCAGAAACATTAGAGGCACTGAGAGAAGTGATGTTAGAAATAAATTGGGTTTTGTCTTCCTTAACGTGCACATTAACTAGAGGGCTGTAAAAGCAGTACTCATTATATTGTCTCAGGATAGATCTTTAGAGCTCCAGAATGAGCATGTGGACACGTGGAGAGTTGATCTGCAATACCGGAAGGCACAGGTCAAAGACTGGCCAGCAAGGAGACATTCCTGCTGGAGCTGTTTGAAACCATCCTCTCATGCTGACCATCTGTCTTGACAGTCTTTCTGCCATTTCAGTACCTGTTTTCTCTTGCATCCTCAGATGGCCAAAGCCTGTTCAGACATACTTTCTTCTGAAGTCTGCTCCTTGACAAGAGAACACAAACTCCACCATGGCTGTCATATAGACAGTCTCTAAAAACTCGAGAGTGCTTGAAGATTAATCTAAGGTCCCAGGTTTTGCAGTTGCCTCCTCTCTGCAAAGGCACGGTTAGGAGCAGCTTGAACTCTGAAGCTGGTGAGGTTTAGGATGAGATATCCTTTTGTGATTTGGACAAGAACACTGGACAAAAGAAAGCAAGCTGAAAGTAGTGGCTTTCTTCAATTCAAAGCAAGAAGATGGAAGCACTATTTTCTAATTCAGTTTGCCCATGCTACTGAAAGCCTTTTTTTTTTCTCTTAAGGTGTTTGCAGTAGTCTAAACAGTTCATATCATCCATTGGGTTCCTGAGGACTCTGTTTTCTTTCCTCAGTTTGAGTGGTTTTTTGGTTTTTTCTTTGGACAAAGAAGAGCATTTTCTATGAAAATGTGTCACAAATGCACAGCAAATGGTAGAGAACTGGCAGCTAAAACAATGGTACAACTACATCCTCTGGACATTTTGTTGTATCTCTTCAGCACCTCCTACTGCTGAAGTGTCTGTTTTTAGGGCAAGTTGCTAAATTCACTTCCACACTCAACTTTTATCTAGTTCGTCTTTTTATTCCCTACCAACCAGTTCCTTTCCTTGATCACTCACACCCTTAAGTACACTTGGATCAGGCCAGGGAAGAATTTTTTAAGATAGTCTCCATTTTACTTGTTAGCCTCTGTACCAAAAGTAAGATATTCCTCATCCTTGTTTCCTTGCTTCCCTCGAGCCAATTTATTTATTTAGGACATAACTGCATTGATTTCAAAGTAACAGAATGAAAAGTCAAGCTAGTTGTACATTCACCTGTACTGTTTTACTTAAAACAGAATAACCATAGCATGATTTCCCCATTTTCAGTGCTTGATGCCTCCTCCTCCCCTAGAACAGAAGCCAGCCTTCAGTGCCTGACATGCGTCGGCCTCCTGGTCTTCACTCATAAACAGGGTGCGCTGCGTATGTTCTACATTAGTCAGCCACAAATCCTTCAGGACTTATTTATCACAGCCAGCTCTGCTCTTCCTTTCATGCTCTCCCTCGCCCATCTGAGCTGGAGTGTGTTATTGCCAAAGCCTTGTGCTACAGGAGGAGCCCTGGGTTTGGCAACTGTCTGTCCACCACTAGGCCAGCTCCAACGGATGTCATTTGTTATTAACGTATCTCCCTGATACTCACTGCAACAGCTTGCCTGGCAGTGCCAACTCCTGCTCAGATCAATAGTCTTTTTGTACCTGCCATATCATCCTATCTCACTGGCTTCTCTCCAACACATACCGTCCTCCCCAGCTTATCTGGCCATCTAGGTCTGAGCCAGCTCCACTTTCCCAGCGATGGAAGCAATCAAGCAACAGCACATTTCACATAAGCAATGGCCTTTTCCTCCATGTAAATAAACCCTTTTCCACATACCTTAATTTAGAAAACATTAATAGCAAGAAATCAATAGGATTAGAGAAAAAGACAGTCAAGTAAATGTCTTACCACTTTCCCTTTCTCTTTCAGTCCTTAATTTAGTGGGTTATCAAAGGTGGGTAAAACTGAACTCACATTGCTAGAAGTGGCTCCTGTTTCTTTTGTTTTCTTGTAGTAAAACAGTCTTTAGAAAAAAAAAAAAAGAAAAAAATTGAAGGGAAAATACAACAGAGCTTCTTTTCCTGGGCTGGTCTACCAGGCTGTGTCTGTACTTCAGCCTTAGGGCATTGAATGCAGCTCATAAACTAGTATCAGCAGGTATATTGATAACTGTATGGTGCTTGGGCCATACATAGCTGCACAAATATTTACTCAGGGCTTGGCTGGGTTTTGCAAACCAGAGCATGTTCTGTAGCCTTGTTGCTAACCTGGACTGTGTCCACACCAACTTCATGGCTCTGGACTCAAGTGTAGATTCAAGGTCTGTATTAACTCACTTAAAGATAAGAATCTCCTACTTCTGGTCTTACTCACATGGGCACGTTCTTGCCAGTTCAAACAGTTCTTACTTCGTCTGGCGTTGGTACTGGTGAAAGATATGCTGATAGTACATTAATGGTGATGAGTAGCTGGTCGTCAAAGGCTCCCTCAGGACTCGGCAGAGAGCAGGTTCAGAGGAGGAGCTGAGGAAAAGTTCAGAGATGGCAAAGAGGAGCTCTCCTGTCTGTGCTGCTGTATGAGCCGTCCTGCTCTCCACATCGTTCTGGTCCCATGCTCACCCATCGCTTCCCTGCCTCTGGCTCTGGCGCTCAGCTGCCTCCCTGGCTGGCTGATTGACTTCATTATGCTGGGACAGAATTAAGCCGAGAAGCTTCGGGAGGGGGGAAGATAAAAGGGATTATCTTCCACTTCTTAGGTAGCTGTACTGGTTCACTACAGGGTCTGGTGAATGCCAGAGCCTGTGCAAGAGAAGGGAGGGGCCATATATTCAACGGTTAGAGTAGAGGGGAAACTGCTGCTTCCCAGCACCAATAAGCTGTTCATCTGGTAAGACACCTCATGACATTTCACCTTTAGGTGTTCAGATGTGTGCTATAGAGGAACCTGTCTTTCTCCACCAGCTGCAGATCAGCCTCACTAAAGCTGGAGATATCCCTGTGCCCCTAGCACTGAGTTGCCTACACTTGAGTATTGATTCTGTCACTTCCCAAAAGAGACCAATGAGGGAGGACCTTCTGCCCACCCAGCAAGACATCCACATGCACCACAACTACCTTTGCTTGTGGAAATACTTGTTCAGTCCCTTTCTTGTGCTCCCAGAATTCTTTCCCTTGTCCCTTTTCTTTTCACATATCTTCAGCAGGAAATGCTGGAAAACATATTTCTAAAGGAAACAGCCCTTCCCCAGCTTCCCCTGGTGAGCATCTAGTTAGGAAATCAAGTAGGTTGTCCTCTGTGCGTAATGCAGTGTCTGCTCAGACCATGCTACAGCAGTACACAAAGACACGGGAGAGTCTTGTTGGCTCCAGCTGGCTCCTCTCTGCAGCAGCAGCCTTGCTACCAATACCTATAGGCAGGAGTGGTCTGATGGGAACTTCACAGAAAAGCAATCCCTCGAGCATCGCTGCAGTGAAGCACAAGTTTAGTGGGAAGCTGCCCAAGGGAAGCAAGCACATCTTGTTTCTAGATCTCAGTCTGGGAAGCACACCTCATGGGTCCTCCCTCGTCTGGTTTCCAGCTGAGCCCTGAGAAAGCATTGTCACATTTGGCTATTCTGAGGCTCAGTTAATATTAGTGAGGCAGCACTGGTGAAATCCAGGTGAAATACAAATAAATAATGTTAATATTAGCCGTGCCATACTTAAAAATATGTGCTGGTGAAAGTGAAGATTGAAAACTAGGGAAAATGACAATGCCTTCTAGGGAAACTTCTATGGAAACAGGAGTGAAAATAGCATCTCAGGGTAAGAGGCAACATTTTGGGTCATATATTCAGGGAGAGAGCATGTGCAGCTGCCTTTCGAAAGCACGTTGCTTTTCTTGTTTCCTCCTGAATATTTTCTCACTGGTGGCCTTGACCAATTCCTTTTGCATAGTGCGAGTCACACATCACAGATGCAGGGAAGGCAGTAAATTGCTTTCCTGAACGGGGCCTCTGAGCTTACTTTGGATAGTGTGCAATCCCACTGTGTACTTTCTGAAACCAAATTTGCTTGGCACTTGTTAGTGATTTTTGGAACCTGGTGGAAGTATGGAAAAACACCAAAGAACAGATATTAAATATAAACTGGCCAAACCTTTGATAAAAGCTTTTTTGTCTTTGCAGGAGACCTCTGGAATTAGGACTGGGGGCACATGAGAAAATGTATCACCAGAGGAAGGAGAAAGTATTAGTAAATTAGTCTGAGATGTGCTGATTTAAGGACAATTTCTATACATTCTGAGGGGAGAAGGCCAGAGCAGAATAGTATAGGGTTTTTTTTCATGCAAACCAGCAGTCCTGGGCTTTTGTTCACATATGCTGCCACCTATATGTCAGATAGTCACTAACTCTGAAGAGTAAACCAAACCATATTATAAAAACAGATTATCATATTTCTCATTCTTAAATTTGACATACACTGTCAGACAACATGATTAGTATTTTCCAAGTATGTATAAAATACTTTGATCTAGAATTGCAAAAAAACCTAAAGCTAATTTACAAGTTAAGTTTTAAAATATAATTTTCTGTACAATTACAAGGTAGTAATAACTTACAAAACACTGGGAACATCTTAACTTTATGAACCATTGCAGACTAAAAAATGCAAAGTTTCAGACCACCCACACAGATGGTATTTTTCATGCTTCTGTATTTGCATACCAGAAAGACTTTCATTTTTCTCTCTCAAAGCACACATGTAAAATCAATCACAAAGCAGAAATTATTGTAAGACTCAGAAGTCCTTCTTGCTAAGGTTATCAAATCATGGGAAACTTGGGGAGCTATGATTTTTATTACAGCATTGGGGGGGTTTGTTTATTCTTTTGTTGTTGTTGTTTCTCAAGGGAAGTTGATTTCCTAAAGGAATATGACCAGCTGCAACAAAATACCAGGAAACCACTGACCAAGCAGTGCATATAAAAATTTAAGTGAACAAATTAAAAACAATACTGGCTAATTAAAAAGTACCAATGGGAAGTCCAAACATTTGAAAATTCAATTAAAAAAGTCTCTGGCACCCTTCTGACATGGATAAAGTTGGCATTTGCAGAACAGCAGCTTTCTCACCTGTCTCACCAAGATCCTAGGATCCCACGCTGGAAGGGTTGTTTTTGTACATTGCAATGTTGTTAATTAATGCTGAAACACTAACAATAGACCATTGTGTGCATCCAGGCACTTTTTATGAGCACAGGGTTCTTTCCTGGCTTCCCGCAAATAAATTAAGACTTGAGCTTGGACTCACTGTCAACCTGGCATTCCAGTTTATATTAAGTTTCTTTTCATTCGTACCTTTGATTTTCTTCTCTTGTCATTTTCAGAGCCCCCCTCCTCACTTAAAGGCAACAAGTATTTCGCGGATTCATGCTGAGCAAGTAAGTGCCCCACAAGGTAAGGTCCAGGAGAGACCAAAGGAGGACATCAAGGACATGAAGGACAAGCTGAGAGAAATGGAGAGGCTCAATGCCAAGGAAACCCTCCAGGATCAGATTGGCCAGTGTTTCATCGAGTGCCGGTGAGCAGAGATAAACACGTGCCCCTTAGTAAGTCCGTTTGCCCCAAAGAGCCTGATTTTGCAGTTCTTACAAATTGCAAAATTCATCTTACGGTGGTGATCCCAGTTCCAGCCACATAAGTAGGTTCCTGAGCAGCAGGAAGCTATCACTCCTTGCACAGTCCAGCAGGGATCAGAGGTGCACCTTGGAAGTCTGACTGCACGATTAGGTCCACAAGTGTTAAAGTGGGGACACGTTCAGATTGCACGTTAGCTCAGACTCTGGCTTTGTAATTATAAGAAGCATACTTAAAATTTAGAAACACTGACTTTTTTCCCTGTCTGAAGACATAAGGTTTAAGGGAGAGAAGGCAGTCTTCCATGAGATAGGGGTATAATTATTTGCTATAACAAATCACATCACGTCACTTGTACTGGAATCCAGGTGCCTGCTGCAGGTATTATCCAGCAGCCAGTATCAATCTGAAGTGCTTTCGTACTTGAGGCCTGACCTTCAAGACACTCCCCCAAATGTAACTTTACTTAAGTAGTGCTGCTGATCTCAGTGAAACTTCACGTCTCAGTAGAGTTAAGCACGTACTTACACGTTTTTAAACTAAGTGCTGACACCTATAGTTCTCTCAGGAAGTTTACTTTAGCTGAAGTTTGGAGTCTGGAAATTTTAACATGGCAGTACTGTAAAGCCTTGTGCTAAGCAATACTGTCTGGTTTTATGATACAGGTGTTTTTTTCCCAGGATTTACCCCATCCAGTGGGTTTGTATGTAAAAGTAAATTGGGACACAGCATCCAAAAGTTCCAGTATTTAGTAGCAAGGTTTCAGATGCTCTGCAAAAACATTTCCAGTGTTTCTGTGTCTTGAGCTGCTTGATGATGTTACAAGGGTTGAATTTCTCTTTCGGACTGGTGTCACACCCATTAATCATTGGGACTTTTTTCAGTGCACTGGCCCTGCCTTCAGCATGCAGTTTTCAGTTGGAAACACAAGTGCATTCTGATGAAATCCTGCTCTGTTTATTCCCTGACTACTTCAATCAGGTTTTGGTAGCTGTGTGACAGCGTAGTGTTTGTTAAAAAACACTCAAGACTAATATATTTTACCCTGTCCAGCATTCCTTTAGGAAAACTGCTGGTTTTACAAACCTCAGTTATTACAAAGCACTTCCCCATTCCCTAAATCAACCCTGTTCCTATGGCCCGGTCTGCACATTTCTTGAGCTGCCATTTCCTGCTGCTCCCCACAACTCCCAGCATGTTCTGAAGTACAGAAAGATCTTATTTCCTTTGCTTAATATTACTCATCTAATAGTAATTCTCTAACATAGGTCAGTCGTGTCCAATTAACTTGGCGGAGGACTAGCTGAAATACTGTGTGAACCAATAACAATGTTTCTTTAGGAGATTAGCAGAGAACAGCCGGTCTCCCAGAGAGCAAGGCTGAGCCATAAACCTTGTTAAAGACAGTTATGAGATATTATTAAAAGTAAAACCCATTCCATGGAGACACTTAACAGCAGAGCCAACCAAGAGCCTGGCCAATCCGAAGGATCATTTGGAGGAAGCCAAAGCCATCGTCTGATCAAGGGAGGTTGAGAAGACTTGCTGAATGGGCAGTTCATCAAAACTCTTGCTGCCTAATGTATAAGCGACCTCAGTCTCATGTATCTATGAAATACTCTGAAGACGTAAGGTGGAGTATAAGTGCTGAGCTTTCTTGTTCAGCAGCCCTTACAGGTGAAATGACACCCTGCTGTTACATTTATATCCCAGATGTGCCCAGGGGCCTAACTTCAGGTGAGACTTCAAGGCTATAGGCAGGCGTAGTCAGTATCCCAGCATATAAATACATGATTAAACAAGTTATAAGGAGTTCTTTAAATAACCTTTAAGTTGTCTGGTCTGATCAAGTCAAATTCAGTAGTCTTGAATCTCATCTAGACTTGAAAATTAGCAAAGATTAAAGCAGATGTTTGAATATAAGCACCACATTAACTGATCTTGGGTAGCTTTATGGGTGTGCTTTTCCTGAACAAGTGATTATATTGAGTGGGACTAAGATATACCCACACACAGAGTTAATCAATGACACCACTGCTTACAGACAAGCCTTTAGTAAGTCATATTGCTCTGCTGCAGCTGAGATAGACTGAGGGAACAGCTCCCCTTCAACCTTGTAGCGTAGGCACAGAGTGAGCTGCTTCACCCACTCATCCCTCTAAAACTGATCTGATATTAAAAAATTAACCAAAGCAGTTTTAAGATAAATCAGATCATTTTGGTAGAGTACAGCTAAAGAGATGCTGCATGTGCAGTTATGTGGTGTGCCTGAGTGCAAGGTCACCTCTGATGGCAGAGGGGCAGTGACAGACTCCGTGCAAGCAGAGCCAGTTAGTTAATCATACTCCCTTTTACTCTCTTCTTTTGAATCAACTCTCCAGCATCCTCTCCAAAAACCAGTAAGGCACATATCAGCCAAGACTAGACAGATCTCATTGATAAAAGCTATTCTGGTGATTTAGCAGTGTGGTAGAGAAAAATCCTAGCCCAGTGAAGCCAGTGGGAGAGGTGCCATCAGCTTCAGCAGAGGCTGGACATCACCCAGTATTCTAGTTCATTTGAGTCTGACTGAGTGATGCAGTGATTTACAGGACTGAGCGGAGTCAGCGTGAGCTGCCTGCCTTCCTGCTCTTCACAGGAGGCCTCTATTTAAGTGACCAAAAGAATTTTCCCTGCAGACATATTCACTTGCATCCAAAATAGGTTTAAAAAAAAAAAACAGCAAATTTCTACATGTGGGGAGCATGTGTGCCATGCAGAGCCAAGCTTTCCTGGTGGCGCATGCCAGAGACACTGCAGAAGTAGCAGGAGTTGTGTCCTGCTCCTGCCTGGCCTGCTGAACAGCGGCCAGATCTGAAGTGTCAAGGTTTACATTAATTATTACCTGCCAGGATATATTTTGGCTCTCCACTGAGCCAGTCTACGAGATAAACAGCTAAATGTAGCTTATAAATTATTCTATAACTAGGCTTTTTGACAGAGTTTACCATTTTCCATACTCTATTAAATAAACAGATAGCTAAAGGGGAACAGAGATTCTTTTGAATAAATTTTGCTCTATGTACTAAAAAAAATAAACCCAAACTTCCATATTTTATCACTCAATTGGAAAAGGATGTGATAGGAAATACAATTAGCAGGTATTGTCTTTCAGCACAGCTGCTATTAGATTACAAAAGCAATGAGCACATATTAAATTTCTTCACTTGTAAGAACTGCTATAAATATTTACCGCTTCCTTTGCACAAGGGAACAGGCATAGCTTCAGTCATTTCAAGACACCAGACAGCTTCTTATGAAGATAGGTTCTAAAAAAGCAAAATAAAGCAAAACCCAAAGGAACAGATGAAGTGAAAACATTCCAGTTGCTTATAGCAATCCTACTGCAGAGAAGACAAAATATTTTTGATACAGCACTGTGCATTTTGCAGCCTTACCATCCATCGTTCTGTTTATCTGCATTGACTTCTGTGGAGCTGTTCTTATTTGGCTTGCAAATTATTCACATAAAGCTTTCTAGATTTCTATTTGGCCATGTCCCTGTGCACCATACTAGAAAAGAAAGATAATTTTTTTAAAAGGTTTTTTAAAAAACGTTGTGCAGTATACCTTCAGGTCTCCCTTTTTTTCAAGATAGCTATATGGTTCCTAGAGCATCAGTACAAACGCTCCAAAATTAACAGTTCACAGCTAAGATTACATACATCCGAGTCTGGATTATAATCACTTGACTCCCACAGATTTCATCCATTACATTAATAGCAGAGTTTCATATTAAAATACAGCAATTGCATAGCTGGGGGTTTAGTTTCAATTTCCTGTACTATTCCAGACCAGAAACATTTTTCTCTAATTTCACATTTAGGGTTTTGCACTGTATATGCAAAAACTGTCATCCTTGTCTTCTCCACTCTTTACCCACTGTACAGACCAACAGTTCCCAAATCCTGACTCTTCCTTGAAGCTGCCCCTAAAATAAATTTTAAAAAGGGGTGGAGAGAAGAGGGGAGAAGGATCCCCTTATTATACAGAGAAATAGAGTAGTGTCTTTGTCTAAGAAAAGTCTTCCCTGACAGAAATCAATACGAAGGCTAAGAAATCAAGATGAGGTTTTTATTACCAGAGATAGCCTCAAGAATCACAGGGGAGAGCCTAATACACAGGCTTTGCTGTAATGTATCTTATGCCCTCTAGCTGTAACAAATTATGCTGTGAATTTCTTGGAGGATTTATATGCTGCTGCTCAGTGCTCTGGGGAGCATTTCATCAGTGGCATTGCTGACCTAATAACAGGGGATCTAAGTAATAGCAACTTTTATGTACGTTATGTGTTATTCCCACAGTTTTGGGGATTGGTTTTCTGGAGGAAGGAGGAGGCGAGGGGTAAATGTGCTTTCATAATAGGTTTACACTTTACTGATTAGCTTTGAATGATCTTCTTGCTCTGCCTGCTGACTTGAGTACTGTCAGAAAAAGAATTGGCCAGGCTTCATGGTGAGTGAATGAGACTCCTTCTGAAGCGGGGGATTCCTACGCTTTATTTATTCATTTGGAACATTCCTGACAGCCAGCCCAGGCTTTGATGCAGAGGAAAGGAGAAAGAAATAGGAAGTGATCGTGTAATATTTCCCTTTTTCACAAGACTGTTTTGTGGAGCTGAGTTGACTGCCAATAGGCCTCCCTAGGTAGAAGGGGGTGGAGAAGGAGGAGGCAGGAGGAAGATGAATGGGGAGAGAGGTTTTGCACTGGAACTCCACAGAATAGGGAAGGTATTCATTTGTGTCAGGCACTGCCCGTATCGCATTTCACACTCTGTACACACTGCTTTTATGAAGTTCACGTTAACGTGCATGAAAGCTGGCAGGCAATCCATCAGCAACCGAAGTCTTGCCAACAGGACAGAGACAGATGACTCCTCAGCAGTGCCAAGCAGTGGCACCCCCCTCCCTGTACCACCTCGGCTCTGGTTCGGAGGGATTGTTGCTCTAGATCTATCCAGACCCATGTTGTTTTTCAGTCCTGTCTGGCTCATCCTGCGTGCCCTCAGCCTGCCAGAAGTGCTTTCCAAGTAACCAAGGAGCATGGAGTGTGGTCTCTACACAATATGGCAACAATTCACGAAACAGCTGATAGGAAAATTGCTTAATAACCAGTTTTAGTGCAATGAACCTCTATGGCAGACGGTTCTTTTAAAGAGCAAGCCCCAGTCTGGGGATCCTTGGAACGCAACTGAACAGAGACATCACCAGCCCCTAAATCACAGTCCTCTTTCCATACAATGCTCCATTACTCTGGAAAATGCATTCTCTTCTTCCCTGCCACCTCTGCAAGGGCATTTCTCCTGTAGGAACCTACCAAAATGCCTCTGTGGTATCTGGTGCTGCATATTCAGCACAGAAAGGAGTTACTGTCCACAGGAGCCATTTATAGGTGGGTGATGAACTGCACTCTTTCACCTGATCCATATTGTCATTACTTGTTTCCCCTGTCATCATTAAAGGATTGTCAAACATTCGCTAGCCACTTGTATGCAACATTGCACTCAGGAGCAAGAATTACCAGCCAGAAGCACCTGTAAGCTCAACATAAAAATCAGGATATTCTGCAAATGGGGATATATAAGGGATTGTTTGCTAATGGCACCAGATAAGGAGAAGCTGAATTAAATTAGGAAGAAATTTATCTATGCCACAGTTTTCTCCTATCCTTACCTGTTCACTGGAGTTGAGTGTATCTTCTACCCTCTTGTATTTTGTGCACTAAAAGCTTACACAAACTGAATTCTTATTGGAAACTGCACAAAACCAGTAGGAGCTTCTTCTGAAACACTCTGCAGCCAGTCTGGATTAGGTCTGTCCTCTGAATCTTGTCATTTTCCCTGAGAGAGTGAAGACAAGCTCTAAATTGTGGAGGTGATGTTCTGAAAGATGATGGCACAGGCTTGGCTGTCCTCTTCTGCCCAGGTACTTTGTCTTCCTGCAAAACGACAGAACCATCGATATTGATGGTTTCACCTGTTTTCTGACAGGGCTGACAACTTCAGATGTCGCAAAGGCAGGTGATCTCTGTATGGTAACAATTAGTGCCGGTACAAAGTGCTCTGTGGAATGCCAAAAGGCCATTCTGCAGGACCAGCTTGCACTTAACATCAGCCTTCCTGAGCATGGCTCAGCCTGCTGCCAGATGTTTGACTGAACCTCATGTAGACAGTTGAAGTGAGCTTCAAAATCTATCAGGAACAGCACAGCCGTGACAGCACATAGCTCTGGCAGCAAGAGCCCTGCATCAATATTCTGGCAGCTGGACCATGCTGAGCTGCTCGCTGCGAGCAGCCATGCCACTGAGTCTGAGCTGGTTAGTTTAAAGTACATCTGTGGGAACTAAAATCCTGCCTTTGGGCTCCCGGGTGAGACAACCTCTAAGACTGATTAATTAACATAATTAGGAGCTGTAAACATTAATGGGTAATGTTCAAGCCTTTCCTAACACATTCTTAAAGCTTCCACTGGGTAGTTATCTATTGACTAATTTTGGCAGACTTCTTTAGGGCTGGAGGGAGCAAGGGAATGGAATGCAAATGCATCACTGGCTTACCAGAGGAGTACCAGAGCAAACAGCCCACCGGCTATCTTTGAACAGAGGGAACATGAGTTATCATAAACAAGAGGATTGGTTGTGTATGGAGCCTGCAGTTCTGCAACCTGTTTTCCCATTGATTGCAATCCACTATCTAGCTTTGACAGCCATTTAAAAACCAAAACAACAAACCCTCAGTCCTTCTGTCTCACTTAGGGGAACACCACATTGTCCTCTCTTAAAAGTGTGAACCCCTCTAATTCCAAAGGAGGGACAACTGTTATTAAGTCCATCTGCAGTTAATCCACTTTATTGAGTGTCCATGGATTTACAGGAGGCAGGGGACACCTCTGGAAGCTTCTGTGCAGTGGCAGAGGTTGCCTACTTCAGTGCGTGCTAAAAATTTACGAGCGTGCTGACGTTAATGGAGGTGGCTTGATGGCTTTTGGGGGGATCAGCCGGAAGCCTCTGGATTCATATATTACTCATACTTGGTGAAACACCAGTAAATCTCGGTGACAGGTATCTGAAACAGTAAGACCAGTTGAACCCTGGTGTCACACCTCCAGAGGGGCATCACTAGTTCTGCTTTCTAAATCACCACAAACTCTGAAATACGTTGCCTTTCCAGTTTTGTAAGATTTACACTTCAATTTATGATTGCCACCTCTTTACAGTGATTAAAAGCATATGCCAAGGACTCTGATGCTGATACTTTATTTTGCTCACTGAACTATCAACAGTTTGAAATAATTAAGGAGCAAAAAGAAGATTCTTAAAATCTCAGATGCAAATCAGGATTCCCAAGGAGTTTTCAACATAACAAGTCATCCTCATGAGCTATGATTTAGTCACTAAGTACCTCAATGCTGAGCATAAACACATCTTCACCAGCTTTCCAAACACTATTATTCCTTTCCAAATAGACATTTTGATATCTTAAATCACAAGGGTGTTACTGATCTTCCCTGAATCATCTCCCTTTCCCTGGTAGCTTGCTTACTGACTTCCTGTTACTGAAAAGGGAGTCAGGTCCTGATATTATTTAACACAGCAAAGTCTTTATTCTAAGCAGACTCCCACCAACTTCTAGGTGGGTTTGTGGAATAAGACACTATTGTTCTTGAGCAAGTTTATCAAAATCAGGGCTTTTCATGGGGTGTTAGAGACAAGCAGAAGCACTTACTCTTTCTCCTCAAGGACTTGTTCTCCAAGTGGTTCACCACCAGTGTAAGATCAGGGAAAACGATTTCAGTACTGTGGCACTTCAGGCTTTTCTGCTGAAAAGCACAATCGTAGGCCTTCTGCTATAATGGGGCCTTTCCTCAACACCTTGCAGGTACGCTCAGAACTTCAAGCATCTGCAGGCACATATTCAACTCTTCATCAGGCATGATTTGCATTGCACACTTCTCGCCATGTTGCATATAAATTATACATTAGCAACATTAACAGCTCATTCAGCTCTGTACAGTCACACTTTAGCAAAGCCATAATAAGCATGGTTCTTCTTCAGACTGGTCCCTCCTCCTCCACGTTTCTCCTCAACCTGCTTGCTTCTAAGTCACTTTGTCCAGAAAGATACAACCTTTTCCCCACCCCATTTCAGTCCCAGTTTTGGTCTCTGCAGTTTTTACCTGTAAAGCTCTAAACACACTGGTGACTGTAGACCAAAGGCAAAATTGTCCAGAGCCTACTAGCTCAGCTGGTGGAGGTAGGATTTTTACAGGGACAGCAGAGACATTACTGTTCCAAAGGGCAAGATGGAACTCCTTGTTCTCAGTCTTAGGAGCAAAAGGATGGCTCCAATTAGACATTTTCATAAACAAAATTATGGCTTTAACTAGTCTCCATCTTGGAAAAACCTGAATCATTTGAGCCAGTGTTTTCTGGCCTATATATTGTAAGGTGAATGCTCAACATCTAAATTTTCAATCCAAATGGTTAATTGCTTGACAAACCCATGATCTACTGAGAAACAGAGGTTTGCAATGGATTGTGTCAGGCAGTAACACTGGGGAAGTGCTAAAATCAGAACTGGAAAATCAGTACAGCTGTTTTGGTGGTGTCAGTCCCTGCTGACTGCAGAGTGCACAGCTATTCATGCAAGACAAGAGCCAGGATAAGGTTAATCATCAGAGGTTAGAATGCAAGAGGGACAAGAGTCGGCGGACACTTGGGCATGAGAGACACATCCCTCATGAAGCCCCCAGTAAGGCACCAGTGACATAGGAAGCAGGTTTTACACCACCTTTGTGCCCCACTGCTACCAATGACTGAGTTTTCTGAATCCCATTTTTTGTGCATAATTATTCTAAGTATTGTATAGGTATCCATAGTCTCCCAATTATAGACCCAGTTTCAGCAGGTTGGGCAGTGCAGTGTGGAGACAGTCATAAGTGTAGTTCTGCATGTCCAAATGGGACACCTTTTTCTGGTTCTCATTTTTGAGAGCACAGATTAACATAGGAGTAGAACGGCTGCAATGAGCAAGGCCAAAGCAACAAGCCTCAGTGCATGTATCTGATGGTACAGCTGCTGTTCAGCGGTTAGAGGACCAAGCCCAGAGTCTTAGCACAAGGGCAAGATGATCTTTGTTCTATCCTGCTAGTCGTAGAATCATAGAATCAAAGAATTATCGTGGTTGGAAAAGACCTTCAAGCTCATCCAGTCCAACCCCTACCTACATCACCACTAACCCACATCACCCAGCACCACATCCAGATGCTTCTTGAACACCTCCAGGGATGGTGACTCCACCACCTCCCTGGACAACCTATTCCAATATCCAATCACCCTGACAGTGAAGAAATTTTTCCCGATGTCCAATCTGAATCTCCCCTGCTGCAATTTAAAGCTGTTTCCTCTCGTCCCTTCTTACAGACATGCCCATCCTAAGCACTATTCTATAGGATTAATTCCTGGCTTCATTTACTGTCCGTTTTTTGATTTGTAGCACTACGGTGGCAGCATGGGCCATTACACAAATGTAGGTTAGATTCCCTTTTCTACCTTCCTCAAGCAGTTGAAAGTGACCCGCGAATACCCGCAGCCCACTGACCTTGAGTCTAAGCCTCCCGCTTAGCATTAAAGCTCCTAAAAATATTCACTCCTTTATATGACTAGAAGTCTGGAATCAGCTCAAGTAAATAGCATTACTCTGAGTTGGTCCCATTTGCAGACAAGAAAACATCTTGTAACTAATTAGTTCGTTTTCCTAAAGTACTCATACCCATCTACAGTAATACTTGAGAATTGAAAGTCTGAAAATGCTGTTACCAGCATAATGCAACAAACCCCCCACTGATATTCTCAAGGACACTTCCCAAACATTAGATTTATTTGTTGTCATAGATACTCTCACAGACGCAAACATGAGTTACACTCAGGGACTCACACTTGCCAGCAGCCTATTATAATACAGCTCTACATGTTTTAAAGTCTGGGATCAGGCTTTTTTTCTGGAAAATGCTGCAGTAGTGTGCCCCGTTCAATGGGTACATTAGGTTGCAGTTCTCCCACCTTGCATTTTCTTTATTCTTTTCTCAAGCAGAGTCCTAAAGCAGCAGACAGGATTTCTGAAGGCAAGAACAGACAAAGGGGGTGTTTAACACTGATAACTGGGGCCTGATTTTCACCTCAGAGCTGGTTTCTGCTCCAGTAATCCAGCTAGATACCTGCTGTGCTTGGCCCAGAGGGCTCTGGTCTATCATCTGATCTATTCTTGGTTTGACCAGCACAGCACAGTCCTAATCACTGAGAAAGGAAGAAGGGAATGAATCCCAAGAGGAAGAGACCCAGCCCAGCTATTTTTTCACTCCACTGCGACAGGGAGAGGTATCTTCTCCAGCAAGTTAATACAGAGCAGATGGAAGAGCCAATTTTCCCACTTCCCCGTTTCCAACAGCAAAGTGGATGAAGATATGCAGGGATACAGGAACAAGAAACAGGCAGAGGAAAAAGAATCAGGAGTCCCACTGGTGCCTGGTGGAAGGACAGAGAGGCACTGAAGAGCCAGTGGCTGGCAGAGGAGAGGTGTTTGAGGGATTTTTTGGAAAGAGAAAGACTAAGGAAAAGCTTAGAAGTAAGGAGAATAAAAATGAACACGAAGCACAAAGCAGTGGCTTCCAAGCTACAGCCCTTGCTCCACAGAACAATCTCTCTGGAGAAGCAAGCAGAAGGGGTAGAAAAGACATTTGCAGCTTTGGCTCTGTAGAGTTCAATGAAGAAAGGAGGCAAGTGGGGAAAAAGAAATGTGGCATGGTCTGACACAAGCAGAGCAAAGGGGTAGCAGAAACTGTCACAAGAAGCTGGAAAGGCAGAATCAGAAGAGGAATGATAGAGGCATGTAACTGGGGGAAAAAACCCCTGTAAGTTACCAATTTGGTTGTAACTGTCCTTATTTTTCAAAGACTAATGAAAAACATTGTGTTCAATGCAAAGACAAAAGAGCAGTCCCCAAACATGTATGCCAGCAAGCAAGCTCAGGTGGGTATGTAAAAAAGCCCCGATTGTCAGAAAGTCACATTTGACTATGGAGAGGATGAAGGCATGCAAGTTATGGCTGGGAATGTGGCTGAGAATGACAGCCTGTTATTCTTTCTCACAAGGGAAGAGGGATATATTTAATTCTGAAATACAGTTGTTTCACTGTTTTCACTGGCAGTGGGGGTTTTGGGAGTTTACATGCTGAGGACTGTAGCAGCAGTGTGTCTGGTGGAATGTAAGGCTGATTGGGGGCATTGTGGCTCCAATATGCCAACATGTTTATTTAATGAACTGTTGACAAGTTACTTAAGTGCTGAATTTCAAGTGAATTCCACACCCAGGAGAGTTGCATCATCTAGCACAGAAGATCCAGGCTTAGACTGGAAATCAGTGTAACATCTACCACACTGCTGAGAGTGTTTCCCCTCACCCTGCCCTCACCTGTCCCTTGGATAAAACAGCTCATCTCTTTTTTTTTCCTTGAGTCAAATGTCAAATACGCAATTAGACTCAAACTCAGCCACCATAAAGTACAACTAAGGTTGAGAGCACAACTTCAGTGAAAGTAGGTTCTTAGGTGCTTAATAGAATATCCCAATTCCAGTAGGGTTAAGCAGAAATGATGGGGAGTTGAAGGAGGGGGAAGGACACGGGTGGCAGAAGCAAGCTGTTCCATCAACCTCGAGATCTGTGTAGTGGACCAGCTGCTACAGACTCCAGGTGACAGCCACACACTGACTGCAATCCCAGGGTGGGCAAGCATGTCAAGGGCACATGAGGCAAGGCGTATTTTTTTCTTCGAGCTGATTATTTCCCCTCGAGAGCAGCAGACTGCCCCTTTGTTAGGTGGGCAGTGTGCCGGATGGTTTGGTAAGCATCTAGGCAAGCTCTTCCCAAGCCAAAGTTAGCATTAAAGTTGGTCCATCCAAATCCTATACACTTCAATTGAATCTCAATGCTGAAAAGGTTTGAAAATAGTATTTCTGTGGGCAGAACAAGAGCTTGCCTGAAACCTGAGTCTCATCCACTTCTCAGTACGTTTCAGTTTTACTGAGAATTTCAGTGCAGGGGAGATTAGTAAGACTCCATCAGGCAGGTTGTTTTTATTATCCAGTTCAGAGTCCACAGCTTTCAAGTCATGCTGCATTTCAGTCCTGTGCAGATACAATAGAAAATCTAATTATTGATAGTAATTTACTTTAAACACACCCAGCTATTAGCATCACAAACCAGCTATGTTTTGTCTGCTGTGTCAGGCATCTTGCATAAGTCCTAAAGAGTTACAGTCTTAGACTAAGAGACATTTAACAGTGCGTATAAGGAGGGCTGCTAGTTCTCTTTAGGCTCTACTTGTACAAAATAACTGTATTTAAGGGAGTGGAACATCTCCCTTATGAGGAGAGGCTGAGGGAGCTGGGTCTCTTTAGCTTGGAGAAAAGGAGACTGAGGGGTGACCTCATCCATGTTTACAAATATGTAAAGGGTGAGGGTCAGGACGATGGAGCCAAGCTTTTTACAGTAATGACCAATGATAGGACAAGGGGCAATGGCTGCAAACTGGAGCATAGGAGGTTCCATGTGAATATAAGGAGAAACTTTTTCACTGTGAGAGTGACAGAGCACTGGGCCAGGCTGCCCAGAGAGGTTGTGGAGTCTCCTTCACTGGAGACATTCAAACCCCGCCTGGATGCGTTCCTGTGTGATGTACTCTAGATGACCCTGCTCTGGCAGGGGGGTTGGACTAGATGATCTTTCGAGGTCCCTTCCAACCCCTAGAATTCTGTGATTCTGTGTGATTCTGTGATTCTGTATTGGCATAGCACCATTCAGTAAGATACCATACCAAATACAATATTGTTTGACTTGGGCAAAGAGTGTATCGCCATAAAGGAGCTGATTCAGTGTTTACTGAGATTTAAATAATACCAGGAAAACTACGTTACCCTTAACTAAAATCTGTTCAAATGATTCCCTCTCTCTTCTCCGAGCGTCTTACTGACTCAGTAATCCTTTGGTGCCTTGGAAAGAAAGTTTACTCTCGTTTTGTACTCCCCATCACACAGGGAGACTGACTCTTTCCTGCAGATTTTTCTGGAAAGCATCTAATCCAGCAACCAATTTTGAAGATGTTGGTTTAAAGCATGGCTATAAGTTAAAGGCTGCAGGAGTCCTCAAAGTATTCCAAGTCAAAATACAATTGCTCTGAGGGAGCAAATTCCAGAGCCGGAGCTCTGCCATCTTTCGTATTGCATACATGTGCTTCCCATCACTGGCTCAGCTCTCACAGCTGCTACAGAGGGGGTAACACTATGCCCAAAATATCATTTCACCTTCACCCTCTTCTGGGAAATCATGTATAATGCTTGGTTTTATTCTTTATGAATTCCAAGGCTTGCAATTGCGGGAGGCCTGGGAACTAGTGGGACCGAAGGTGGGAGCAGCTGATTATTGCCTCTCCCACGTATGTGCCAGTATTTCATTTCTGTACAAACCTAATCTTTACATTTTTTGCTTGGGGCGAGCTCTGCTATCCTATAATAAGGCCATTCCAGACAACTGATCCTCTATATAGGCCTGTGAAGCAACACATTTAGATCTCCAGTGCTGAAAAGAATACAAAAGAATCCTAAGATTTAGCAAGTGAGTAAACCCACCCTTCAATTCTCAACCTTCAAATTGCACTTCCCACACCACTTTACCTGTTACGCCACTTTGGTAGAAGGAAATTACTGATGTTTGGGCACTTTGCTTCTACTGAGAATGGGCTGCAGGTCCAGCTCCAGATTCCCAGAGGACATCTCCATTACCATCCCTAGGTCCCCGGCCAAGCATCCACCTCTTCTGCCATGTCGCCAGCAAATCTCTGCAGCACTGGCCCCATCTACCAAACGCTTAAAAAACACATTATTAAGCCATCATGCAAACAAACAATAATGAGAAAGCCTCCATTTTGTGCTTAGAATTGACTAAATTCGAGTGGCTCCCACTATGAGTAGCTTGTGGAGAAGAATACAGTCTTTTAGAGTGTCAATGCCAAAGTTCTACAAAAGGCATTTAGTTCTTTATCGGTCTCCAAGATTGTCCACATTGTCAGCCAATTTAAGAAGGCCTTAGAATATACACAAGAGTTGCACCAAACAGGTATAGAAATACAGCACTCCAATTTTTCTTTCACAAAACAAAAAGGTGAGGGTTAATGGACATGGCATCTCAAGGCATTACAATGTATTTCTTGGATGGCAGAGATGACTGGGTTTTTCACTTAACTGTTGATAAAGGGATGCTCTTAGTACCAGCCTGAGACTGGCTTCTAATTGAGCTCATCTGGAGTGTTTCTCCTTATCTTTTCCCACACTTTTTAAAAATTGCCAAAACAGAGATTCTAAATTATTTTTCTTGCTACTGAGCTGTTTGGTTATTAGCCTGGACCAGGAGTCTGTTAACATCTCTGACTTTATATACAGATTCTCAACACTGGTCTTCAATATCAGTCTCAGCTTTTTCCTGGTTTTACACTGTGTACACCTGATTGTGATTTATTCAAATAAGGCTGCACAAGCCAACTGGGATGAACATTGAAAAATCAAGCACTGTGACTGCTTTCATATGCATGAAATTGCCTCAGATTTATCATTAAATAGTTCATTTAAACACTCAGGCAAACCACAGAGAACCAGATCTCTTGAAGGAAACAAGAATGTTAGCAGCAGCGAAATAAAGAGCAGCATATTTGGTTGCCTTCTTTAAAACTTAGGGACATACTATGTGCCATTTTCAGCTTCTGATTTCCCACTGAAGTTTTCCTTCCGCACCACAAGTGCTTTTCAGGGAAGTGCAGTCTTAGCTGCAAGATGTGTCATTAGCACAGCGCTGCGATATCAGTCTTGAATGAAGTAGCAAGCCACTAAGCCTAAGCAGTAATGTGATGTCTGACAGATGCTGATTACACATTGTCCTTTACAAACGCTTAAAGTCAAATCATGGGCAGGCAGCAGGTCAGAAGCACAGCGATCCATGAATGGCACAGCCATAATATAGTGGTTGAAGAGGACAGTGTGCACATACAGATCATTTTAATCCAGGGATGTGAGAAACGAGGCAAGTTAAAGTTATGTCAGACTGGACCGTATTTTTGCATTGATACCACATATATAAGGCAGGCAGAGATCCAGCTGCTGAAACGTGTCTGGTGCCACCTTCAATAGCACCTCAGATTTACCCATCTTCATCACACTGTGAAGGGATGCAAGCAGTTGCAAACCAGAATCACATCATTTTACCACACTTGCATCAGGTAGGCTGGGTAGTTTTGCCCACTGACACTAAGGCTACCTATTACTCTTACGTGCTGTGCTGTATTAATTCCAGTATTTAAATAAGGGTAGATCAAAGCACACAGCTTCTCTATTCATTTTCAGGCTCTTAGTCCCCAATGTTCAGGACAGATATAAAGGGTGCATATGCTGCATAGCATGTGCAGGGAGTTTGACATGCCCCAAGTGAGCTGAATTTATTATGCATGCCCACAACTAACCATCCAGCATATGAGCAATAGGTTCAGGGAGAGTGCAGTCATTTCAGGGAGTTTTTAATCAGCTAATACTGCTAATACCCTTGAAATACTTCAAGTACCTTTCACAGTCAGGTGGTGGCAGAAGAAATTCAGCATATGGAAAAACACTTCAGAACAAGGAGGGGGGCAAAGTCCTGAGAGAGCTGACATAGCTGGGGTGCAAGTGGCACTTTTCCAGGTGGGCGACCTGTCCAGGGCAGCATTTTTCAACCCTCCCCAAAGCACTATCTTCAGGTTAAAGTGGTGGGCCATGGTAAAACAATTTAAAGCAGCCATGCCCAGTTTACAGCCTTCTTTCCCTTCTATAGAGATGCATTTTGTTTCTCTTAACACCTTGACTCCAAAGAAGCAAAAGTGATTGCTTGGATTTCTCATAAACAAATCCAATAAGACAAATGCTCTCTATACTGCATTTCGCTCCAAATCCCAAAGAAACTTGTGATGTTGGAGGACAAGTTATTTCTTTTGGCTGGCCTTGCTACAAAAATCACATGCTTTATTTTCCTCTTTACAGAATTCATATTGTGTTAATAAAGTACTGTTGATTCCCTCTGGCTGACTCTGCAGGAAAGCTATTCTCACAAAGCTTCTAGTCTGAGTTAAAGTAATCTTGTTTAAAACTGGCCATAATTGTTTCAGTCTCTTAAGTTTAATACTAAGCCCAGGAAATATTGCCAATTTCAGTCAGCATTCAGCATTCTGTGAAGGCAGGATAAGCTGGCCAAAGGTAAAGAATTCAGTAAATGCAAGGGGAATTTGACCTGGTGTTTCTTTGAGCCAGCTTCTGTATTGTTGACCTTACTCTAAAGAGAATGAAAAGATAAAAGAAAACAAAAACAGATGAGAGTTTAATGAGAGTTGCAAGCTTCAGAGTACTCATTCCTCCATCAGCCAAGCCCCCCAGAAGTGGCACTGGGCCCTGAGGGGAGTTCTTCCTCCACAGGAAGGATTGCTCAACCCACTCCTACAGCCAGGCTGACAGGATCTCATTCCTTGAAAGGCTGTAGACTGTCAACAGGAAGCTGACACTGGAAATAAGCCTGGGGACAGTCTGACTACAGCCCTTCACCTTTTGAGACAGTCCCTCAAGGAAAAGAGCCTGCTTCACGGCTCCGGTAAACACAGGATGATCATAGAGTCATAGAATAGAATCGGTCTGGTTGGAAAAGACCTTTAAGTGCATCAAGTCCAACTGTTAACCCGGAACTGCCAAGTCCACCACTAAATGTCCCTTGGTGAACAGGTCCAAAAGAGGAGGACAGGCACTAAGAGAAGTGTAGACCTAGGAAACAAAACATGAGTGCAGTATTGGATGACATTACCTGTTTGTAGCTTTCAGAAAAGCAAAAAGGCAGGATTTCTGATTCCCTCAGGCCTGTTTCTAATAAGCAAGATTTGACCCCAACACAAGTACATACAGTCAATTTGATGAATTCCTCACTAACAAGGCAGGTACTTGTAGACCTGACAAGAAATCATAGAACCATTTAGGTTGGAAACGACCTGTAAGATCATTGAGTTCAACCATTAACCTAACTCTACTAACCCAGCTCTAACAAGCCCACTGCTAAACCGTGTCCCTCAGCACCACATCTGCATGACTTTTAAACATGTCCAGGGATGGTGATTCAGCCACTGCCCTAGACAGCCTGTGCTAGGGTCTGACATCCGTTTCAGTAAAGAAATTTTTCCTAATATCCAATCTAAACCTCCCCTAGTGTAACTCAAGGCCATTTCCTCTTGTCCTAAAAAAATCCTGCAGACTAGAGACTGCTATATGACACCAAGAGGTGTCCTGCTTCTCGCTCAGAAAACATTCCCTCCTAGGGCAGGGATGGGATATGCAGGTGTCCTCAGGTCCACCAGGAGATGCTTTCACTGTCACTGCAGGGAACCTCACACCAGGCTTATGAGAAGCTTCACCCAAGACTTCTGCATTGCAGAAGTCAGGTCAAAAAAACCTATATAACTTTATGGGACTCTACTTTCCAGTCCCTTTAATCTTATTTCCATTTCTGTGCCATGGTGGATCAATTTAATACTCATCTTCTCTGGGTTTGCTTAGGCTTTCAGTATGGGTTGAATGCAATTAACTCTTGCAAAAGAGTTCAGTTACTTAGGCCAGGATGTGAGTTCTCCCAGTCCTGAGTTAATTCATATTTGAGCTCTGAGAAAACTTTTTGCAATCTTTTCTTAGGCACAGAGAGGGGCACACAAAATCAACAGTACCAGAATGTTTTGTGAGTGCTGATATTGCCAATTTTTTCTCCCGATTTTTCCTTTTTTTTTTTAAAAAAAAAAGAAGAGCTAATATTGGAACTGTAAAAGAAACCTTTCTAAAACAGGAATCATTTTTGTCAGAATTTTGAAATAAATGATAGGTCAAAAAATCCCTTTCCTTTGTAGTTCACAGCTGGAGGCAGGTAATCAGGAATCCTCGCAGAGAAAGCTCATGCCCAAGTCTGTCTGAAGGGGAACAGAGACTCCCTTGTTTCCAGTATGCTAATTGCCTGTTGCTATCCTTAAAAGACCAGGAGGATCCTTGAAAAGGTAAAATAATTTGATGACAAAGCAGAACAGTCTATTTCACTGTAAGAACTCAAGAAGCTTAAGAACAACTGTATTGGGTCAGCCAAAGGTCTACCTTTCCTGGCCAATAATACTACATGTAATAAAACTATCAGAGAGAATTACCACATTCCACATTCAGGTCTGTCCCCTCCAACAACTGTTCTCAACTATTACTTGGCTTTGAAGCTCACTTCTGCCATTTCAGATCTAAGGCAGGCACTAGGTACCCAAAAGACTATCTATTGTTTCTAATTATGGTAGTTACTGTAATAAAGTATATCACCTTTCCCCACAAACCTTTCCCCCTCATTCCTCCATGGGAATGTTTCTTCTTGCACATTGTTAGTCTCACAACACTTGATCTTAAACTTTTAAAGCTGAATATATATCCAGAACAATAAAGTTTCCAATCCTCCAAACACTTCTCCCTGCAAGTCACTCCATTGAATTATTTCCATGGATAATGATCACACATACAAGGAGGATCAGAACCTTAGATAAAACATGAGTTGTAATATGCCTGTGTCCAAACCCATTAAAGATGACAAGAAGCCTATGGAAATTAATCTTGCTTTAAAAGTAATTCTATATTTACATAGCTTATTTTTTCTGGAAGTGATTTTCAAAGAGCTAAAGAGAGTGCACACACAAAAGGAAAGAAAATGCCTCAGCAGAGTCACCTAAAATAAACCAACAGTGCTATTTAAGTAGTTTGAGAGAACCCATATCAGGTGGGATTACAGAAACAGGGAAGAACTACTAAACAACGAGGAGTTTATTTCTTTAAAGGCTTCCCCCAGCCCTTTATTTTTGTTCTTTTTCTCCACAGAACACTCTGCTGTCCCTGCCTAGAGCCTACAGCCATCATTCATGTCTTTTCTTCTGCACACAGCCCACATCCTTTCTTACCCTGAAAAGAGTTAAACCCTCTTTTTCCTCCACAGAACAATTTTTTATTTTTCCTGACAAGGCCTTTTATGCAATTAGCTAGAGAAGTCGTGGCCAGAAAGATAGAATAACACATGTAAAATCATGCCAGAGAACAGAGTAGGCAGTAACTTGTTGAGTCTATTACCAGACAAAATGTTTAAATCAATGGAGTGTTCTCATAAATCAACAGCCACATTTATCCTTAACTATAACCATCCCTGAGCAATGTGGAATAGAGAGAAAACACTTAAGAAAAAGTAGTGATGCTCCTGAAATGAAGAGGTGAGGAAGCAGCAGATGAGATGAGCACAGTGTAGGGTCAACACCCAGACAAGGAATTTATTTTATAGGTCAGAATTAAAGGGGCTGAGCAGAGACTGCCAATCACACGGACTCATACCAAGTCTGGTGGTGATTTGGAGATGTTAAAGAACCATTTGAACCTAGTTAAAACCTAGACATTTATGTGTGTTGTGTGCTAAAATGAAAATTGAGCCCAGAAGAGCCAGAACTCTGCTACACAATCGGAGACAAAAGGGTTTGCATTGCAGACCATAAAAGATCATTCTTTTTCAATTACACTTGACAGATCTAAGTTATTATAAAAGACATACATTTGGAAGAGGGGAGAGCAGTAACAGTGAACCAGAGTGTAGAATTGTAACTTGAGAAACAGCACAAGAATCTCATCAGATCCTTTTGTAGCTGGGAGCAGATTGTCCCTTTTCACTCCTTCATCTTTGTTCCTCTCTGTGCTCTTCTGGTTGAGCTGGTTTGATTCAGATTTAGGGCCCCCATTCATTCCAATAAGACAGGTTTTCTGTAAAGCTGTTTACCAAACCCATGCTATGCTCCCCTCGGCAGGATTTCACTGCTTTCCAGAAAAGTAATGGATTTCTCTCATACCATGGTTTCTAAAGGTCCCTTCTCCACAGGCCTTCAGCAATGTCCTCCACAGCACAGAGGCATTTGATAGTTCTGCTGAAGCAGTGGCTCTGGCCCAAAGAAAGATCTTTTGCCTGCTGTGAACTCAGTTTGATTTGTAGCAGCCCAAGCAAGGCTCCCAAACACAAATTTCAGCTCAGTGGCCTGCAAGTACACAGTGAGGAGCACTCACGCACCAGAACCATCCTCAGCTCCTTGCCTGCAGAATGAGAAGCAATGGGTCATTAGGCTGTAAGGGCTTCCGTAGGGTACCACTGAAGTTTGTCTCACAAGGTGGAGGTTTCTTCCCAGCCCTACCCTTCTGTCTCACCTTATTTGCTTCTATGCAGCCACCAAGTCCAGTCCTACCAAGCAGCTTTTTACACATTTCATTTGTTCATTTAGGCAAAGGGTTTTCCTAGAACTGCATCTGCCACATGAAGTCCGATGGTTACAATAGAATTTACTTCTGCTTTTGTTTGCAGTCCTTAACACATTGTCAGCACTCCCACTGAAGCAATCGTGTTGAAAATAAGAGTTGCTTCTTCCAATTCTGGCATTTACACATTTTTATGAGATGCTGGAAAAGCACAATTGACTATTTTTTTTTCCTTACAAATGTTGAGACACTAATAAGTAACAGATTCATTGAGGTTTGACTTGCCTCAGAGCCAGGTGTTTCTGACATGTACCATGTCTCTCAAATACATTACACACTCCAATACTCTTCTTATCAAGAGCTTCAGCTTTTTACATTCTCCTCTCCCCATCAATATGCAATAAGACTTTCAGACTTTCCTGACCACCAGTTTAGGTTTTGCATAGTGCTGCCTTTTCAGTGATATGCAGAGAAAGCATCAGGGGATGTGAACTTTGTGGCTAATCTGTCAGCTAGGTACAGTGACTGATGTGCAAAGAAAGCATCAAGGTACTATGAATATCAAAAATAAATGCGAGGCAGATTAGAGGAAATGCAGACCACACAATTTTCTTTTCTCCCTCAACCAAGACAGCAATCTAAACACCAGTCTGAAATTCACACCCAGTGATCTCTAATGAGCTAAAGACTTACAGTGGCTGTATTTGCAACTCAACTTTTGGCGTCAATGAACAACACAGGTGCAGCTATAATGCTCTTCTAGTCCCCAGTTCAATTTTCAGTCTGGTTGCTGCCTATGGGAACCTCTGGAGCTCCACCTAGGTCTTGGTTTACAGTGTGGTTGCACCAGTAGTGCTACACAGGTGGAACCAAGAAGGATTTCCACCATAAAGCTGTCCTCTACACTGCCAGCAAAAGAAAAGAATGTGCTAGGCTTGAGTTTGAAGCAAGTTCTTACATCATCTGGATTAATTTTCTTTCGGCATTATTGCCTTAGTACTGACTCTAATCATGAATACTTCATTGTTTCTTGGAAGTTTCCAAAGGGGAGGGCGGTTTACAGTTATGGTAAAGCAACCTCAAAATCATTCTAAATTCCTCCTAATTCAAGAGCTGTTCACTGTTCAACGTGGGGCATGCCTGGTGGGACCCTCTTGAGCCACAGATGAAGTGTAGCTTACCTGACAGAACAAAGTTATAGAGTTGGCTGCTCATGGAATGCATGCTGGCTGCTCATTTTGTCCTGGTGTTTTGTCATTAGCAACAAATGTAAAACAAGCTTGTACAAAATAGTTCAGGTCCAGTTGAATCCAAATTAGCATCTTATGACAAATGCATGAGACAACCCATTGTGATGGTTCTGAGTAGGATGCTGCCAAAAAGTGAATGGAGAATGAAAATTGAGATTCATTACATTTAAAATGGTCTTTTGACCAGGAAGATAAATAACTGCATTTTTCTGTGCAGATTTAGAGGCCAAATGAATGCCTGGTTTAACCTCTGAACTCAGAGGGTTTCATAAAGAGAGGAATTTGTCTATAAGGGTCATGCATGTGCATGCTTTCCAGGCATTACAAGATTGAAGTTGTAGTCATTTAAACCTAGAAGAAAAAGAAGAAAACCCACAAGAGGTGGGATAGGGAAATGAGACTTAAGAATACTGCTCCCTGACCATCAGACAGCGATTGATGGGCTAAACAACAGTACACAGGAAAGGATGAAGTCCAGAAAGAAAAAACCAGATGTCCCTCAAGAATTAGCACAACTGAAACGTGTGGTAGCTGTCTGCTCTCAGGGTCACTGGTGACCATGGGAACTGCATTACCCTTAACTGAAGACCCAGTCCTCAGACAGCTGGCTGCTTAGTAAATGGCCAACACTTTTCTTCCACTTGTGTGAAAAGATTAGCATTACCTTCTCTTCACCTCAAGCTATTTTTCAACACAAGCGCTTGCTGGAGCTGCTACAAAAAGATGAGATGAGTCATGTCATCCCAAACAGCTGCACCAGCTGTCAACAGAAACATCACACAAAAACCTGCTTCCAAATTTGAGAATTTGATGAAAATTCTACAGCACTCCTCATACATACCCAAAGGGTAAATATTTCCATCGCCAAGAGCTGTAAATGATTTAAAAGTGTAAAAAAGCTAATACAAATACCAAATGTAACACTAATAAATACTGAACGCTGGCACTGATACCACATTCAGTGGGTGGTGGACTCCAAACTGATTCTTCACCCACAGTGTATATTGCCTTTCCTTCCTCCCAGCTGGCATTAGTGAAGTAGCAACAGCCTTAATATCAGATTTTGAGAAATGTGTTGCTGTAAACTAGACTTGTAGCAGCATTCAAAACAAGACTGCATTTAACGTAAAATTGAGCTATTTTCTGGTTGTAAAAAATGAAACTTGATCTAGCATTAAATAAAGTAGATGATTTTTGAGGCCAAAATCCCATTCTTACTAGTTTTCCTAGAAAAAAAATCAGTAACAATGACACCCCTTTGTTCATGCAGACTGGTTTCTGGGAAGGCAGTGACCAAAGTTTTGCATCTGTTTGCATATAGAACTAGTAATTGTAGAACATGCAAGTCAGAGCTTATGATCACAGATGAATGTTTGTTTATTCTTTCGTAATTGGTATTACATTAATACTGGCGAGGGATCCAAACCCTACACATGGTACTACAGAAACATAACAGATTCTCTGTTCCAAAGAACTCAGTTTAAAATTGGGTCTACTGATTAACAGTAGACTAGGAAAGTCCCTTAAGGTACCAGTTGTTTTTAAAAAATGAAAGCCATTTTTATGAATCACATTGACCTTTCTGAGCTATTTTCTTCTCAAGGGAAATTTCATTTAGAGGAAACATTACCATTCTATTTGAAAATAGCACAAGGATTTTTCTGAAGCGTCAGAATTTTCTCTGGAACAGAAAGTCTTCCTGATATTACCAAACAAACAGAAAGTCTTACTAATATAATCCAAAAAGCTACAGAAGTGAAAGAAGGGAAACATTCTTAATATAAATGGCCTGTAGAATGTAATTAATAGTTATATGTTTTAATCTCTTTCTGGAAGGTTTGAAAGCACCCTGTGTTATCCATGCCATCCATGCAACCTTGCTTCATTGCCCCCTCCCCAGATTCCATCACCACCTAATTGTGCAAGTACAGTGGAAATTTTTAAGGGTGAAATCCTCACATGAAAATACAATCTGGAATTTGTAGATCAAAAGCTGATTTCAATCATTTTTTTTTTTAAAGATAGATGTTGAAAGCAGAGAGCAGAGCTATAAACAGGTGACACTTTAAGCTAAGTCTCTCAGCAGTGGACTGATTTGCAGTCTTAAAAAACTCTCTGAGAACTTGCAGTGTTTGGCGGCCCGCAGGACAAGAGGTGTGAGTTAGTAACTGGTTTAATTAATTTACTGGAGAAGAAACCACTGTCGTCGGAAGGAACACAGCACTGGTTTTGAATAGGAGATGAGGGAGGGTATGCTTCCCCACCAGCTAACATCTTGGTCAGCCAGATGAAAAATGATATATTTTAATTCCTTTTCTATCTTCCGTTTCTCACACAGGCACATCATAGGCAAGTTTCCTGACTATCCTAATGAAAAGGCAGGAGGTTCAATGGCACTTTTTTCTGAAAAAACTCCAGAGCAGGTACTGTCACTTCTCTAATTCAAAAGATTAATGGGATTGGGGAAGGAATCTCCACAAAACATGTCTGCTTATTTGAGTAATTTTTCATAACAATGGCCTCTAGCATTCCAGGAACCTTATTGTTAAAAGAGCTTTTTGCCACAATTGAAAGGATTGTTTTCTTCCAAGATAAACCACAAAATGCATGTACCAAAATTTATTCCCTTTCAGGATGTACTTGGTCATGGCAGAAGGTGCTCAGGCATGCATATTACCCATAGATAAATGTCTGAGGGAGCTAGGAGGCAAGAACTCGGCTACAAAGAATTGCTTTCCTCTTGCAAAATCCATGTAGTTACACTGGTGCTAGCTACTAGTAGGAATATATATCAAAAAGTTTAAAGGGACTTGGTTTAAAATAGAGGCTGAAGAATCTGACAAGAGGCTGAAATTGGTTCTAGTGTGTTTGCGTTCAGTATCAGCACAGGGTTGCAATAATTAGTTTAGTTTAAAGAGGAAGAATTTCTCATGCAGGCAGGCTTAAGCCTTGATTTACTGCCAAGGATCCATTAAGTGAGCTTGAACAAGGGGCACTTTCAAGTGAAGGAAGCATCTTAGTTTATGTTATGTATTCTCATAGTGAACTCAGATGTTTTTCCTGGTAAAGTCCTTCTTCCGAGTTCTCCGGCTAATAGAAGTGGCTGATCATCTCTTCCTCTTATCATCTGAGTGTCACACAGAGAAAGTGATTTAAGGCCAGTTGAAGGATTGAAGGCAGTGGTTGGCACTCAGAGCCAGTTCCACCCTCCACAATAATCTTAGCAGGAGGATGAGTCTGTTAAGGAAAATTATAAACAGGAAGCTCTGCACACAGGAGCAGGATTTGGCCCCAGAGTGAACCAGGTGTGATGGTTACTGGTGGGCTAGGAAAACTGAACTGTCAGAAACTGACCTCTGTGATCCTTAAAGCTCCCCTGTTGACACAGTCTGTTGTGTTCATAGCTGCCTGCAACTCATGGTCTAACACAGGTATGGTAAAACAATATTTTGGATTCAGCCTTCCTGGAATCATAGGGAAAAGCCTGGGGCATGCTAACAGCATCTATGTGGTCTGAGGGGATGTAAATACAGACTAGACCACCACAAAGCACAATGTTCTAACCATTAGTTACTCTGCTTACAAAAATATGCAAGAAAACAGCTACAAGCTGCTCTCTGTGCCTCACTAAAACTGAGCTCAGGCCATACTCCTGGTTTTAGCTAAGTTCAGAGTACGCTAAGGTCAACCCCACCAGCCTCTGTGTCTAAGTCACTCTGTTGTTCAGTCCCAGAGTGAAGGAGACCCATTGGTTAAGTTTTTAGCTTCTAAAGTAGAAACACATGCCCGAGTCAAGAGAGCTTTGCTGGCTGCTCTGAGCAGCAGGGGAGCCACCCAGCAAGTGTGGCTTATTGCTGAAGAAGGCTTCAGGGGACTTTGGGCTAATTAGACCTGCTACCAACAAGGATAAACACAATTCAGAAAGAAAACATGACAAGAAATTGTACTGAGCAAAATTGGATAGGGTAGTAGATTCAGGAGAAATATATTCCTCCTGTCTTACTCCCAGCTTTGAATTCCCACCTTCAGTTCTTTTCCTGTCTTTCCTGGGCATCTGCTTTCTCTTTGCAGAAAAGAAATAAAGGAAGCCAAAAGTCTGGGGAGATCGTTTTACTACCTGTTTTTCCCTGCATAAAAGAATAATACCTCAAATTAAAAAATGCAGCTGTTTTCCCAGCAAATTTTCGATGGCAGTTGTCTGATTTTCAAATATTTTTGGGCCTGTTTTTTCTCCCTTCTTAGGCAGCACAGCCCACAGCAGAATGTATGTCACATAACCTTAACAGATATCCAGAATGCAGTTGGCAAAAGAAAGTTTAATACGTTCATTATTTTACCTGAATGTCAGACAAGTAAAACATTTTTTGTTCAGCTGAGTCACCTGCCTATTAAAAATCCCTCAGGCAACTGGTTTTGTTCCACACTGGTCTTCTGGGCAACATAGTAAATGAAATCCTGGTCTGATTGAAGTTAATGGGAGTTTTGACTTCAGGGGAGACAAGATTACACCTCTTGTATATATTAGCTTCTATGAATGGGCTGGTTACTCCCAAATTAAACTCCATGAGAAATCAGGACTGAACTGTATTTAAAAGCAAGCATTTTATAAGACCTAGGTAAAGACACTTTGGGGAAAATAAAATACAAATTAATCACTTCACGAACCATTGCTGCATTATTATACATTCTATATTTTTATCCTTTGACAACTCTGACCTTACTTGACTTTGTAATGTAGCTGGCCTGCTGCACAAACTGCTTTCATGACATTTTACAAATACCTTTCAAAAAGATATTCCAGAGAGATCCTGATGCAAAGTACTTGGTTTAATTAGAAAAATACGTACTGTCTCTTGACTGAAAAGAAGCTTTGCTCTACTTTACATACTCTTCAAGAGAAATTAAAGATTCTGAGACATCAATGTAATCTCCTGGGATCTGTTCCAGATGTCTATCTCTAATATTTTTTTATGTTTTGCTCCAAAGATAATCAGATGTGGCAATTTTTAGCTTTGTCTTTATACTGCTGCTAACAAAATTATGATCTCTTCCTGTAGTTCTTTCTCATCACCATGAAAATAAGCCAAGAACACTGCCATTTAGCAGACATTTTCTCCCTCTCCCGGTTTCTCCTCATTTCCAACGTTAAATAACTTCTCAGAAAAAAGATGCTTACTTACCAAGATTTTGGTTATACATTAAATTGCTGCATGGAGGACAAAGTCGTTCCCACATTACTGTAATCACAGTATCTGATCCAGCAGCATCTAGAGAATGGGTGAGAAAGTGTTAGCTGCTGTGCAAACATATGCTCCTGATCCTCACTTGGCACTCTGTGCAATACTCTGCTGCTAATTAGTATTCATTGTTACCAACAGCTAAAGATCCCCGTGAATCCCAGTAATCGGTTTGATTGTGAATGGCAGTGCAAAAGATCCCCAGTAGTTAGTTAATATGTAATTAATATCCCTGACTACATCCCAGGTAGGAACAGTAAAATGCAACCAAGTACTTCAATATTCACACACACATCTAATATCTCATTCATTTTTACCAGATGAATAGATG
This sequence comes from Aegotheles bennettii, assembly GCA_013398125.1. Taxonomy (NCBI): domain Eukaryota; kingdom Metazoa; phylum Chordata; class Aves; order Caprimulgiformes; family Aegothelidae; genus Aegotheles; species Aegotheles bennettii. The sequence continues at coordinate 92,227 of VZRW01013685.1, read as the reverse complement.
ACAAATAACTCTAAAGCATCAGAAAAGGATTCATGAGGCTGTGTAGAGTTGTACTTTCTACTATCCAGTATTTTGCAAATATGCTTTTATCTTGACAGCAAATATACCAACTGTATTTTTCAGTAATGGAAGTAGATGCCTACACTTGGCGTACCTTAATTTCCTCTGTTCCACACTATTCTGGATGCTCCTTTCAGAAATTATCGGGCCGGATTTTCACAAGTGCTAAACACACAGTGCCATCAGCTGGAGCTGGGCACCTCAAAGCCTGAAAATATTTGGAATATTTCAAGTTAATAATGCAGGAGGGTGGAAATGGTGCTCTGTTAAGCTGCCCAGTGGGCAGGTGTATCCACCTCCAGACAGTGATTCACTGCCATGAAGCCATTCAGCAGATAGATTCGTAGTCCAGCAGCTTTTCACTATCTATGAACATGAACTCTGTTGGGTGAAGTCAGTAGTCTACATTGTATGCCTAAAGCCAGACACTATCAACAACCCCTTTTCACCTCTATCACCTACCTTCCCTAAAAAAACTACACCAAGCAAAGCTAACAGATTTTTCATGAACACATCCAGTGGAAACTAATGTTTTGAAGTGTTTGCCAGAAAAAAAAATCAAGAGTGAGCGAGTTTAACCAGTGAGTTAAACTAGATTTGGGTGACATCTGCTAGGTGGAAAAAGACTAGAGTATCCATCAATCATGGACTGAAATGCGTGACTGTTAAAGCCAACTGTAAGATTTTGCAAGATCCCATAAAGCTATGAAGTCCCACCCAACATTCTGAATTAATTCCTGCAAGAAATAGATCCCTGGGTGGTTTTTAACAGCTTAAGCTTTGCTTGCGAGTGCACACCCTAAAGTAAACAACGCTCAGAAATGCCTTGCCAGGAGAACACTGTTACTAAAAGCTACACAGATTGATTTGCTTGTGAGAGGGAATGAATCCGGAACACTGGCCCTCAGCTAGCATGATGGGACAGAGTCCCAAGCCCACCACGATGAAAATAACATCTCTCCCAACTGACAAAAGATAACATCACCTTACAGAAATAATCAGCCTATAGAAAGAGTTCTAATTAAATGTCCTCGAGCTAGGGGGGCAGGATAGGGGGAAGCACATTTACAGCACACTGCATGTTATGTGCGAGTGGTGCAAATGGGCAGTCCGATGGGCAGAGCACGACTCTGGAACATGGGGGTGGCATCTCTTCCCATCTCAAACAGTTCTGTTTTCTTGAAGAAACGTTTTTTGATCTTAGATTTCAAAACAGCTCCTTCCTGTAGAGTTAATATTCAAAGAGAGCACATTTTCTCTCCAGGAACTCTAGGCTACAAGCATATAAAGTGTTTCTGTTCAAAATGGTTTTAGAGCCAGAATGACAAGGCTCTGAGGCTGTCTCCGACCCACCGCAGCTGGAGATCCAAAATTCCCAAACTCACTCTATCTGCATTTCATTTATGCCCACAGCACGAATAAAGACAAGAAGTTCAAGTAAGGTCTTCTTTCAAGGGAAAAGGGAAAAGCTTATTCTTGAGGAAGAATATTTTCTTCAAGCATCGGCTTGCCTGAGGCAACGCAAAGCTTTTTACAGCTGAGGAACATAAAACATGAGTGAGTCCTGCTGGCAGCTGGCGGTTTTCATATACTTGACTCATACACCAACATCAGGCATTTCCATTCATAGGCTGCACTCTGGTTTAGTGCCCCTCTTTTTCCCAAAAAGGGGATTTGCACTGCAAGAGTTTGGAAACACAGTTGAACTAATGTACAAATAGAAAAATCAATTCAACTTTTGTGTTATATCAATTTAGAGGAAAATGTCTTTTCAGCCTCGGAAGAAAACGTTACTGGAGAAGAGTCATCACCAGCACGACAGGCGTTCTACAGCAAGACTAGAAATAAAGGAGACTAAATTTTATCTATTCTTTCTGATGCACATTCTCTTCCCCAATATTAAGAGTTTTCTAAGTGCTTTCGGCATCATTTCAAGAAAAGGCAACGTAGCAAAGAAAAGGGCAGTCTAAAATAATTTAGGAATACATCTGCTTTTATTTCTACTACAAAGTTTTCTTCAGGAGAAAAAAATGTATTATTGTGTGGGTGAATTGCTTAGTACCTCAAACCAACCTTTGCTTGCCCTTCCCTTTCTTTCCTCTTCTTTTGTCAGATTCTTCAGGCATCTTCTGGTAGCTGGAGGGGAAATTGTTCTGTATTGAAGAGTACAAACCATTCAAGGTTAGATACACAGCCAGCTTCACCCCAGTTCCTAGTCCTCTGCAATTATGGAGCTCCTCAGAGCAGAGGTGAAAGCAGAGCTGGGGAAGCTGCACCAAATGGGGTTAGAGGAAAAGGTGCAGCTGATACAAAAAAAGGAAAAGTTTTATTTGCTCCGTTGTTCTCTTTTGGGAAGCAAGGTCAGGCTCTGTGTGCAGACAGCATTGCCAGCTGCATGGCTCCAGAGCATTTCACCAAAACCACCTGGCATCTCAGACTACATATATGTTGCCAAGGCATCCAGGAGAGAGACTGTTCAGGTGTTATTTTGATGTGAGCAACCTCTGCCTGCAATCACTGAACATGTTTCTAGGCTGGGCTTCTTGCGTCACTGTACATTTCACTCAGTGCTAACGGCAAGCACTATTCTTCTCTGTTCCTTGTATCAGCAGTTAGTTCAAGCCTTCCACCATAGCTCATGCTGCAGTTCTGAATAAACTTTTTTTCTTGCCACTGTACAAAACTGACGAAGGCAAGACAGGAGGATAAGGACAGTTCAACAATTCAGTCTCATTATAACAGGTTCATGAGAACAGAAACTATATAACCCCTTCCAGTATCATTCACCTGAATAAAGACACAGAAGTAAATAATTCTAATGAGTATGGATATACTTAAAATCTCACTAGTAGAACTCAGAAACACTGCTTAAAAGTAAAACCTTGTGTCAATCGCATGTGTGCTTACAGGTATCCTGCAGAATAAACCCACTCCTGAGATGCTGGAGGTGGTTACTGCTACCCTTTGGTAGGCAGTCAGAGCAGAGGGTGGAGGTGGCATGGTTGAATTTCTGGCAGGGTAGTAGTGCTACAGTAAAGGATACACTTTGAGTAGCTCTGTTGGTTTTGGATACAACAGGCCTGCTGGGACACTAAAAACCTATTTTGAACTCTAGTCAATCTGTTAATCTATTCCAGGGAATGAAATGCTTCACTGCTCATCACCGCAAGATATGACTGAACAGTGCTCGGGGTTTAAATTACCATATTTAATTAAATGTAAGATACTGAAATGCTTGGGGAAATATACTGATGAAATTTCACTGGCTGCAAAGTATAGCCCTTGTCGTGGTCCGTTGTCCAATCTTCAATGCATTGAAAGGCATTCTTCATAAAATAAGTATTTTTACTGTTACAGGAAACATGTCTTACAACTTCATTTTTTTATTTTCTATTTTTTCATGATACTGCCAATATTAATGGTCCGTTAATAAACTGCCATGGCCAGTTTATTTTCTGATTTACACTCATCAGTAGGTGATCTTACGAAAGAACACAATGAAAGGTGCCTGGGAACAAGAGAACAGTAGAAGCAGCAAATTTCACCCTCTGACTTTTCCGTTAATAAGGTATAAATGTCCAGGAACTAACATTATGGAAAATTATGTAGCTGTACCCAGTTATCAGCTGCTACTGTCTTGCAGGGATAAAGATGCTGGGCAATCCATGTATATCTGTCAGAATTTGTCACAATATCTCTATCCAATCTCCCTCACCCACTAGGCCAATTTCAGACTTTAGCCACATATTGAAATTAGACACGCCTGAAGGCGATGTCTCAAAATCCATCTCTATAAAATCAAGCTGCCTTAGAAACACTAGGACAAATTCATAATCTTGAGTCCACGTCCAGAGGGAACTTGAAGTTGTATGTCATTAGTATATTGTGCTTCTGGATGGTTTCAGGAATTGGTCTTACTTCATAAAAGCCCTCGCGGTTTGGGAGGGAAATCACCTCTTTTCCAATGATATATTGGCATAGGCAGCACCTATGTTAAAGTTTGCAAATGGGAGTGCCCTCAGCATGAATTAAAAGGATTTCTCTGTACTGGTCATCCACTCTGGAGCTCATAGAGAGCTACTCAGCAATGTATTGGATATCATGTTTCCCCAGTACGAGAAAGCTGAAAGTGAGGGAGGTAAAATACACGCTGGTTCATAACTCCTACAGCCCATGTCTAATGCCTTGCACGGGAAAATATTTGACCAGCTCTCCACATTCCTCTGTTTCTTTCAGGTCGCTGAAGAACTGGCTGCCCAAAAGGAGATGGCTTTGCAGAAAAAAGCCCAGGAGGGGAAAAAAGAAAAAGAAGAGAAGGAAAAGATGAAAGGAAAAAGCCCGCAGAAAGCTGGAAAGAAAGGAAGCCTTCCTGAAGTAAAAACAATTAGTTTATTAAAGCAGAGCCAAAGTCCAGGTTATTCAGCTGTGTGTGGGCAGAGGCTATCAATTTACATTGGAATGGTCAGCAAGGCTTCAGGCTTGGGTTCAGAAATTAGAGGAACTGGCTGAGGCCAGTCCCTCTCAGCCTTTCAATTACCTTGATGTATTTTACCTCTCATATTTCATGAATGACCATTTGCATGGCCATGACTCTACTCAGTGGGAAGAGCTGATGTGGGTGCAGACTGCCAGAGGCATAGATTAAGGGAAAAAGCACACCTTATGGCTTTGACATTGTTGCCAAGACGGTGCGCATGCACTTTTCAAAGCACTGTTGCTTGTTTTTCGTGCAGCTAACAAAACAGTGCCCAGCTATCTTACCAAGCACTTCCACTTTCAGTGTTGGGTACAGAGAAGTTACTGCCACCCCTTCACACAAGAACAAGGAAATGAGAACCTTAGTCTCAGTCAGATACCTGCATCAGAGCTTGTGTTCATTTCCAACTAATTTATAGATACAGCTCCATATAGACCAGCTGCATCTTTTGTACTGCAAGCCAATATTTTGTAACTCTGCCTACAGCAGCCATGCATTTTCAGTCCACTTTCTTAGGCTATGAACTCTTTTTCTGCTTCAAGTCACAGTGGACACCACTTAATGTGATACACTCCCTGAAATCTTGGATATGCTAAGGTGCGGTTTCACGGGAGGTATGTTTCTAAATTATTTCAGGAGCAACTTCACTGAGGAAAACACCTGTGAAACAGACCAAAGGGCACCTCCAAAAGTGAGCTATGCAACAAAAATCATAGGCTTTTGCTGAAGCAGCAACTTTGTTTCTCATTTACTTATATAAACAAAGTTGAAGCAATATTTTTTTTTAATAAGGGTCATTAATCTCTCACCAAGTATGTGGAGGAGAAGGGTGAGTTTGCTGGGGCAAAGCTTACTCTTCGCTGCAAGCTTTACACAGATTAATTTTAAGTCCTAACCCTAGAACAACCATATAACAAAAAAGATGCTTTTTTTGGACAACCTCCATTAATCTAGCCGAAACTCTCAGAACAGCTAGCCAGGAACCTAAACTATGTGAACTTAGGAAGCATCAGTCTGTCTAGTTGGGAGGTAGGTATCCAAGTGTTAACTTGTAGCTTAAACAGTATTTTCAACCAGTGAAAATGCTATTTGGGTCATACAAAATGAAGTTTGGGTTTTTTGGGGTGTTTTTTCCTCCTCTGTAATTGAAGATGCACAGCAGGCTGAAGGAGCAGCATATGTAAATGTGTTTCCCTAGCTCTTTAAGCCTGATCTTGCATTGCCAACTCAGAAGAGCAGTGGCTGCTCCTCTGCAAAGAGGAAATTTTTTAATTTCTGGTCACACATGTCTTCAGGCAGTTGTTTGCCACCAGGGTAACACATCACAGGGTGCACTGTCACAGCATTAGTGAAGGCACAATGCTTCAAGCAGTGGAAGGTGATTACCGGTACCCACCTCATTGTACCTTAGTGCCAGAGCAGGGCCAGCCCGGGGGAGCAACAGAGGAGAAAGTGTAATGCCTGCAGACCTAAGCCAATACTGATACCAAGTGTTTTGTTGCCCATAAGACTTCTGGTGACTTGGGCTAGTGCTGAGTTCAGCTCTGTGGGACCACTTCATGGTGTAGCCCCTTAAATCAGCACACACTGCAGAACTTGATGGGAAAGACAACAGCAATAGCTTAGAAAAGCTTTCAAAATAGAGACTTTAAAGCCATTGTCATTCAGTTGCAGAACCCTGTGGCATCTCAGACAGGGAAGATCCTTTGGGGAGTATTCACCAGGGTGTCCTCTGATGGCTTTACCCTTGTCCTCACTCCTTCTGAACCCAGAACAAACCCCTGTGATGCCTCTGATCTCACACAGGTGGAAAAGGCTGTTCCAGACACTCCAGCCTAAGTCATAGTGAGACATTAATGTTCAGGCATGTTGCAAATGCTAAACCCAATGCAAACTTCTGAAACTGCATAGCAACTCACTCATCTGCTCAAAAAAATTACTTTCACAGGATACAGTTGATACTTTGTTGGTTTTGCACATTTCACTAGATAAGAACCAACAATAGCAAAAATTAATCTCAATCCCCTCACAGCCTCCACAAGGATGTTTTGAAATGGGGTGAAATACCAATACAGAGCTCAGGGGCTTTATAACTTGATGTCGTTCTCATCTCAGCTGTCACAAGTACTGTCAAGTAAAATTCTGAGCCATTATATCAGGTTCTCTATGGTTCATTGAGAAAGAACAAAGGGAACATTCTCTCCAAGGTTATAATACTGACAGGGGAAAAAAATAGTATCTAAGACCAGTCAAGAAGTATTTGGAAAAGTTCTAACAGCGGGACTCTTATTAAAATAAGTGTAGGCTATAAGTCATAGTGATGCAGGCAGAATAAAGCCCTGCTCCTAACTTCAGTTCTTAAAGAAAACAAGAGTTTTATCCCAGAAGGAAATTTAAATATTTCTGAAAAAGCCTGATAGCAATCTTTTAAAAGGTGGATTTGATATCAAAGTAACTTCATTTTCTTTTCTCTGTAAGGTGCTGATTTGATTTCCCATTGGGCACCTAAGGGAAAAAAATAACTTCAGCACTGTATGATCCCTCTTTTCAATAGCAGAACACATGTTAGACCAGTCTGGGCTGCTTCACCCAGTAACGTGCTGCAGCCTGTTTCACCAAACGTCTGAATAAACCTGCATCCCCAGATATCACCCAGAAGAAGTGTTGAACATTGAGACATGTTTTGTCCCTAATGAAAGCTGTTAGCAAAATCTCCATAACACAAGTGCACAGTGGAGTCAATTCAAAGTTTTCCCTGCTCTTGGACCAGAGTCACCTAGCCCGAGCGAGGCTTTGGAAAGCTTCAGAGGTGAATTCACTGTTAATCCCATATCTCTGCTTAGATTGAAACATATATCGCTGGTTCAAGGTGCCTTGGCACACTTCACGCAGAACAAGCATGGAATCAATCAGCTAATCATAGAAAAATACATCAACTGACTTCAAAGGAAAGAAGTTCTTTATATTACATCAACTCTGATGCTGTTAATAGAAGCAAGAGTGGCTGGAAGGCTGCTCAGCAGATAGGGACCAGGGAGTGCTGGGTGACAACCAGCTGGGGATGAGCCAGCAGTGTGCCCATGTAGCCAAGGAGGCTCATGGGATCTTGGCCTGCATCAAGAACAGTGTGGCCAGCAGGATCAGGGCAGTGATTGTCCCACTGTGCTCGGCACTGGGGAGGCCACACCTCAAGTTCAGTTTTGGGCCCCTCACTTCAAAAAAGACATCGAGGGGCTGGAGCGTGTCCAGAGAAGGGCAACAAAGCTGGTGAAGGGACTGGAAAATGTCTTATGGGGAACAGCTGAGGGGGCTGGGGGTGTTCAGTCTGGAGAAGAGGAGGCTCAGGGGGGACCTCATCGCTCTCTACAACTCCCTGAAAGGAGGCTGTGGTCAGGCGGGAGTCGGTCTCTTCTGCTGTGCCCACAGTGAAAGGACGAGAGGAAACGGCCTGAAATTGCAGTAGGGGAGATTCAGATTGGACATCAGGAAAAATTTCTTCCCTGTGAGGGTGATTGGGTATTGGAATAGGTTGCCCAGGGAGGTGGTGGAGTCACCGTCCCTGGAGGTGTTCAAGAGGTGTCTGGATGTGGCTCTGGGTGATGTGGGTTAGTGGTGATGTAGGTAGGGGTTGGACTGGGTGAGCTTGAAGGTCTCTTCCAACCTCGGTGGTTCTGTGATTCTGTGATTCTAAGAGGCAGTACAGAACTGCCTTCTGCAACTGTCCTTTAGACAGACAGCGGTTTTGATTAAAATCAATGAAACTGACACAACAATGTTATTTACATCAGTGTATAAAATCATTGAAGCTAGTAATTAAAATGATTTATTGGCTTATTTGTAACAATAAAAAATGTTAACCTGCCCTATGCTATTAAGAGGCTGAAAAATTAATAGCCTGGTTTTAGGTTGTTCTGGGGTGGGGTGTTTTTTGCTTTTTTTTATAATAGTTAGCAATTATCAGTATTTCCTCTTAGAAATTATTATTAAACAACATGGTTTAATAATTTTCTATAAAATGTCATGGGAGAATGTTAAAAGGACTGTATTCTGCCTACTACAAAAGATCCAAGGATGATCTCAAAACGCCACACCTCACAAAAACTGAGAATACATTAGAGTGACTGGGAATTTGGGTGTCGAATCTTGAGACACTTGGTCATGCTTTGCCAAAACAGTTCTTGATGTTTAGTGAAGAAATTCTGTTGAATCGTTCAAATATATCTTAGAGCATAGGGTAGAAGTGATAAATGTATTTAGGTTTTGCTTGTCCTTCTGGGCCCAAACTTTAATTACCATAATAACACTTTAATTAAAACCAGATACTCAGTATCTCACATGACCTGGTCAAGACTGTGTCTGCTGATAGCATGCAATGGCACCTTTTAAGCTATTCCAGGAGCTACACTTTCTATTTGGTGATGCTTACAGACTGCACATTGGTTAGCAAAGCCTGATCCAGCTCGTGCCATCTCACAGAAATCCACGTTCACCTCCTCCCCAAATGGTGATCTAAATTCCCACTAATAACTATTACCTAACTAACATTCTGACGACTTATGACTGATACAAGGTGAAGAAACTTTAATAGTTTTTCTGACAAGTCTTTCCGACAAGTTTTTCCATCAGAAATACTGGTTCAATTAAATTAAACTATTTCATGAACATGTCAATGTCATTTACTTTCGGCAGGAAAATGTCAAAATGTTTTGATAAAGCTGAAACTAAAATATTTTGGTTTGCAAGATACACTGAGATCACTATTTTTCTTTCTGATTACAGATTAAAATGAGGTTTCAACACCTTGGAATTGCCCACAACTTAGGAATTCTTTTTGGGGGTGGGGGAACAACCATAGAAAAAGGGTAACTAAAAACCAGCAAGGTAATTTAATTTACATGTTACAAGTCTCCTACCTATATTACACATTCAAACAAGCTTAAGTTTAGTTCTTGTAATTTCAGTAGTTCAACTGATGAACTGACACCCCCTCTCTTCACTCAAGGAGATAAAACTTCCTTATAGCCTGCTAGGAAGATCTTACTTAATGAAGGAGTGCTGTCTTATTCCTCCAATTAAAACAATTATTAAAAAAAATAAATCAAAATTATGACACATACGTGCAAAGTTTCTACATATTAACATTCTGATTTTTCTTTTCACACCCCCCCAATCTAGGAAGAGGAAGGCTGGAGAATGGCTCCCAGTAATTTCCTTTCAATAATGGAGGAAGGAAACAGTCAATACAAAGGTCAGTAGAAAAAGATAACAATTACAGCTGGAATGTTCTTCTAATTCACCTTAATCTGAATGTCATTTCTATAAGGTCAAGCTGGGCAGCTGCCCAAACTATGGAACATTATAGAAATGAGGACATTAGGTAAAATGCTATTTAGGAAGGGAGTCTCTCATAACCTTCAAGTCTTAGGAGTCTGTCAAGATCATCAAGCTAATGATACAGGAAGGTACATCTCTGTATGAGTGAAGGTGGCCAAACTAGAACCAAAGTAGCTTGATGTACATGCAGGGGCTTTCTTGGATTTTCTGTGGGCAGAAAATGACATCTGAATAACAGATAATTCAAAAGCACTTTTCTGTAGATCAGCATCAATGTTTTCATGTGCCTGGAACTCTCTATCCTGTCTTCCTCTCATTCATGGAAAGCGTCCATGGATTCATTTTCCTATATAGTCTGCAGCTAATGAAATTGTTCTTGATTACATGCTTTAATAGGATTATCTTTTCAAGCAGGGGCATGAGAAATGCTGCTGGACTATGAATATACATGCTTCAATTAAAGTGTGTGCAACTTTCTAAGCATAACTCAAACTCATAGGTAGGAGACTGACTGTTTTCTCACTTGAGAAAGCATCCTAAAGTAGGGATTTTTCAAATTTCAAAAATGGTTTTCACAAAAGGACAGCTTGCTCTTTTCCATCTCTCTTCTAACCTTTCTAACCTCTCTTCTAACCTATTTCTAACTTGATGCCTTTGTCTGTCTCCTAACCACTTGTCCTCACTGTACTCCCTAGATACACGAGTGAGTTCCCAATCACTTGTGCTGGGCCTGGATGCAAGCATGGAGGTCATGCACTGGTCTGACATGGAAAGGGACATCTGTCCCATGAACTATAGGTGAACATCATGATAGGACTCCAAAGGTCAGACAAGACAAATAGAAGTCCTCAGTTGTACAGTGTGTTTGATCAAAGCTTTCAGGGTTTGTTTTGGGTGGGTTTTTTGCTATATTTCATGCAGATTATATTCTCAAGCAATTATTAAAAATATTTTTTCTGCTCCCCACTCTGCAGAGTTAGTGGCTTGCTAGAATTCTTCAAATGAAAAGTCTCCATTATTCTCTCCTGCTGACAAATTACTGATACCAAGTTTACTGCCTAATTTGGGTTGCCTGGATAGAAAGAAGCATACCGCTTAATTGCTAAATATACATCAGTACAGGTTTGCCTGACCTCTGAATCCTAACTATTAGGATTTTCTCACATGTAGTAAATAATAAATCAGTTTTATGGCTAAAGAGAAGTTCTTTAGTCCCAGACTCTACTCTTGAATGCTACATCAGAAGCCCACCGAAGTCAGCAGGAGTTTTAGATAAGGTTCAAATGCATCTATGCTTCTTTCCTTAACTGCTCAAGAATATCACTTGTGCTTTCTGTGCACTCAGGATGGAATGGCACCTTGCAACTGGAGACCAGCAATAGCCAAACCAGTGGTTCCCACCCAGCAAGTCCTAGGAGCACTAAAGGAGCAGTGTAGGGACCCTGTCTGCTGTGAAGTAGCAACAAGAGGGCAGGAGGGTTTCACATTGCTCTGTAGGCTTGGTGATAGCTCATCCAACACCCTGCTAAGGAGTAGGTGGTACAGTAACTGTGCTTCCCAGTGCTCCCACAGTGCTGCTTGGATTCCCTACTGAGGCTTTACAGACTAACAGCCTTCAATACAATGCTGCCCTGCAAATTCACCAACTCCTTGTATTTGTGCAAGTAATTCTCCACCGTGTTGCAGGAAACATATTTGGCTGTAACCACACACAGCGGCTTTAAACAGGGCTTCCCAACACAGCAGTGGGTGCTGGTGTTCGGAATGAAAACACTGCAGAGGTCAATAGGTTAGTTTAATATGAACAGAGACTCCCACATTTCACAACTATCTCAAGTAATAACGAGTCAGGGGGTCAATGAGAGGATGAGGAACATGTTTGTCACCCAAATTACATCTGAACGCCAGGACTGGCATTCCTAAAGAGATACCTGCTTTGAGCTCTGCAAGTATATAACTTTTTGGGGTTACTCCTGTTAACTTTTTACATGAAGATGAGCACTGGATTGGGGTGTTGTGTTCCTGTATATCTCACAAGGTCTCTCAAGGGCAACTCAACAGCCTGTTAACTGTCCATGGAGCCTATGTTCCTATCCAGGCACCTGAGTCAGATGCCTAAAGCCACTCAGTGTGAGTACCTCTGTCTTCCCATTATGTACTGGCAGCACTTGCAGGTACACTGCAATAATGTGCTCAAGTAGGTCAGGCACAGGCAGCATCCTTTTGTGTTAGATAAAGACTCCAGCCTGGCATTCAGAGTTAAACACCGATGCTCATCTCCGCCCTGCCAGAGCTGACAGCTACTCCCATAGCTCTAAAGGCACATAAGAAGGAACCATTTTCTGCACAGAGCACAACCAGAAATCCTCAGAGTGGAAAGAGCTCTCTTGCAAGCTTCAAAGTATAGCTGCAGTTCTGTCTTATGCACGGTGAGAGTCTATAGCTGTTCAGTTAAACTTCAGGTGGGGTTTTTTTTGTCTTCTAGTGAACCAAGTCTGTTCAACACCATATTTTTTTTTTTTTGGTAAGCAGCTGTTAATTCCTCCATGCAGCACAATTCCCTGCCTCATTCACAAGCACTTAGTGCTTTTTATAGCAGGACACTCTTTATCACAATGCTACCTGGTGGTTGTTCAGAATAATTTTACTTTTAATCTAGCCATGCATAAGGTGTCTTTTTTCAAGGCCTCCAGAATCAAATCTGAAACAGCTTCTGACCAGAACAGTGTAAGCAGTTTCTTGTATATTAAATTATATCCTGCTTTCATTTCAGTAACAGAATTGTTTAGAAAAAAAAGAGGTTTGGGTTTGGTCTTTTTACACTGAGGAGTTTTTTCTATTCTTATGTAGAAATAGCTCAGTTAGTATCACAATTTGCACAGAAGTTCAAATTTATTCATGCGTACGTCTTGAAAACATCATTGAAGTAAGGGAGCTTGATAAGAAAGGCCTATATCAGATGCCTATAATGGAATCATTTAAAGATTTAGACACACCCTTCTGAGTGTGTCTAAAGTTTACCTAAATTATGCATTTTTATTTTGTCACGCACACACCCCCAACATTTACAATTAAGAAAGACTTCCATTGCCTGAAACTGGTTGCTTTGTTCTTAGGCTAAATATTTAAAAATATGTAGATCGGTTTCACAGAGATCTAAGCATTTCAGTTACAGATTTTTCCACCCCAGTTTTCCCTTCCTATCCCACTCCAAGCTATAACTACTATCTAAACTTCACTGGAATTCATGAAGACTTTTACTCTCCTAAAACCGTATTTGGCAGCTTTGCCAGTCGCCAGACTACATTTGCCAAGTTTTATCTAAAACCCTTGTTTTATATACTGTTATTGGAAACTGCCAGTTTCTGTGTGACATCTACTTTTACACTAGAATAGCAGGAGTTTATGTGGAGCAGATGTGAGCAGTCTGAATCATTACCTCCATCTTCCTGGGTCTTATTTCTGCAGTACCCTGTTCTGTGAGGCATCAATGTGCTTTTTCACCTGTTATGCAGATAATGCAGTTGATATTTGACTTGCTCACTGTTGCAGAGGATATTTGAGTTCAATGCAAATACCCCATGGCCCAAAATTTAAGGTGTGTTGGTACTGTGTATTTTTAACCAGGCATCAAAAGATTCAAATCTTTCTGCCAGGAGGTTGAAGCCAGTCATTTAGAGAAAAGATTCATGCTTCAGATAAGTATATTTTGGTTATTAGTCATAAGCTGTTCTCTGAAATTCAGAGATACTGGAATTACCTACTCATCTGCAGAGTGAAAGCTTACACTGCTGAGATCGTGATGTTAGCAGTCACATTAGTGGACTGGGCTGTCTTTTGAATCCTGAGGTAGAGAGGTGTGGGTATAAAATAATCCAAAGATAAGCATGCACTATTTTAGAAGAGGTGGTATAAACTGTACTGCATACACACACATGCTAAAATAGCTCCCATAGCTGGATGACCCTGTCTGTAACAAAATACCAGGCTCTTTTGACCAGCCAGTGAAAACAGAACATCCTTAGCCTCCTGACCTTAACTTTAAAAATAACTTTGAAACATTTTGTTGATCTATAAAAGAACAACATAGCATCTAGCACCTAGGAGTCATTGATCTCTCTTCTAAAATTAGCCACCTCTAACCTAGTGGCTAATATAGCACTCAGAAAACTCATTGCCAGGTAATATCAAAGGCAGCTGCTTGAGCTGTGGGGACTGTCACTGGTTTGCCCGCAGTGAATATTAACCACTAATCAATTTTAAAAATGACAATAAACAATTATGAAAAAAAAAAACAGAATAAAAATCTATGGATCTCTCTACAAAAAATAAATATCTAAGACCTAATACTCCTGTAAAAACATAACACTTGCAACCTGTTGACCCAGTCAGGAAAGTATTTTAAAATTCACATAACTGCCATGTAATATCCCCTTTCCCCAGGGCTGAAATTCCAGGCTGGTAACCCTGCAGGAGGTACCTTTTAACTAGGGCAAATCAGCTTTCCCTCTTGAAATATTACGTGACATCTGTCATGCCGTCTGATGACCCACAAGTAATTTAAAGAAATTAGTGTCTATACCTTTGAGTTTCTTTCCTCATTACCAAAAAATCCACTGTCCTTTGCCATTTCTACTGTTTTCAGTTATGAAATCAAGACTACTCACCTGCAAAAACTATTCCCTATGTGTACAGTCACAAATACTCTGCATGTAATCGGACTCTGAAAATTCTTAGGGGATGGAAATAGCAGCTAGTATTATATTAACCAGACTAAAACTTGAACGATCTCCTATGGGTACTGTGAAAACCTTCTTGAATTTATAGTGCCTTATAAATGGCAGTGGGTACAGGAAAGAGTACCCTGTACAAAACAGATCCATAAAGGAGCCTGGGTCTTAAAGTGGAAAGCTGTCATTTTAAATCATCTGGAAATTGAATTAGCACATACTGCTGGAGATTAGCTGTCATTTATAGAGATACTATCGGGGCCTAAAATGCAAGGAAGTGAAAAATGTTAATTGTCGTCCTTGAATAGCTTAAAAACATGTAGGAAGAAGAGAGGCATTTCCACTTAAAAAAAGTGCCTTTTGATAATAGTGAAGAACTCAGACACGCACCGAGCCTGCCAGACTTTGTTTAGTTTTCTTTCTAAAAAGCAAATTGCAGTTTGCCTCAACAAGAACTGCACCTCAAGATCATTAGCTACTTTATGATAAACAGGAGATTTTATCATCAGTTTGCACAAGCTTGCTTTCTTCCTGGAAGTTGCTCTCCACTTACTTATCCTTTGCACAACACTAAGAAATCAAGGTGCTATATCAGGTGGGCCCTGTTTCTTTTTGGAAAAGACTTCACCTTCTTCTCAGGTACTGCATCAAGCTTTAAACTCCCCAGACAAAGTTAAAACTCTGTGTGGCCATACGTCACTTGTTGGTTGGATGCAGGTTATTGCTGTCAAACTCACTGTCCTCTCCCCCCCTTTTCCATGTGCTCAGTACAGGCTTCTATGCCTGGTCCAGTGTTCCTGGCCCATATTTCAGCCTCATGTGAATCACTACAAAGGTGAACTCACCAGCTTGCGGCAGCTTTAACTTGGCAGTAGATAACTGAGCAGGAGAGAACAAGGAAGAATTCCTGGTTTAAATTAAACACCTGCCTTTGGCCCACAAGCCTGCGTTATGACAGCCAGGAGATGTGCACAGAGGGCACACTCCTTAGGAGTCATCTTTGACTTCTTCATGGTAAAGATTTAAACACAATGCCGTTATGCAGAGAGAAAAAGAATGCCAGCATCAGGCAAAATATGGTTTGGCTGATACTGTGCTACCTGCTCTTGGAGGTGAACACCACTCGGGCATCCAGCTTTACAAGCAGAAAATGACAACCTCTATATCCCATTATCCTCCTGAAATCTGATACCAATTTACAGCCTAATGCAAAAAAAAATGTTAACCTCAAGATTTTCAGATCCTAGCACAACAGGGCTCTGAACTTGACAAGGGTCCCTAGAGCCTGCTACTTTCATACAGCTAATAGTTTAATAAAAGCTGCCTACAACTACCTATTTTTTGCCTCCAGAAGCAGTTGGAGAAACCAATGGCTTCTGTAACTTTTTCCCCCTTTTTTTCTTTCTTTTGGATAACAGCCTTTTGGCAGAACAGAGACAAGAAATGGGATTTTCTCCAGGATCATGACCCGGAGCTGATCAAAGAAGAGAAACAGGAAGATGTGGAAGAAGAGATCAAAGTGCAGGTGTGCTTACAATAGTAAGAGGACACTAATAATGTGCATTGCCTGTGTATATCTCTCTACAGCTGTAAGAACTGGCCCTGGTGTAGACCTTACCCCCTTCCAGAGTCCCTACTATCTGTTCTATGCTTTAACACTTGTTTAGCTGAACATTTGTCGGAGGTGTGGTGGCAGAACAGAAGACTTCAAAAGATTCAGCTGTGTTTGTCTGGATAGGTTGATGAATTGATGCAACAGAAACTGGAGAATCTCAAACTGGCTGTGGATGGAGAGAAGAGTGGCAAACAGAAAAAAGGAAGAAAAAGTGAAAAGAGCCGCCAGGTGAGAGAATTCAGAGTTCTCTGCCCAAGTAGAGTCATATTCAGGGCAAGCCCCAGTCTCACAGACACCAATACCAAAACATCTACTCTAAACATGTACTGAATCTTAAGTCAGAAGCATTTAAAACTGTGTTCACCTGTAGCTTTTTTCAGGGCCTATTCCTTTACCTGTTATTGTTCCTTAACCTTTATAAATATCACTCAGTACGAGTTGAAGTATTCCAGAGATAAACCATTACAAGACATATCAGATTTTCAAGAAGGATAAAAATCCTCTTGAAATCCTCTGATCCAGTCAAATGGGAAAATCCAAGCAATCCTTCTCTTTAAAGAGTTGGCAGGTTCCGATTAATAGAGTCCAAGGAAGGCATGGATCCAAGTACCAGTAAGTTTTTCAGCTGCTGGCTGTTTTCCTTCTAAATGAAGACTGATTCATGTGTTTCAAAACTGTATACCAAAAAAAATTAACTTTGAATGTCTTAGTGTAATGTTTCATTTGTCTACAACAACACATAGGTTATGTACAGCCAGGTACACATTGGTGAGCTATGTTACTATTTACAATTGAAGGGTTTGGGGACTTGTGATTAAGCCGGGTTTATTTAAGCATATAAAATATGTTAAAGACATTATTTTCATGTGTGCTACCCACTGAAACACAGCACACAGCATGTTCACATCTAGTTTCGCAGCATTGCCATATATAGAATTCCACAGCTCGTGGTTCCCTGAATTCCTTACTCAAGCATTTAAACTAGACATCATGTCAGTGCAAAATAACTCAGAGCTTACAGACTCTACCATTCAATCAGCAGATCCACTTAAAATCCTCAGGGCAAATAGCCAACTCTAATCTCATGTTGTATTTCATTTCTATAATGCCTTTAGCATACAAATACTTGTTGTTGCAATACTACTATTCAAATTATCTTTAAAAATGCTCTCACCTGACAAAGGTGCAGGGGCAACTTAATAATGCAGGACTGGAGTGACTCTGAAAATTGATACCAATTGGATTGCTAAGTCTGTTTCAAAAATAGTGAGGCTTAAGATGCACAGACAAAATATTGCAACAATCTTCCCAGAGTTGCTATGGGCAGATGCATTCAGCTGGTCAAAACTCCTCTTCAAAATGTTACACTGGAATTACAAAGCTTTATGTTAGGGTTGTGGGTTTTTTTCCTTCAATATAGTGTTGGAATAGTTTTGGGTGGAGGGAGGTTATTTAATTTTTGTTTTCCCAAGCTGTGCCAGTAGCCTGAGAGAATGAGGGAGGGGAGAAGAGAGGAAAAAAGTACTAATTAAATAATACAAGTTCCCTGGAGATTTTATCTGAAAAAAATTACATCTATTTTAGGGGTGGGGAAGGGAAGGAGATATCCAGTTTTAGACAAAACACATCTTCCCTGTGCAAAACTATTTGAAACGTTCAATTGGCATTGACAAAGGCTTTTTCTCATTAGAGTTTGCATAAATATCTCAGTCTGTAAACCAACCCAGTGTGTGTGTACCTGTGTACACAGACTTCAGATCTACTTTATGAAAATCTGGCCTATATAACAAGAATAATATGAGCTGGAAAGTTTTGGAAGGAGCTTATTAATTTGTTGTTCAGCACAAATCCTCTAGTTTTTCAAGGCGTGTGTTACCACATCCTAAGTCCCATGTGTCTCCCCCCCAACTATGCAATGTGAAATAACTGTGGGTTTGCATTCTCATTGTAGCCATGAACATGTCTGGAACATGACATAAGAAATTTATTTTTCCCCCAAAAGAGATATTCTGCAAAGGAAAGCATTTTCAGGAGGAGTCAACATTCTTCAGAGAATGCAAACCTTTTTCTGCACTCTGCCAATGGGGAGTGGCAGCAAGGGTAATTTCTTTAAGTGAACTCTTACAAGTGAAGTTTTCTGTCTAGAGGCAGTTACCCCAAATGCACAATGCTACATTTGGCCTCCCCCTTGTTGTAAGGAGGGATTTCTTCTACTTTCTTTGCAGGAAGACCCCAGGGTAGAACTAGGGCTTTTTATTGACAGGGAAGAGTCACTATAACAGGCCTTCTCCTCTGCTCTTTCAAGCGCACCTTAGGATAAGTAGTTTACAACTCTAAAAAAACATTCTGTCAAGTCCCTTTAAAAAAAGTTTACCTGACCCATGGGAAATAATTTGAAATCCTGTTTGAAAGTCCCTTCTGTGGGAAATTCATCGAGGACAATTGGGAATTGGACTTTGGAATTGGAAAGGGAAAGCATAGGAAAGCTACAGTTTCTCCTTTGCAGTCAGTGTTTCAGATAGCTCAGGTCTTAGAGAAACAAAATTTAAGAGCTCTGGACATGTGTAGACCACTTTATTTCTATGCATCATACTTTCTACACTGAACTTTATCACTTGCTTCCAAACCTTCAAACACCACATAATACTAAAAGCCAACACTCAGCCCTATCAAGAATTGCTCTTACTCCCCTCAGATAAAAAGCCCATTTGCCACCTTCATGGAAGAATCATTTTGGGTGGAAGGACAACTTGCTTTTCTCATTACAAATGGGTCTCCAGGTGATTAGGTTGGTCTGGAAATACCTGAACTATTAGATTGCATCTAGTATACACCAAGCCACACTGCTGTCATTTGAAGCACGGATCTCATGCCTGTATCTGTGTTGGAAGCACCTCACCACACTATTATTTGTCCTTATGGTCCAGCACTGATAGGGTACAGAGCACAAATGTCCTCATTCAGAGACATGCTGGGCTGTGCTCATTGCTCCAGATAGCTCCTGATCTGATGACTGTCACAGGAGAGGGAATGAGGATACAACGGAAACAAAAGAATGCGGTTCAGCTCTGCTGCAAATTGCATTTTTCTTCACTATGCACAGTGGCAGCTTGTCACCTGCCAAGCCATGGATTCTAAGCACCTGTGTAAAGACAGGCTGAGGAAGGATTTGAAGGGAGATTGCCTCCCAGGGAGGGATACGGCATTGACGTCTAAGAAAGCTGGCAAAGAGATGTCAGAAGGTCTAACCCCCCCCAAGCCTGGAGGAGCCTGTTAGAAAGCACCTGAAGTGAAAGAGAAATTTTTCCAAAGTATTTGATTTCGAAAAAGTTGGTGGCATCCTTGTGCCAATGCAAACTTTTAGTGAAATGTTGTTCTCCTGAGTCTACCCCTTTCTGCTGACAGCCCAAGCTTCTGGTTCGGGTGGCTCCACACAACTCACCCGCTTTACAAGTATTTCTTCTAGATGGATGCCATGTACCTCACCATGGTACCCAGAGGGCTTAGCAGACAAAGGTGTTTCTCTTGGGAACCTGCAGCCAAGTAAACCACCATAGACCTAGCTTCTTTAAACAGCACAAGAGCTGACAGATTGGCTCTCTGAAATTACTGACCTGGAAGTTACATTTAAGTACTTATTAGGGTGCTTTTTATCAAGCCTATTGTGCTGTTTTTCCTGCTCTGATCCCCCCACGGATTAATTTCCTATCCAACTGCAGGTAAAGCAACCCCTTGCAAGTTAACACACCCACACATACACAAAGACATGGCCAGAATTCAGAAAAAAATCAGAAAGAGCAGACATGGGAACCTAAGTGTGTAAAAATTGCTCCTGAAATAGGCCTTGTTAGTATCTCAGTGCAGCTTTGGATATCCCTCTTCGATGCAGCCAGGCAGAAGCAAAGGAAACCACAAGAGCTTAACTATAGTAATGACTATAACAAGAATATTGACATCAGTCTAAAGACTTGGTAAGAGCAAAGCCATAGCAAATAAGGCCAGAAGACAGGGTGGGTCAGAACTGAGGGAAGGCTGTGTCTGAGGACAGTGATTCAGAAGCCCTGCTGGATTTTCTGTAGCTGCTGGAGATCAGCACCCAGCACTCTCAGCCAGCTGTGGGGCCTGTAACCTCTTTGGATGCATGTGCTAAATCCAAGAGGGATTACAGATCACAACCCCTCATTTAGCAAGAGCTTAATAGTCAGTGGAAGCATCTTTGTCTAAGGACTTTTCAGTACAAGTAGCAGAAGCTGCTCTCTGTATCTTGTCATTGTCACAAAAGACTTCTCAACCCAGAGCAGATGCTCACACCGTGCAGACCTGCACTTGCTCAACCTCGCATCCAGGCATCACACAGGATCCAAGGAATCCATTCAAACACTTCAGGGACTGCTGCTCACATACTGTCATTTCCCTTAAACCACAGGAGTACTTTCCTCTCATTACTTTTTCCACCTACTTGGTGGCAGTAGCTGCAGGCAGCTGACAGCAGCCGGACCTGGATGATCACAGCCAAAGGGTGGCACAGATCCTGCCATTCCAACAAGGAGAAGTTCCCTCAATGAGACACTCTGGCCACCCTCTCCCTTCTGGTGCCAGAGACACTCTGCTCTGGAATCTGGTCTGAAATCAGGTCTGTGCTTGCTCGTAGCAACCTCTGAGCTACTTAAAAACATTTTCATGAGCTCACACAGCAAGACAAGATACCACACTGAGCATGGAAGAGAGTCTTCTGTCATCTGCCAGCTAACAGCTAATGCAGTTCACTACACGTGACTCATCAAAGCAGAAAGTAACCGAGTAAATGGATGGCTACACAGTAGCTGGACTGACATTTCAGAGACAGAAACAAGGAGATTTCCATTATAAATTATGAGCATGTTCACATTCATTAAACATTATCATTTTCTAAATAAAAGCTGTTCCCAATAAGACATTTTGGAGGAAAGCCATTGTCTACAATTCCTATTTCCCCTTATCGCATGTCAGTGTTTGCCAAATTTCCCATAAATGCTGATGTTAATTAGGAAAACACATTTTTCCCCTGCATAGTTCATTTTTGTTTTGCTCTTGAGTTACTTTATTGGTGAAGCTGCCTTGAGGACAATACCAGTTGGCCAATAAATTCACCATATGCTTAGTGTCTTTACATAGGTAGAATTTAGCTTTTCTTCCCAGTCAGACCCCATGATATGTAATTTCTAGCTTGTTGGAAGAAAGGTTAAAGAGACAAAGCTGGAGGAACACCAGAAATAAACCACTGACAGCCTCAGTATTTCGTCAGTTGTTAAAACAATGTGGCATATGCTTTATTCTTCCCATTCCTGTTTTTTAAAATAAAACCTCACCAGCACATTCTAATGAGTATTTGCTGCCAAGTTTATTTATGTAAAGAAACCTGAGGTGTAGTTCTGCAGATATGGAGTTGTTTGCATTATTCCAATCCAAAACTGAAAAGCATCACCTTTCCCTGGTTAGCTTATCCTTATAGATCTGGGTTTAATTTACATTTTCATCTAGGTTATCTTTGTTGCATTGTAAAGAGTAACAGGGGGTTGAACTGTAGGTCGGTAACATTGCAGCTGTCCTTGAAAACCTGAAATTGATGCATTTCTGAGCACTGCTGATACCTGCTAGAAAAAAACAGCATTTTCCAGATAATCTGGTAGGATTTTTTAACTCAACAACATGGCCTCTAGAGCTCTGCAGAAGTATTCACTATTAAAAAAATAAGGTAAATACTGTATTCCCAGAAAAGCAGACATAAACCTTTGGAAAGAATAAGCTGTCTTGATCAACTAAGCATTTAAGCACATGCTTACGTTTAAGCCACTGAAGAAATCCTATGGTGCACAAGTGTCCTGTGTAAACAGTTCCACTGAAGTAATTCTGAAGTGCTTTGCAGAACTTAAGTATGGACACCAGTGGTGGGCAGTAACATGAATTAGTGATGCCCTCTCCACTACTAATTATCCCTAACCATATTTATGGCTTGTGAGCTGTAATTAATGGAGAGGCTTGACATTACAGGTTCACATCTTTCTTATTTATGTTTTCCGTGGGTTTTTTGCAGTATGTGAAGAAACTAGTCACACGGGTCCAAATCTTCCCATAGTGAAAGTGCGAAAATATCGAGAGAAGAGCGGGTCATGTTTTTCTGACCTCTTCAAGCTCTCCCCTGAGGCATTAGGAAAGAGAAGGCAGAAGGATGTCTATTGGTCAGGAAGCTAGCCAGAGACTGGGGAGGGTTGATTTCAGGTCCTGGTGAAGCTGTAAGCACCCTGCATGATAAGCTGATTATGTATTTTACCCTAATGTAAAAAAAGCATGAACAGTCTCTGAAGCAGCTACTTGGACCCCGCATCCTTGTCTTTCCTGCTTCCCTCTTGGGTAAGGGCCATATCCACTCAACCACAGAATCATGCTCCAAAAGGGAAGGAGACATGAGTTTTCTCTTGGGGCAAATGACCCTGGGATTCTTTTTTATGCAACTTCCACTGGAAGGAGCAGGACCAATCACTTTGAAGGATGGTGCTCTTGGGCATTCACTGGGAAGGTGATTGTTGCAGGTCAGGTATCCAGACTCCTCCAGCAGCTGCATTCTAGAAGGAAGCAGCAGCCACCAGGTTACTTCATGCAGAGTCCAGTTCAAGAGGTTCGGAGGTTCAACACAGCTCCACAGCCCACGGGTGCTTCACCTCTCCCTTGCCTCGGTGAGGCACTTATAAATGGGGACATGACTTTGTTCCCTTAGAGCATTCAAGGATATGTTTTTTCTCTTTGGGTCACTGAAAAATTTGCTGTTCTGGCCCTCACTTTGCTTCGATACATTCAAAAATATATACCTGTACCAAAGTTACTAATTCCTGCCTGTTTTTCTGTTCCTCAGAACAAAAAGATGACCGGAAGGAAAAAGATACCTGAATTGGAGCAAGACCTAACTCCTGACAGGTAAAGAGAGGACCTGCTTACCTGAGATTCAGACAATGAGACTGCATCCTCTTTGCATCAGATGTGCTATCAACCTTTTTAGTTTTTAATTACACAAGGAGCATCTCAACACTGCTATGCTTACCAGCATCAGAAGCCCTACAATGCATAAAGCCTCTTCATTAACAGCTATAAATACCCATAAAAAGCCTAGATGATAAAAAGAAAGAAATCTTTTACAGACTTGAGGCACATAGACTTTAGGTAAAAGCTTTTTTGCATTCCCAGTGAACACTCCAACCTTCCCACTGCCCCTCCCTGACTGATGGCTTTGCAGCACCACAAATAACAGGACAACAAAACTGCTTTAATGCTACACAGCGCAGACCTTGTTTTCCCCCATCTTCACAGACACATACAAATTAAGATCCCCATTCTGCAACAACACACCACTTAGGGCTAGTCTCCAGTAACTTCAGTAAGGTTAATTCCAGGATGCTAAGCTAAGCACATGTAACATTAGGCACGATATCAGCCCCCTTTGCCTCTTTCCCATCCTCTCTGCAGGTGCAGAAGCACACGGCAGTTTTCTCAACTGCCAGATTTTCCATCCCAGCTAAAGCCTGATAAAGGAGGCTGCAGACAGGCCCCTGTACTCTATAAATCACCCTTCATGTCTGAGGTATAATATACACATCGTAAATCAGTCTTATTTATCTTATTTATCAGTAAGAGTTCTGGCAGACATGGCAATGTCTTGTGTACCCTTGCTCTTTCAAGCACCCTTATTTTATTTGGAGTATTTGAGAGGATTTCTTCTTTTAACATTACATTTTCAGTGAGTTCGTGATACATTCACTGATTACCCAGCCATTTTTCACCTGTACAGATAACACAGACACCTACTCAGAGATATCTGTGCTGGGCAGGGCAGTAGCAATCCCAGCTCCCAAGAGAGCAGGGCTGGAGACCAGCACAAGACAAACAGACCCAGTCACAGCAGGAGGAAGCATATGGGATTCACCTCACAAATCCATTTTTACAAGACATGCACAGCAAGACCTGGACCAAATCATTTGGGTGCTAGCAGTACACAATCAGTCAGTGATCTATTTACCTGCTTTAAAATAAAACACCTCCCCAAAGAAATAGTTAAAATAAATGTATCATGGGTTATAACAGTATGACCTCTCTTACAAGAGCAGTGCCAAAGTCTTAACAAGGATGCACATATTCTGTGCTTTTAAAATTACTCTTGCACATCCTTGCTTCTTTATATATAAACTTAAGACAACATACGGACATTTAAGAACACAAACTTTTAGTAGCTGCTTTTAATCAGAGTTTACGTGGCATTTTGGCTCCAATGCCTCAATCTTACCTGATGAGCAGGAAAGGAGAAAGCATTTCAGAAATCACCAAGAAAAGTTCAGATTCATCTCTGTTTTGGCATGGTGGAGGAAGCACAGGGAACTTTAGTCAACAGAGACTGATCACATCACACTTACTTGGAGGAGACTCAGGGCATGCATCATTCAGCTCACACAGTAAAAATAATAAGACAGGAAAAGTAGAAGTCATGCTCCCAACAGAACTGTCAGGTTAGTCCTGTTCTACCTTCTGCATGTTTTATGATGCATACTCAACATAAAAGCACTGAGAAGGAAGGCAAGAGTCAGAGTGGCAAAATCAACATTGGTGAAAGTGCCTTAGACTTGGTATTTGTTTATTAATACTCCTATATTAATTGTGCCACTAACATTGCATAAACATAAAACTTCCCAGCTGAAATGGAAAAAGTTTGCAGACCTCGGATTATATATGTAGTTTTATTAGCCAGCTGAGAGTTGCTATTAAATATTTTTACTGCAGTCATACCAGAACGTCCCAATTAAGACAAGTGACAAAGACAAAAAAAGCTCAGATATTGAAGGAAGAGGATGTGAAAAGTGCACAGTGAAAGGCCTAAAAAGGTTCAAATCAGTATTTTTTATACTAACAATGCAACAAGAATTTCCATCAGGGTTTTTCATTCTATATAGTCCTTGAAGCAGTTTCAGTCTGTAGAACCTAGTGCCAAAAATGTAATTGAAGTTAATATGTAGACAGAACTCCAGAAGGAAAACATCCACACCAATAGAAAACCAGATATAAATGTATTAAATCCTCAATTACTGGGAGCTATTTCCAGCCACTGATGGAGATAGGAAGAAACTGCTCCACTGGAGAAGTTATGCTGCAGTTTCCACATGTTTTTCCCCCAACCCTCCTTTGGCCAGCATCACCCTAGCACTGGTAGATGGGCCACTGGTTGCTCAAATGAAGTTATTCTCAGTATGTTCCTGGTGAGATGAGGCTGTCTGTTGCAAACAGAATAAATTCCAAGAAGAATTAATGAATTACTACTAATTGGAGAGCTAAATGAATAGGTATAGTAGTGTTAGGATTGCTATTATTGTATAATTTAAAAATAATTTCCCAGTAATTGATATTAATGAATGAGTCTATTACACAAGTCATAACTGATCTTGCATCACCTGGAAATGGGTAATGGAATCAGTGTGAGAGGGAGCCATGCGGTGTGTGAGATAATAAAAGAGATTCCTTGCCATAATGCAGACAACAGTTGTTATTGATTTCATATCGATGACACTAATCACCTTTATGTCTGAGCTACAAAATACATTTATAAAGCTGAGGAAACATAAATAATTCTCAAGCTAGTTCAGTTATTGAAGGGCTGAGCTTTAACTTAGAGTGCCCTGGAATTTCTGAGTGATGTCTCTTGTCCGTAGGACCATCGATTCTCTGTACAAGGAACTAGCGGAAGAAGGATTACTAATAAAAGCCAAGACCGTGAATATCTGTGATTATATTGGTAAAGTACACATTTTACAGCTAATACGGTGTTTAATCTAACCAAACCTCCAGCCATTTAATGTTCACTGACCCCTGTTTCCAGTCAAGAGTGAGTTCAAGAGTAATTATGCTTTCAGGACTTTCAAACTTGAATATCTGAAGCCATGTATGCAAATCAAGTCTGTTTCTACGGGGTGCTTGGTACCTTTCACTTCTGCTACTGAAACCAGGACCTGTTTATAAAACTGGTGCTTGGCTTCAGGCACCACCACCTGGAAGCCTTGAGTGGTTTTGGATGTCACAAGGCACAGGTGGAACCAGGACCTCCTTTAAGGAGCACTGGCCAGACACTGGCAAGGCAGTCCAAGTGTATCAGGTTAGGGGTCATCATCCATCCAGAATACTTGCTGGAGCACAGCAGAAATCATACCTTCAGCATTTGTTCATTCAGCAGAGGAGACACCGCCATCCTCCCTGCCTGCCCATGAACTTTGAGCAGTGCTTTGAGGCATGTCTGGCCCTTGATTTGAGTAAGATGTCTCTGCCTAGTTCTGCATTTCATAGTCCTTTTTCCCAGTGCCTGTTACCTGCAGCTGCAGTCAGACATGCTTGCCTGTACTCTATACAGAGCAAAAAAAAACCCCATCACGAGCAGGCTGCCCAGGGGTCTGACACCATCTACAAAAGCACTTGGTGATATATGGTAGAGTCACAGCAACCTTAGCAGCACAAACCCCACAATTCAGTTGTTCCAAAGGCCACTGTTGTTTGAATCTGCTGACAGGCAGAAGCCACAATGCCACTGGCTGCTGCTACAGTATGTGCTGAGGTGGAAAAGCTGCATTCTCCTACATTGCCTATCAACACCATGTTTATATATACCCATAGAGGCACCCGTTACTGCCTCCAGAGTCTTTGCCCACTCTGTTGAAGGTTGAA
Organism: Aegotheles bennettii; assembly: GCA_013398125.1. Taxonomy (NCBI): domain Eukaryota; kingdom Metazoa; phylum Chordata; class Aves; order Caprimulgiformes; family Aegothelidae; genus Aegotheles; species Aegotheles bennettii. Next base: position 65,283 of record VZRW01013685.1, on the reverse strand, counting down.
TTACCGAGTTTTCCATCTATTTTATGCTCATTAAAGATCACAAAACAAAGTAATGGGAGATTTTGCTTCCCTGGATGTCCATGGCAGGGAGTTGGAACTAGATGATCTTTAAGGTCCCTTCCAACCCAAACCAGTCTGTGATTCTATGATTTTCATTACTCCTTTGTTAACCCAACTAGTACTATCGAGGTCACTTCTGTCCAACAGACATTCCCTACCACAGATGTTTTAAAGCACATCTTAGCCAGCAGATAACAATTAACGTCTGGTAACATCAAATTTGGAAACAGGCTGAGATGGCTTTGGGCCACCTTCCCTTCACCCTGAGGTTTGAAACCGTGGCTCCTCCGCAGCATAAAGCAACATAAGGGCTGCTCCAAGTTACACCAGCAGCAGAAGATCCTGGGCACAGGAGTGCAGGGTCTGGCAATATTCACCTACACCCATGCCAGATCCCCCACATGTCTCAGCACAGATGCTGGCCCCTGCAGACCCAGCAGCAAGGAGGTGGCCCAGCCTGTCAAAGCCAGCTCTTCCCCATTCAAAACTCAGTCATGCTTCTTGAGCTGCCAGAATGAGATACAGAATGCATTTAAAATTGGCATAGGATTTTTTAAATACCAAAAAGCCTCCCCATTTAAGGTTCCAAGGACACAGTCAGAGCCTGCAGAAAAATAAGTCCTCATCTGCTCCGCTCTTACAGGGCTGAAGTCTAAGGAAGGTCACTCACTCCCAGTTTCTGGGGAAAGGACAAAGAGTGGAATTGCACTACACAGCAAGTAAAGGCACCGAAATGTCCCCCCTCTATGACAAACCGACATCAGTGAACTAATTTTCTTGGTGACCTTATCTAAATTAGTCAGAGAATATCCACTGTGATTTATGTTCAGTTGCAATTAAACCCTTTGATGCCTTCTAATTAAATCTGTGAAGATTAATTCCTATCCAGTTCTTTTGATTTCTCCTTAAATAAAAGATAAAACCTGAAATTAATTTTATTCTTCAGAGGGGAGGGGGCAGTTGCACCACGGCCTGTCTGCCTTTTGCCCCCAAATTACAACTCCGCTTCCTCTTAACCATTGCTCCAGAGAGCTCTAGTGCTCTCCCCCTTTTTATCTCCAATGAAACATCATATACTATTATTTTTCAATAATATTCACCAAAATTACCTGTATTTTATGCTAAAAAAATAAACATTGACTACACTGTCACAACTCGTTTTCTTGCTTGTGGTCCATCCTTCTGGATCTTTGCTCTCTGACATGTCTTGTATATGGGCTTTGACAGCACAAGCAATGTGATTATGGCTCTGTAACAAGAGCTGAAGCAAGATTAGATTGTTTCAGTTCGTTTCAGGGATTTTTATTTTTCTGGGGTTATTTTGTGGAGGTTTTTTTTTGAACAACAAGAAAAAAAAAAGGTGAAGTGCAAAGCAAACAGCCCCACCAAATTAGGTGACACACTAAATGTGTAACATCGTGAGAAGCTGAGATGTGATGCACCTAGGGGAGAAGCTTGTTAAAATATCTTTTCCTCCTTTTTGAAATCCTTTTGATAGAGTATGGTTCACTGGGATTCCAGCCCTACAAAATCCCAAATCTAGAAATCCTTTGCCAACAGTGTGATTTATGGTGCTATGACTGATTCTTCTCCACAAAGTTTCTTTAAAAGGTTACTGGAGACCGACACTGCTCTGCTGAATGCCTTCCGCAGTCTGGAAGGGAACGTCCACAGCGTGTTTAACTTCATTTTCCTTTGCACTTCACCTTTCAAAGTTCTCAGGGCCACATTCCACAGCAATATTGCCCTGTTTGAGCCCATGTCCCTTGACGGTACTGGGTTTGCTGAGAGCAAATTATATTGGTATTCCATGGTAGTTTTTCATTACTTGAGTTATGCATTTTATAACAATACAGTGTCACATTTATTAAGCCCATGCTTCCTCCCTACAGGCGACTACAGCTATCTGGGGTCCACACTTCCACACCTGGGTAAAGAGCCAATGCCCTCTGCCACAGATGTCAGACAGCTAATAGCCCTGTATGGAATATTGCCATTAGGTAAGAGCACAGCAGAAATTACTTGAGGGCAGAGTACGATGGCTTTGCTTCCTCTCAGTAACATGCATTTTTACTGGCTTTGACAGGGCTTGATTAATCGTAATCTAAAGCATTTTGCAGTATAATTGTTTTTCAATTAAGTCTTCTGAGTGAAGACCGTATCATTTTAATAGTGTATAAAGGAGCTTGCACATGCTATTGTCAGGTATTGCATTTCCATACCATCTCTGTTTGCATGTTAACAGTTTGTGAATGGCAGCACATAAAAGGAAATCACTTGGGAAAGATAATAGCTAAAACAAGCTCCAGTGATCAAAATTAATCAAGTTAAGGGAAGGGCTAAGGTTGCAATTTACCTTTTACAAGCTGGCTAATGTTGCTCAGTACTAAACAATGCAATCATTTAAGGAATTAGTCTGAATACATTTTGTACATCAGAGAGAACACTTTTACATGCTCGTGCATTATTGCCAGACTTAGCCAATATCTAACAAGGCTTTGCTGGGTCAGGTTGTTTGCTTTTAATGTAAAATTTATCCCATATTTTACTTGGGAATGGCGTTAAGCCAAAATCCAGTGATTACAAGAAGCGCTTATCTCAAGGGCCTCTACTCATACTTTGTTTGTATCCTTTCCCATTCCTGATTGGATTTTGAGGAGATTTTAACTAGGCGTATCCTCCTCCAGACCGCGTCCTTGTCCACTTATCCCCTTTATGGGGCAAAATTGCAGACATCTCCCTGCCTCCTATGCTGGCAGACAGAGCAGAGCTCACATAGAGCTTTCCTTCCAGAAAGATCTGTGCTTGGGCTATTCTGTATGTACGTGCTCTGTGGCTCTCCTCAGGTATTCCCTGGGTCCCCATGCCTCCAGAGCAGGCTCGATGGGTCATAGAGAGCTCGGAGCAATAATGCAAAGGCTGCTTCATTCAGGTTTTGAGTAGAGAGGCTGCTCCTTCTGCCCTACAGCTCTATCTGAAGAGTCAAGTTAACAAGCAGGATGCTAGCAGCACCCCTGTCTTCAATCTAGATGGGGCTCTTCCCCTCTAAAACACTCGCAGCTGGTTTTGGGTAAACCCTCAGGGGCTCACTGCAAGTTTGACCACAATCAGGTGACAGAGCTCAGCAGTTATCCCTGTCTGCACTGATTGCAATGTGGTATTTCATATATCAGATAACTCCTCCAAGGGTATGTTTTAACACCATCCAATCTAGTGAAATCAAGCCTGAAGACAGCCCTGAGGCAGGACAAAAGGAGGACCCATAAATTTTCTGCCATTTGTACCAGTTGGAAAAAATTCTAGGGAGAGGAGACCGTGGACTAGTTAAACAAACAAAAAGTATTCACAATAATAGTTTGAAAAATGCCTTTGAGGAAAAAAAGATATTGCATGAGCCAAAAAAAAAGGCACAGGAAAGGTTTCACCTTTTGGGTGATACGTTATGGATGACATTTTACTTAATTGGTCTCAAAACTAGTTAATCATTACATAATTGCGTATACGTAGAAGTGAAAGTTTTTCTCAAAATAGTCACCTGATGGCAAAGAAAGCTCCAGATTAAATGGCACTGAGAAAATGATAAGCAGCTGAAAGGAGAAATAATAGTAGAAAATATACTTCATCTTTAACCACAGAGGAGTCTGCTGCCTCATAATAAATCTGTGTGTAATAGTAATAGATTACTATGGAATGACCAAATATTAATAAAGCCTGGGTGGCTGACAACTTCACTATATCCTGCACAGTGCTGAAATAGTGGCATTAATCTTAGCACTCAGTTCATTGTCATTTGTTTGGGGCGTTAAGCCATTAGGACACAGATAGGCAGCTTGATCAGATTTGTTTTTAAATGCTACTCTTACCTAGCTGTCCCACTTAACCCAGAGAACTTTCCCAGGCTAAGCCATAGGCTCTCCCGGCAGCCTCTGGGGCCAGGTTCCCCCACCAGCCCATAGGTGACATCGGTCTCAGAGACCTTCAGAAGCAGCAGATACCCACACAGATTTTTCAAATCTGACTTTGTAACAACCACCACTACTGACACAGGGCATTTTTAGGCATTGAGGCAGTGATGTTAATGGATTACCAGTGGGTATGGATAAAGTATTTGACATTTCATGCTACTTCTATCTCTGGGGGTTCACCTGTACCTAATTCATACAGTGACAGAGCTGCAGGGAAGACAAGTTCTATCACCATCAGCCACCTAAGTCTCTCTCTGTGGTTCTGTTTCCACAACCTAAGCATTCATGCTAGGTTTTCCCAGGTGATGGAGAATATTTCTGACAGCCCAGAATGAATTTACCTGGAGTGGCCATACGGACAGGAAACTGCTTGAAAGAGTCCAGCACAGACCCACAAAGATGATTAAGGGAGTGGAACATCTCCCTTATGAGGAGAGGCTGAGGGAGCTGGAGCTCTTTAGCTTGGAGGAGACTGAGGGGTGACCTCATTAATGTTTATAAATATGTAAAGGGTGAGGGTCAGGAGGATGGAGCCAGGCTCTTCTCAGTGATGGCCAGCGACAGGACAAGGGGGGACGGGTGCAAGTTGGAGCATAGGAGGTTCCGGGTGAACATAAGGAAGAACTTTTTCACTGTCAGAGTGACAGAGCACTGGGCCAGGCTGCCCAGAGAGGTTGTGGAGTCTCCTTCTCTGGAAACATTCAAACCCCGCCTGGATGCGTTCCTGTGTGACCTGCTCTAGGTGGTCCTGCTCTGGCAGGGGGGTTGTACTAGATGATCTTTTGAGGTCCCTTCCAACCCCTAACATTCTGTGATTCTGTGTGATTCTGTGATTTAGAAATGCTGAGCAGTCATCACTGCCAGCAGAGCAAGCAAAGCATAGTAACCCTGGCATTTGCATTTGCTCACCCAAATAAAATGAAGGGAACTGAAAAGAAACCTCCTTCTTCTAGCATGTATGTACTAGGTACGTACATGCAGCTGCCATGTTCCAGACTGGGGAACAACATTGGCTCCTCTGCAGATAATCTGAGACTCCACTCAGCAGGCACACATAGAAACGATGGGAGCAGTGAAGGATTTTGGAGCAGGGCTAGCTTAAAGCAACAGTCAGCCTCCAAGGCTCATTGAAGAGCAGTAACATTTAAGAGAAAAATTACCCAAAAAAGGGAGGTGCATGCAGAAGCTAAAGGAGAGAAAAGAAAACACATGGAAACATGTGGTTTCAAAATCACCAACAAGCACAGCTCCAAGAGATAGTCCATCAGTTTGTTTTCTCTAAAGACAGGAAAGCTGGAAATTGTCATTTCAGACAGCAGAAGGAAGGAATTCTGCTACTCTGTGTGCAATGTGAATCTATGCCCTTGTCCAGCTGCAGAAAGTGAGGACCTGCTCTGACAACAAACACAAAGCCTAAAGCCACAGGTACCTCTGTGAGTCTACCTCTGCCTGAGAGCTGAGGGCCAGCAGTTGTCCCTGTGCAGAGCGCGAGGCCTGTCTGCACACAGCCACCAGCAGCCGTTCCATTGCAGTGCCCTTACCTTGTGCCCATCCCCAAAAACGTACTGATGAATTACTGTGATTTTAGCTCACATAGATTTAGAGCTGAAGTGTGCCCATCAGAAGGTACAAATAAAGGTGGGTGAGTTTTGCTACAAACAGGGGTGTTAACTGAGATGTGCTGTGGGCACAACTCCGGTTATACAGCGTTGAACTCAAGAGCACTTGTACCATATCAAGGAAACAATGAATTGACGTTATAAATTATTTATGGTGAACAAAAAAAGAAGGATAATTCCATTACCTTTATGGAAGACTTAAATGAAAGCAATAATAGTGCCATCTTACATTTTACAGGTTCCCAAATAGTCCATGAGAAGGCTCCTTTGGTGAAAGCCTTGTTACTAGCTGGACCCGCTGGTGTTGGAAAGAAAATGTTGGTCCATGCCATCTGCACAGAAACAGGAGCCAACCTCTTCAACCTGTCTGCTTCCAACATTGTTGACAAATATCCAGGCAAGACCGGCCTGCAAATGATGCTTCACATGGTTCTCAAGGTACTGTGTTTCGTGTACTTCTCCACAAAGTTGGCTCCACAAAGACGGAGGAACTACAATTTGAATCCCTATCTAGGAATGTGCGCACCAGTCATACAAGGGCAAAGCTGCCCAAGGTCCAAAGGACTGCCAACCCAATTTAAAATTCCCTCCCTGCTTTCAAATTCTCAGAATCACTTGTTGACAGCCAGCATGTGCACTGCTATTGAGGATTTAATGCCCCTTGAGAAATCACTTGTAGCCATATTTTTCACATTAACATTGATGCAAGCTTTGTGTTACCTTGAATATGAAAAGCATCATAGATAAACAAAATTCTGTTCTCTGTTTATATGCACATCAGTCAGGAATGCTTGTCATGCAGCATTTAATCAAATACTAGGCTGGGGGTGGTCAAAAATTTCCTCTCTGGGACTGTTGCTGTAAACCAGCTCTCCCCTGTACTACTCTCTGTTTACCTATCAGCAAACTTCTCAAAAGAGGGAATCCTAGATCAGGATTACATTAACAGAAATGTATGAGAAGTCTGGAAATGAGAGAAGGCTTATGAACTGTGAAGAACATATTCCAAATCCTCTTTTGAAAAAAGACACTATCCTGGCAGGATTTCTTCCATATTTTAAGTCTTCAGCATTTCTTCTAAGGAGGAAGCTGGTAAACATTTCCAGACAAAATACTCTTAGAAAGAAAAGACACAGCACATACACTAGAAAAAGCCAAATACAGTATTTTTCCAGTGCCAAAGGCCTACTAAAAGACTGAATTCAAATTGGCCTTCCCTGGGATTTGTTAGTTGTATTTTGTTAAATCCAGTATTATAGCAGGTTTTGTGACAGGTGCCTCCGTCTCCAGAAAAGACAGGTTTCACATTTGAAAGCAAAGCAATCCCCAAGGGTCCCATTTCTTGCTGGTCGGAGCAGTGAAAAGCGATGGTGCTGTGATCATGCACCTTTGATGCCATAACACTAACACTGGATCCAGCGCTCCCTGGCACAAGCCAGTGCCATTAGGCGACACTAACTCTCCCTCCCCTCCCTCTGCTCTTCACATTTCACCTTCTCCACTTAGTTTCTCCACCCTCATCAATAGCAAAGCACACGTCTGGCTGCAGGCACAGCGCATACACCATCCTTTCCATCATCTTGTCCCTGCTAGAGCACAAAGCTTTTAAATACGGAGGAAAGGAGGGCATATGTATATATGTACATAAGTCTAAATATAGATATATAAAAAACCCTTACATTTTTCCACATTACTTAAGAACAAATGGAAACATTATCCAACACCTCCCCCAGAATTACGGGGAGCGGTCCAGCCTTACTTCTCTGCTGTAGCTCTTACGAAAGAAGCAATGACACTTTGATGAACGTCCATGAGTTACTGGGCTGGAAGCTGCTCACAGTCAATCCCAAGGAATAAGGGCTGTCCAGGCACTTGCTTATCAAAAGGCAAATTGTTCCAACTGCAACAGCAGTTCTGCTTCAAACTTTGCTCCTCTGATAACAGAGCAAGGGGCACATCACAGAACATCTCTTTTTCCAAGGGGTACTTCATCTGCACGCTCATTTCTCTGCAAACTCATGTTGACAGAGCACTGGCCTGTCTTGGCATCATTCAGATCAACTACATTCAATTACCATTCCTAATTCCTTCGGTTGTTTCAACTCTTTCCCTGCCAACTTCTGTCCTTGTGGCCGAGTCACTGATTTGTCCAATCTGCTGATGATTTTGACTCAGATTCTGTAGGTTCTCAGAGCCAGGCTGGAAGCAATCCTCCATCCCCACCTCTGCAGTTACTTTGATCTTGACAGTGCCAAATGTGTCTCATTTTCCTTGTCTCTGGGAACTCTTAAGTCCCTGCCACAGCCATCCACTCCGTTTGTCCTGCCATCGGCTGCTGCTTCTTTACAACATCCAGTGTCATAGTCCTGCACCTGGGATGGAGTAACTCCATGCACCAGCACAGAGAGGTTCAGGCTGTAGCCCACCAGCAGCTTTGCAAGAAAGGACTGGAGGTTCTTAAAGACAGAAGTTGAACATGAGTCAAGAAGCATGTCCATACAGCAAAAAAGTCAGCCACATACTGGCCTATATCAGCAAGAGTATAGCCAACCACTTAAGCAATTCATTATTCCCCTCTACAGGGCACTTAGAGACCACAGCTGGATACTGTGTACAGTACAGGACTACCCTATTACAAGCCTGGTAGGGAGAACACAGCCAGACTTTTCCCAGAGGTGCACAGAAATGTGACAAGAGGCAATGGACGCAAGTTGTTCGTTATCCAAAGGATAAGGGATCTTTGATATCCCAATTTGCAGGAATCTACTGTTACTCTAACTGAAGCAAACGAAAGGGCAACACACAGTGCAAACAAATTCCTTGACAGCAGGAAACCAAGTACTCATATTTGTCAAAAAAAGTTCATTTTTCACCAGGGTAAAAAAACTCTGGTGTAAACGCATTTGGATTATTGTAAGACTACAATATAGAGTGGCACATCCAAGCCATGAAAGCAAATGGTACCCTACAGCCAATGTGTAGTATTTAATAACCATAGCTCCATAGCACACCTTGTTAAAGTGCCTTGCATGCAGATGATCGCTGAAAGATTTGCCACATCTCCGCAATCAGACACTTCTGGTCATGTTTTTGCCAACAGCAGCTGAGACTGTTGTCAAGCAAGCTCTACACTTAGGTTTTCCAGAGGTGCCTTTGTACAGAGCTAGTCAAACAGAATAGAGACCTTCCGCTTGTAGTTGTAAGTGAATGATAGGAAACATGACAGTTCTTTTTCTGCTATCTTATGATCCATGTGACCATAGTTAAACACCAAGATTTAGTAAATAAGAATTAATGGTGCTCTGTGATAAAGGTGAAGTAACCTTGCACTTTTGATTGCCTATCACATCTGCAAACAACGGAGTTTCTGTAATGAAAGGAAACTCTGGAGAGCATAAAAGGACCATTAGGAAAGTTTCCGTCCATGACTGAGTGTTGGCTGCTGGCAGTTGTTTCGTAGGAGACACCCTAAACAAGTGAATAGCACTGGAAAAAATGAAACTTTAATTTGTTTCAGATGCAAGAGCCAAATTCATTTTTCCCCCTCCCTTATTTTGGGGAGGAGACTTGCAAGAGACATACCAGCCCTGATCCAAAAGAGAGGTTTGTGTGTTACTCGAAGCAGGCAGTTTAAATGTCATACAGAGGAAATGACTTCTCATACCAGAACAGGAAAACACCAACATTTCAATCCGCCTATTCAAAGGAAATGTAAGGAAGGTTAATATTGAATAAGAAAACAATTGAAAGACGTTGCAACCCCAAGCCCGAGCACTGGTGTTCTCCATAAAGACACAGCAAAGCCTGCCAGGTCAGCTCTGCTTTGGAGTGAGAAGAGAGGATCTGTCTCTAATATAGAAGTGCTTTCCAGCAGTACCCAAATCAAAACTCATCCTTTGAGCTGAAGGTTCATGTGAACCAGAAAATGGTGAAATACTTCAATTGAGCCATATTTTCCATATATTGAGCCAGATTGAGCTCAAGGGAGCTCTCTACCAGCTTCTACCAACCAAGGGCTTGGCTCTCCTGTTTTCCCATCAAGGCATAAACCACTGCAACAGCACAACAGCTTATGTAAAGGATACAAAGAAGGATAGTGAAGGACGCATAGAAACAAAAGCAAATCCAGAAAGAATTAAGAAAAGAAGGTAGAAGGCGACAGAGAAGCATAAAAATGCAGGTAGTTTGTATGGTTGAACTACAAGGCAATAAAAGTGACAAGCACTGGCCTTCCATTAGCAACCAGGAGGCAGCCATCAGGTTAATCACTACCAGAGGGAGACAGCCCCTCTCGGGCCCTTCACCAGGGCACACAGAAAGCACATTGTGCAAAAAGCCACACGTGGGAAAATGTTATTAGTGCAACACTGACCAGGCTAAAAGGTTGGGAAGGAGGCGGCCAGGAGGAAATACCAGCAGAGAAGGCACATATGTGTATCAACAGCTCAGTGTGTGCTCTGCAGCCGTCTCTACAGATCAAGGGGTTTTACAAAGCAGCAAGCTGCAGAAATACTTCAACACCACTGCTGTTAGGGGACTTGGTTATCAGGCTATTGAGTTCTGCTATTTAGCAAGTCAGAGGGGACTAGAAAAGTGTTATATCAACAAGGAATGCAATGGAGTTTAAGATTGAATTCTATAATCCCAACATTTAGGAGCAACATAATTTTGAAGTCTGTCAGTGAAAGAAAAACAAACTGATGAATCAGGTTCATTTATTTGTACCCACTGCTATATTGTCCCTTTTTCCAGCAGTCTGAAGAAGCAGGTGCAGCTTATCCCAGTACATTGACAGAAGTCTCATCATATTTAGCATTTCCATGCCACGCAAGACTCTTCCATTACAGCTGAAATTTGGGATCAGCACAACCATCCTTTCTTGCAGGCACCCCAGAGCAATTCTTTTATCCTGGTGCAGTACAGCCTGCTAGAAGCCTAGGCCCTTGAAGTGTTAGATATCACCAGTGCTCAAATAGTGTTATTTCTGTGACAAAGGAGCTTTACACTGTGTTACTGTAATGTCAAAAAAATGAGATGCATCCTGTTGTAAGATTGTATTTATAGTTATTTTCTAACCAACCAGAATACAGGGCATCATCACTGTAACACTGGCATATTTGTCTGGTGAGTGTCCCATAGATAAGGTCTAATCACAAGTTTCAGTATCTCGCTGCTTTAGCAAGACTATGAGCTGTGAATATAAGCTACAGAGGACTGAACAGCAACAAATTGAGCTTCCAGAAAATCTCAGTCTTTTTTAAAAAATTCCATTAAAGCCTTCAAGTTTGGAGGAGCCTCGTGCACATGTCCCCTGCAAGAATCTGGTTTCTGTATTTTCAAGCATAACAATTTAACTGTTAAATTCTGGCTCGCAGATTTGAAAAATTTAACCCAAGGCTTTCAAAAATGCTGTTTGATCTTTGATAAATGTTGATAGGCAGCAGGACCAAAAGCCTTTTTCCCATCACGATTTTCCTGAAGAGCTTCCATGACCCATCAGGGCAGGGTCTGCAGGCAGGCTTACTGCGGTATTAGAAGGGTTAAGGAGCCATCTGCTGGCAGCTCCCACAAATTGTTGAATGCAGCAAAGCTAATAAAATTTCAATTACAAATTAATTATGTACAGTGCATTTAATTATCCATGGATTCAAACTGTCCATGGATAATTCAAATGAAGAGCTTTCACTGGGGATATACAGTCTGCTCCGTATCTGCCAACAATTTAAATTAGATGCTGATGGATTCTGGGTATCTGATCTGTCTTTAAAAAAAGAAACAGCCAGCCCCAAATACAGTGTGTTCAATTTGGTCATATTAATGTTTACCAACACCAGAAAATTGAATGCAGGCAACTTTTAGATGATACGTTTAGATGACTGCCTGAAAACAGAAGGCATGGGAAAGTATCTCTAAGGAAGAGCCAGAACTGAGCTTATTCATATCACTGGGACGGGAAATGAAGATGGCAAAAAAGACAACTACAGGTGTGAAAACAGCAGTCTGTAGTCTGATTAAAAACTAAAGGCTCCATGTTAGAGAGCTGCTAACCACAGAAGCTGTCTCTGAGCCAAAGATCTGCACCTCCCCGACTGCAGTGGCCCCGCTGAGGGGACAACGTGGCTCCCTCTGAAGTACACAAGCAAGGTTCAGCCACTGCCAACAGCTTTTACAGCCTCTGTAACCTCCCCCACCCTTATTCCCCTGCCACATTGCACTGCAGCACCAGACACATGGGTATGGAGAATTGCAGAACAGCCACATGGCTCCCCAGACTTCATACAGCTGCAAAGCAGTAACACCAGGAGACTACTGTTCTCCTGGGTCATAAACACGAGTGAAGTGTAGAGAAAGCACTACAGTGCAGCAGATCCCACAGTCTGTCATCTGGTAATGTATGCACAGGGTCGACAAACTGGAGTAGACAGTGTGCCACCAGCTGAAAATTGGTTATCATCTTATGTTTCAGAAGGTAAAAGTCACCGTCAGAAACATCAGAAAACCCCAACTAATAATCCACCCATTAGCGGTGTGGAGTTCAGTAAGGATCTCTGAGTCAGAGTTTCCACACATCACAACAGCTTTCACAGTCAGTGCATGAAATGCAAATGCAGTTCTTTAAGGAGCTGTAGGTTTCTTTTAGCAACTTAAACTACACCTGATTTTTTTTCCAAGTCTTAATTTCACACAGAATGCCAGTGATCCCATCACTGCTATATGATCATACTACCACATAACTACTCTTTCACCACTTGTCCCCAAGCCTGTTTACAGACGTCCAGGAGCTACCTGAATTCACCTGCAAGTGTGAATCGGTAGGACTCGCATTTTCTGCACATGCCTGAGCCCGGGACTAGCAGGATACTCAGAAGAAAATCCTGGAGTCTAAGGCTGCTGCCAGCTCAGTTCAATGAAAGCCACAAGCTTGCCCGGTCAAATGTGCCTAGCAGAGTGTGTGCAGGCTTAGGAATATGCCAAACATACCTCTGGAAACAGATAAATAGGATAGATTAAAAAAAAAGCATCCGTCCTTAAAACATCCTCTGTTATCAGGGTACAATTTTAATCTGTCATTTCATTCCAAAATGCAAACTCAATACACTGCTGGGCTGAGAAGTTACCCCTTAGGTTGTACATGCAGATGAACATTCAACACAACTGCCTAGGTCCATACATCAGTTTCTGCAGGATTTTCCTATTTTCTTCATGATACAATGTTTTTATTTTTTAAATCTTCATTATTAAATCTAAACAATTGAGTTCCTGCCTTCCAGCAAAGCAAAAAGCTCAGTTTTCCTCAATGAAACCATTCTGAACTTGGAGGTACCATGTGACATATTCTAGGAGTGATGAGTTATGGCAAACAAAACGTCACATGCCGAAGATGGCATTGTTTCCACTTCACCCCATCAGCAGCAGAGCAAACAAGTTTAACAGCCCTCCTCTACTGTTCTTTTCCCCTATCTTCATTTTTACTGTACAGACACACACACACACTTGGTGCATTGAAATGTGTCCATAAAAACGAACTGTGGTGCTTTGAAGAAAGATGTTCATGGCTTAATTCTTCCTGCACTGGCTGTCAATCAGGCACTGAGCTTATGACGTATGGAACCTATTGATTTTGTAAGCTTCCTTCCTGGAAGCAGCAGTTTCGGCGAGGGGAGACAGGGGGAAAGCAGAACAGAAGAATGCTGTCTTGCTCTCATTACCTGTTAACTCCTCGAGCCATCACTTTTGTTGCTGAGCAAACTAGCACAGCTCTGAGAGCCACTGGAAAGTGATTAAAATTTGGCAGCAGAATGTCTAAACGCGATGTTTCTATAGCAATCGGGAGAGTGCAAGATGTGAAAAAGCCTGTAGCATTGCTGCCATCCTGCTGTGAACCAGAGGTATAGTGCCTGCAACTTTGGAGCTGGAAAGCCCATTTGGATAGACACACCCTCTCCCCTTTAACTTCATCAGGTCCCATTTTCATTCTTGGGCTAACTGCAAATTAAAAGCTGCTTTGTAAGCCAGAAGATTGCATACAGCCTATTTTGCTTAAAGGTTAGTTCCCTCCTTTCTCATGCGATAGCTATGTCTTGCCTGTCTGTATTACCCTTGGAAAACCAGAGTGTGATCCTATGGGAAGGGCAGCCAGGCTACAGCTGCTGGCAGTCATAGAATCATGGAATCATCAAGGTTGAAGAGACCTTCAAGATCATCCAGTCCAACCCCTCCCTACATCACCACTAACCCATAACACCCAGTGCCACATCCAGACGCCTCTTGAACACCTCCAGGGACAGTGACTCCACCACCTCCCTGGGCAACCTATTCCAACACCCAATCACCCTCACAGGGAAGAAATTTTTCCTGATGTCCCATCTGAATCTCCCCTGCTGCAATTTCAGGCCGTTTCCTCTCTTCCTTTCACTGTGGACATGGCAGAAGAGACCAACCCCCGCCTCACTCCAACCTCCTTTCAATGTTTGCCATTGAACTCTAAGTCCAGGCCTCCTACTGCAGAACTGCAACTGAATTTGTGTTGAGAAATGAAAGATAAGCATAGCAGTCAAAAATGATCCAATTTGGGTTGAGTTCTTAATGTTGGATTCCTGACTTGGAACCGTTTGATTTACCGAGGCTGCTGAGCAGAGCCAGTGCTATCCACGAGTGCTGAACATTTCTGGACAAAAATAAACCAGGCTAATTTTCACTGTTGAAATAGGGATTCAGAAGTGTAATTATAGGCACCCAGGTATGAAATCGTAGCCATTTTAATCAGCCTCTTGCCTTCTCTCCCCCATTCTCTCTTAGGTGGCGAAGCAATTGCAGCCTTCAGTCGTGTGGATTGGAGACACAGAAAAAATATTTTCTAAAGCAGTGCCGAAGGGTGAAGAAGAGGTGAGTTGCTCCTTTTTTATTTCAGTGCAGATAATTTCTCCTGTTGCATTACAGCCAACACAAAGGAGCAAGTGTATTTCTTAGCTTAGCACATAGCAGTATGACCAGGCCTGCCAAAGCTTGCTTGATAATAGCTTGTCTCACTAACATTTTTTTTCTTTTAAGAGAGTCTTGTGACTTCTTAAGAGCCCCCAAGAGGTCACATTTCTCTCCTAGACATCCATACTTGCTTTATTTAAAAATAGTCCAGTCACTGCTCATCAGTGCACTGAAAAGTATAAGAGAATAATGGAGAATTTCAAAATATGAGGCAAGAAACTAAAAGTTAAGATGAGCTTAAATTGTTCAGCTCTATTAATTTGAGAAATTGAATGGAGCCAAAGTGAACAGTAAAATAACAAGGATAAATTTCCACTGTGAAAACAAAGAGCCTATGTTAAATAGTTATGTTTACAGATTATTTTCTTTGGGCTCCTGGGAGTCCTATTGCCATTGCTTCCATTCCTTCTTCCCTTGTGCAGCTTCCCTACTAGAAAGAAAATTAAAACACTGTCCAATAGGCACAGCGACTCATCTACCACAGCAGAGAGCAATTCACCTGAAATCCTGATTAGATTCATGCTGCTTGCAAAATATTTTACTTTTAGAGCTCCATGTGACAAATTAAACCTTCTTTCTGACAGCGAGCCCTATGCATTTATGCTGTGGGATGCACACAAGCCTCTATTTTGGAAGGCCAATGAAGCATCACTTTTGATGAGGGCTGCATGAGCTGTCGGGTGTGCAGTGGTTGATGTCCCCTAGTGGTCCCCACACCAAAACAGAACCTTTTCTCTTGGGCTCAAACCTTGGCAGTGAGTGCAGATGGGGATTAAAATTAAGACTATGGGCCAAAAACTGTCTGGAGCACTCACAATCTTTGTCTGCTTTGATAGCCACCAATAAGGAAAAATTTGTCCCCATGCCCACCTCAGCATCAGGGGTATCACCTCTATCCCTGGCAGCCAGGAGGGCCAACCCTGTCCTGGGGTGCATCAAGCACAACGTCGCCAGCCGGTCAAGGGAGGGGATTGTCCCACTCTACTCCACACTGGTGCAGCCTCACCTCGAGTACTGGGTGCAGTTTGGGGCTCTGCAGTTCAAAAAATGACATCAAGCTGCTGGAGCACGTCCAGAGGAGGACCATGAGGGTGGTGAAGGGCCTAGAAGGGATGGCCTATGAGGAGCAGCTGAGGTCACTTGGATTGTTCAGCCTGGAGAAGAGGAGGCTGAGGGGTGACCTCAGTGCAGTCTATGGCTTCCTCCCAAGGGGAAGAGAAGGGGCAGGGACCGATCTCTTCACTCCTGTGACCAATGACAGGACTCGGGGTGACAGCAGGAGCTGAATCAGGGGAGGTTCAGGTTGGATATCAGGAAAAGGTTTTTTACCCAGAGGGTGGTTGAGCACTGGCACAGGCTCCCCAGGGCAGTGGTCACAGCACCAAGCCTGCCTGAGCTCAAGCAGCATTTGGATGATGCTCTCAGGCACTTGGTGTGACTCTGGGGTGTCCTGCACAGGGACAGGAGTTGGACTCAATCCTGGAGGGTCCCTTCCAACTCAACATGTTCTATGATTCTATGATCCGTACTATCGCATCCATAGACCTGCAGGTATTTCACAAAAGGTGTTATGTTCTTGGTGGGAGTAGGTGGCTCCAGGCTTGAAATCATTCATGTCCCACATAGTTCACAGTATAACCCATATCTGGATCCAGAGAGCATGAAACAGGAGGGACAGGCAGCAGTAACTGGCAGGCTGGGGAACCTTCCTCGGGAGCACTTCAAGAGAGGTGGGTTTTGGAGAAGATGAATTAAGTTCAGCCCTCAGAAGAAGCCCAAGTTAGTGGAAGTCACTTTGCTCATCCCAGTCTGACATTTCCAACACCACAACCGAGAACCTGGTAAGAAGAAGCCATCGATTCTTCAAATACCCACTAGAAAAGTAACCTTTCTCCAATCTTCCCTAAAAGGTGCAACGTAGTCAAATACCAAATACCTTGTGGTAACCCAGTTGCCAAGGATGAAGTACAAGAAGTTCAGCCACTCTGATAGGGGTCACCTTCACACTTCAACCCACATTTCTCCAGCTCTGGTCCACGTGACGGCTGAAATTATAGCTTGGCTCTTCAACAGTCCTTCTTATTACTGACACATTTCTTTCAAAGTGGAGGAGGTATTATTAGCTTTCAGACCATATCCCTGAAATGTGTGCACCATGGACACACATTAGTTTCACAAGTGTAACAGGAGCTGCCAACACACCAATGCCAATCTGGCTTAGCGGGCTTAACAAGAGTAGAGTGTTGAGCTTGGTCTCTGATACTGGTTCAATCATTTAGAACTTTACAATTAAGATTCCTACAAGCTGAGCAATGAGCACTTGTTGTAAGTAACTCTAGATCAGTGGGAATCCATTAATATCATTTGTCACCCGAAAAAAAAGGAACTTCTAAATGCTGGGGATAAATTAGGACTTATTTTCACAAGTAAGAGATGAAATAGGAGTCAAACAATTGTTTTAAAAGCTTCGCATCTCCTGATAGAGTCAATTTTTCCAGCTGAAGGCATACTGCAAGCCCAGGAAACACCATGTCTCACCTGAAGCAATTATTATCTCGTATCAGTCATTTCAGTGATGATGGGATTCCTCTACTCTCTCCACCTCCAAACATAAAATAATTTGATAATTCTCACTTTTCTAGCAATATTGATGTCTCAAAGCATCTTGGAGTGTAGAGGCTGAACAGAGTGTTAACTGATTGGTTGATAGGGCAGCCCACTGATCATTGCACACCCAGGTGATAATTGCTTTGTACTAATAAGGTTGATTACTTAACAAGGCTAAGGACCTTAAAAGGCAGGGCTGGGGGGACTATAGGGGCTTGGTGCCTGAGCACTGGAGGAGAGAGCAGTATGTGCTCTGTGTAGTGGATGTTGAAGACTGTTGGAACTACAATACCAGCCAGGATATCAAGTGCTGGGAGTGCAGCCAGCTCCATGCGCACCCTGCACTCCGGGGCGGTTTGCTGCTGGATTGGTGTTATATCACCTGTCCTCGCCTGGATCCCCAACATGGAGAACATTTCTACTTCCTTCCAGTACACGTGAAGAGGAAGAAAGCTTGAAGTCTGTTAGTAGCAACAGATACATAAATCATGGAGAGTAATGTAGCCAGCATAAAATGTGTTAAAAACCAAAGTAAATCCACATTTCTGTCATTGCTGTGACCAGATCTCCCTGACAGAGCAAAGATAGCAAGGTTGACTAAAAATTCCAAGGAAGATATACAACAGCAGCTTGTTTAATCATCAGAGAAGCCAAGTTCATTACCAAAAGCTTCCCAACCAGGGAATGGCAAAGTTTGGATAAGAGCTTGTGATTTGAAGTCGTGCCCTCAGACAGCAAACATACTGTTTGGGTGTGAAGAGAGCAACATTTTTTCTTCCTAAGCAAGAGAAAAACCAAGGTTTCTCCTTTACTTACAAGGCATGTTCTTTGGGAGCGAGTGGAGGCATCCCGCTCTCCTGGGAGTGCTGGGTGCATAGGCACAAGGAGGAGTTTACAGATGGCAGCCGGCATTGAGTGGTGGCCATAGGAACAGCTCATCCAAGAGCAAAAAACATGAGCTGGGTGTATCGTTCTGACAGGCAACATGTCTGTGCTCCAAGCTGGGACCTAAGCCCCTGTGCCAAGACATGCTCAACTCTTTATCTTAATTAAGCAACTGACAAACTTAGGAAGAGGCATAATATGACCATGAGAATAAAAAGCATGAGAAAACAGATGTATTGTAATTAAGACAAGTTTAGGTAGAAAATAGCTGTGATTCTGCCCCAAGACTTTTGGGATTTCTTATTGATTTCCCAGTTTCCCCTCTTCCATAGCTTTCACTCCAAAGGACAGTCTCCTTTCTGTCAGCTGTTCTGCTACTACAGACAACAGAAAAATTAGACCACAAAGGCTGTACATGCATTGTAGGTATTTATTACTGCCTTTCAGCTGGGGAGGTTTGCAAGACATAGTTTCTTCCTTATTGACATTAAGGAAGACTGGTCTGAAATTGAAGCTCAAGTTTTTCAGGGAGCTGCCTACAATACAATAAAAATAAATAAATAAATCACAAAGTGATCTAGAGAGTAAAGTTTTCCAATGAGTGTTGGTGATATGGATGTTAGGTCTCAATCATTTCTGAAAAGAGGCTTCCAAGTCATTAGACTTCTGATACACTGTCCTAACCCAGTTGTTCACTTACAGCTTTATTAACAACCACAGCAATTTTATTAATCTTCTGCAACCAATACTCACTTGAATGTGATCAAACATAACTATCCAATAACAGGTTTAGCTCAATACTCATCTGTTCTGTAAATAGTAAATATTTGTTCTAAAGTCACATAATAAATTATTGCAAAGAAATGAATCCTGAGTTCAAAGAGCTTGTGTTCTCGGGTTAGAACCTCAGCAAGCTAGAAATCACAGCAAAAAAAAATAGGGAGTGTATTTTCCACATTTAAACCATTGGTAGGAGTTGATAGATCATAACCTCCAAGAGCTGGGAGGATTCCACAACAAGTTCCCCTGGCAATTTTTCTGTTAAGGTTCATCAGGTGCACAGGTCCAAGCAATATTTCTCCTGGAACTGGAAATCAGGATTTCCTTCTTTAAATGAGTTGTTTCCTTCCTGCTTTTCAGTAACAGGACCAGCACATTCAACAGGGAAAGGCACTAGAACAAACTCACAAATACATAAGTAGAAATCAAGCATTTACCTGACTTTCAGAAGACAAAGATAACTAGACAACTAAAAAAGCACAAAATCCTGTTGTATATAGCTCGTCTAGGTAGAACTCCACCTCATTAACTGCAAACTGTCAGCATCAGTAACAACTCTTTCCTCCTTGTATTTACATGTACACACTGAAGATGAACCCAAAACGACTGGAAAAGATCCTCCCCGAATTCCTTAAGGCCTTGAAAGCACAGGACAGAGTGCTGATAGTGGGAACCACCAACCGCCCCTTCGATGCTAACCTTAAACCTTTCTGCAAGATCTACCAAAAAATTATTGTGATTCCAAGGCCTGACTATGGTTCAAGATATGGCAAGTATTTCAAGTGATCCTGTTGATTACTGCTGTTTAAAATCCATGCTTTCTTATTGTCTGGTTTACCTCATAACTGACTCTAACCTCAATTCGTACCACAGGTATGAGTTTTCAATTAATTTCAGTATTGCCTAAATTTTTAGTTCCTGAAAGTTTAGGTAATACTGATGCAAGCTACCCCAAAGATCAAACAATAAAAGTGGAACTGTAAATACTGCTCTGCAGTGATTAGCATTTCTTCCTGAGTTATTTAGCATGCACCGAGTTCATCCCAAGCTGTTTTTTCACTATAGGAAGGATAAGACCCTATTTCAACACACACTTTCTATTATAAGCTTTTCTTTATACACAAGAATTCTGTATTTCTGTTATTCCTATCCAATTTCCATATAAACAACACACTTCAGGGCCTCTTCATAAACAGAAGCATGTCTGGAGAACTGAGTCTTGTCAGTATCAAATTCCAAACACATACACAAATATATTGTGTATTTATAGATCACAACATTGTGCTGAAACATGCTGAGAATCAAAGCTTGTATCAAAAATCCTATCTTTTATTAGACCAACTGACACACATAGGAAAAAGGCAAACTTTCCAGCATTTAAGTTTGTTTTCAGATTTGAATCACCTTGAAATCTGCAATAGCTCAGCGTTGAGTAGGAAGAAATCCTCCAAATTAAGCATAATAATGTCAATCTATTACTGCAACAAAAATGGTCATTTGCCCACATCCTTCAGAACTGGCTGGTAGAAGACCTTTTGTCCCCAGAAGCATAACCTTTTTTCCTGTGGTTTTATCACAGATACCATGTGGTTTAATACACTTTTCTGGGTACTAAGAGGAGTCTGGATGCGGTGAGTGATAAGCAGAAGGGCTGTTTAGGTTCAGTCTGAAGATAGTGTGGAAAAAAGGTTTTGGGCTATTCAGAATGTCACCAAACACTTCATGTTAGGACTCTCAAGGGTGTTTTTTTTCTACCAGCAGCTGCTAGCATGAGTATCCCTATTGATCACCATATCAAGGAAAACAGACTCCCTTCATGCCACTAATCTCTGATAAATCATGTCCCAGAAGAACATAGGGCATTGAAGGGCAACGAGGCTGGTGAGAGGTCTGGCAAACAAGCCTTATGGAGACCGGCTGGGGGAACTGGGGTTATTTAGCCTGGAGAAGAGGAGACTGAGAGGAGACCTTATTGCCCTCTGCAACTACCTAAAGGGAGGTTGTAGTGAGGCTGGTGTTGGTCTCTTCTCCCGAATTGCTAATGACAGGACGAGAAGAAATGGCCTCAAATTACATCAGGGAAAGTTTAGGTTGGATATTAGGAAGAAGTTCTTTACTGAGAGGGTGGTTGGGCACTGGAATGGGCTGCCCAGGGAGGTGGTGGAGTCACCGTCCCTGGGGGTGTTCAGAAAACAGGCTGATGAGGCACTTGAGGCCATGGTCTAATGGTTAGGAATATGATGGTTGGACTTGATGACCCTGGAGGTCCCTTCCAGCCATAATGATTCTGTGATTCTAACATAGCAATAAATGAAACCACGTTCAGATCAGGCACCTTGCTGCACAGTTGTGCCTTAGCTACAGTATTGCTTTTTAGTCACCTTATTACAGAAATCATGCAACTGTATTGTGAAGTCCAGCTTATCCTGCCTTTCATGGAGGCAGCCAAGGTACTGAGATGATGTGCATTTGGGCAAGCTCAAGACAGATTTTGACTGCCTAGCACATTGTAAATCTCTCCCACTTTCAGTAGTTTTCGTGGTGTGGGTGGGAAATGGTCTCCAAGCAAGCTAACATGTGTTTCATGTTATGTTACATCTCTGATAAATTGCTAACAGAGAAGGGACATGAATAAGACCTAGAGAAAGGAGGTGATAGCAGCTGAATTTAGCTGTGTTCACTTCTGAGGGCTGAGCCATCACCTTCTGGGATTCTCACCACTGATTTGGAGTCAAGGAAAGGGCCAACCAAAGGGATTTTATCTGTAAATTTAAGAATGCCCCAAAAAGTTAACTCTTGGTATTTTAAGGCAGATTAAACTTGTAGTTTTACTCCTTTGACAGAGTACATTTAAGACAGTACCAGGCTTGTTCTTTAGTGCCAACCTTCCCTCAAATTAGATGGAAATTTGATCTTTACAGTACAGAGCACTCAGCTTCCAATCTTGACAATTTTTAGTGCCTGATACCCAATTTGAGAAATAAAGAAACTTGTTTTGACAGAAAAACCATGACCTAACAAATATTTGTAGCCACAGTGCACAGGTTACCTGTCTGCTACAATACTCCATTTTAGAATCATCAAGGTTGGAAGAGACCTTCAAGCTCACCCAGTCCAACCCCTACCTATCTCACCACTAACCCACATCACCCAGAGCCACATCCAGATGCATCTTGAACACCTCCAGGGATGGTGACTCCAACACCCCTCTGGGCAACCTATTCCCATACCCAATCACCCTCACAGGGAAGAAATTCTTCCTGATGTCCAATCTGAATCTCCCCTGCTGCAATTTAAGGCCGTTTCCTCTCATCCTTTCACTGTGGTCACAGCAGAAGAGACCGACCCTTGCCTGACCACAGCCTCCTTTTAGGGAGTTGTAGAGAGCGATGAGGTCCCCCCTGAGCCTCCTCTTCTGCAGACTGAATTTTTCAATCCATTCACAATGAAAACAACAAACACAGTGTAAATCATTAAACTGGGAGACTCATGATCCTCTACTGGTTTCTTGCTATTAATCACCCAGCAAGTCAGTATCTCGTATTGCACGTGGTCCTACCTGCAACAGAAGCCACGGCACACGATATATGACTGCGCAGAAGTAGTGCTCATTGTGGTGTGCATCAATTCCTCTCCTATGAATAAGTGATTCAGCCAATAATTATTGAGCATAGTTATAATTCAAATGAAAGACCACAATTTGCCAGAGTGAAAAATGTAGTACAAAAGTTGTCAATAGTTATGGGCACAAGTCCATAGTATCGACATTGCAATCGAAGCAAAAGTAAGGCAGGTTTTCTCCATGACATAACTGCCCCAACATCCAGTACCATTAACTTTTCACCCAACATTTTCATGCTACCTGTGAGCATTCAAACACAGGATGCTCAAACCGCAAATTGTCTGTCTCATTCAAGAACCTTTTTTATCTCTATTCATAAAACTTGAGGTTTTTTTCCAGGTGTTCTCATGCAGGGCTTTGAAGGAAAGCATGGTGAGAGGGCATGAAAGGTTTACCAAGTTTCTCTAAGGCAGACTGTTACTTTACAGAGAATAAACCAAAACATTTATTACTCCTATTAATTTGGTTTTTGGGAAGCAAAATCTCAGGCACTTCACAAACATTAAAAAACCTTCACATCATAAAATTTCACAGCTAAAAGATACAAACACATCCATCATTTAACGAAGAAGCAAAATGTCAATGGCAGAAATATATACCTGGCCTTTGCAACATGTGCCTGCATAGCTGGAAGCCTTTGGCTTCCAAACCAGACATTGAGTTCTCATAGCAGGCCTCAGTTCAGCAGGAGTAACCTGTGAGCAAGGTCACGGAAATAAAAATGGCTGTTAATAGAGGTACTTAACTCTGCACGCCCAAATGGGAATATTCTGGACAAGTTCTCTTTCAGTATACACACGTGCATATTTAAGTAGTTCTTTCCATTTTTACATACATATCCATCTGACCTTATGTGTCCTTAATGACTTTCTGAAAGTACTGACTGGTAGCCAACAAACATTCACTAATGGCTTAAGAACAGATGTGACTGAAGGCCTCTATCCTACAAAGCTGTAGAAGGAAGAAACAGCAAACAACAAAAATTTTAATCTTGCTTTTCCTGATTGATATTCCTTATTTTCTCCCTTTAATTTTAAAAATGCAAATATATTTCTCCTGCTTTCCTTAATGCGTGTCTTTGGCATTCCCTCTTTTTCTGATGAACAGCATTATGGAAACATATCATCCTGCAGAACGGTGGAGTGATCACCAAATTGCTGAAAATAAGCATCCTGGCTTATGTGTCTGATGGTTTCACCCAGGGAAGCATCGTCCAGGCAGTGCAAGATGTGCTGAGTGAGCTTCGTCTCCTGCAGATGACCAGGCAGCCACTGAGGACTGACGAGTTCGTGACTTCTCTGGGCAGACAGGAGCCAGTGTACCAAGAGGAGGAAGAAACATTTAAGGTGACAGTAAGATCTATGTTAGATGGCTGTCTTTCATCGTCCCCTGCCATGTCCTTGTCCAGGCACATTTGATCTAGAAACCTGCTAATTCTGCTGATGGGTTGGTGCATTGCTGTTTGAGTGATGATGGAGGGCTCAACAGCACCAAGCACCCATCTCCCCATTTTGGGATGTTTGGCAGTCCAGGCTGCTGGACGTGCCAAACAAATGCCAGGCAGCAACATGCCTGGCACACTGCATTGCTAAACCTTCTGCCTTCACCCAGTTCACCTGGAACAGGGTGGCCTTGACCTGCATGGATAAATTATGCAGGTGCCATGAGTACAAAGCATTTGTCCTCTTTCCTTGGAGCTGATGTGTTCAACAAGCCTGGCTATATTTTCTTGAGGAAGCTGAAAACTTGGACATGTGGGGTCTGCAGGGTTCTCCACATAGGGATCAAGTTTTAGTTCCTTATTTAAAATTATTTCAAATAAGAATTTTCTTCATTTCAGGGCTTAAAAAAATTAGTTTCTGCCTCAGACTCCACCCCTCTCCCCACCTTCAGGGCCATAGAATCCTAAAGGCAAAACCTAGTGCATTGGAGGTGCTTTACATATGGCTCAAATACATGGATCACCCTGCAAAACAACTACTTTTTCCATATGTAGCTCAGTAATAACTCCTCTTTCTTTCACTAGGCTAGGATTATCTTTATATAGTGGTTAATTCTGCTTTCACTGTATAGCTTTTGGTTTTGCTAATGATGGGAACAGTTTATCAGGCTTAAACACAGGTCTACAATTTATTTACTGTAGTGACGTCAGTGTAGCTCAGGGATAGCTGAAGTGGGCTTGAACAAACTGGCTCAGTGCAGCATTACAGCTTAGCAGCACTGAGACTGCAGAAAGACAGCACAATGCTTGACGAAGGCACTCCAGGCCTACTAAATGTTAGTAGAAGCCTTGGCCATGGAACAGGACAGCCCAGCTATGTACCAAGGAGAGCTGCAGGCAGTCCACACCAGAAGCTCCAAATGGGACAGGACTTCTGTACTGAAGCCAAGAGACCCAAAAAGGCTTTTGCAGTCCCATACCCCCCAACTTCTACCCAGACCTCTTTATAAACAGTCAAGTTCTCCTGGCTAAAAGGTTTCCTCTTCATTCTGCTCACTGAATCCCCATGGCACCTCAAACAATAAACAGGATGCAGTTTCTAACAACTTTGTCCAAGTCTTCTTCCAGTGCTATCCTAATGATAGTGCATATTTCTCCCAGCCCTGTTGAATACTTTCCAGTTTCCATTTAGAGCCATTTGGCTCACTCAACATAGACAGCATTTGTGGTATTTGGCGAATTGCTCTCTTTTCCTCATGCTTCCTATCTAAACCAGTATCTTTCCTCAGGGAAAGGCTAATGGTTCCATGTTGCAGCAGAGAAAAAAACCCTGTCATTCCAAGCTCCAAGGGGTAATCCATTTGTACCCTGAAACATGAGAGCTACTATTTAGTACAAGTTTAACTTGAAAATATTATTCCACTTACTACAAATGTGCCTGTTTTGTATGACACAAAATATGCAGGCAGTACTTTTATTTTGAACACGGCTAAAATGATACTGTCCTCAGAGTCCCATGGCAATCATTTCCTTGCGTAATTGTAGCTCTTAAGAAAGTATTTCCGTTTATCTGTTTTAAATTTGCTTCCCTTAAATGTCATGGAACCTTGGCCCAGCACCTGCGATATGGCACAGGGATTGTCAAAATGGCCTCGTGCATAAATTAACTCCCATGTCTTCATCTCTTCTGGCACAGAAGCCTCTCTTCCTGAGACTCCAGTCATTCCCATTGCTGGACCTTTTCTGTTGCTTTGCTTCATCCTTTTTGAAGTGGGGCAGCTAAAATGCAGTACTCAAAGCAAAGATAAGCGCTGTGATGAATCTTTGATTTCTATTCACTGGAAACATGAATCTCCCTGTTTGACACTTACATTCTGCCAGTTTTCCAAAATCAATATAAATAATGCAAAATTTGTGATAATGTGATTTCTTCATTCAATTTACTCAAGTTTTTGCCCCAGTTAGACATCTACATTTTTGAAATTGCAAATTATTGCCCAGTGTGATTGATACAAATCCTTACACAGAAGTAACGGTAGCCCTAGAGGAGCAAAGGGCAGTCCTACTACCCCACTAGTCCTGCCCAGCAGCAACTAGTACTAAATACTCACTACGTGTAAGAACACTCATACCAAAGACCGCAGGCATCATTCCTCCAATAAGCAAACATTTTAACTCTGACCAGTCAACTTGTGTCCCCAGTTCAGCTGCCAGTGCATTAGTGATAAATCTACTTCTATTTTAAGCATGTCTGAGGAGCTGGCTTCATTAATCCCACATAGCAGCTCTACTAGCTAAAGAGTCAAAAGCAGCCACCATCCCATGCCAACAGGCAGGTAATTTACTGTACCGAAGTGTACACCCAGAGCAGAGGGAAGGGAACAAGAGAAGACCTCAGGAGTGGCTCAGCTCCTCCTGTCACATGCAGCAGAGTCCTTTACCAGCCATGCAGAACAAGCCCTGAGATGGCCTCCCCAGGCTGCACTTACCAAACAGCGCTTTCCTTCCTACCAAGCTCCCGGCGAGCTTTTGGCAGGGGTTAGTTATTCCTTCCATTTCTCACTTAAGGTCTGGAGAACATGTTGTTGGACAACAAACCTGGGGGAAAATAGAACTTCTGTGGCCTCATGGCCTACCACGCATGGAAGGCCAGAGACACTGCTTAATTGCCAGCTATGTCTGGGGAAGTCATTTCCTCTCTGAGCGAACAGTCTCAACCACCACCTTGTCTTTCTTATCCCACTCACATGAAGGACCAGAAACAGCCATCTCCAGGCCTTTCCCTGCCCTGTCCTGTCCCAGCTGTGTCTGTTCTCCCTGACAGAGAAATAACTTGGCCCCAGACCATCTTTAGGACAGCAAAATTCAATTGCACAGGCCACTGCATTGAAAGCCCAGGGGTTCCTCCCAAACACCATCTAGATGTGGATGCAAGATTGCACCATGTTTTACTCAGTGGAGTCAGGGTTCTTGGAGGAGGGAAGCTCTGCTAATTTGGGCAATTAGAGCTGAGATCACAGTGTTTGGGCTGCTCAGCAGCCATCTGGACATTTGACAGCTGTCACACTTCATTTACCCCTGACAGTATTTAATCTGCAAGACAAGAGATCCAAACAGGGTTTCACCAAAGCCTTTAAGAAGCATGACACCAAGAAGGACCATCTGGGACCAGGAGAGGAACAGCAGGGGTTTCACTCACCTCTAAACTTTCAACACATACTGGGAAACTGGACAAAGCAAATTCCTAGGGCTAACCTTAGCAAGCTCAACTTGGAGGCAGAATTTGGATGGATTATATGGAAAAGGAAGAATTATAGGATGCCACGTTGGTAGGAAGATTCAAGACTACAGGGGTCCAAGTCAAGGGCAGAGGAAATGTTGTTGTAGTATTAAATAGTGGTCTGTTGTCAGAGGAAAGACATTCACTCCTGGGGCAGCACATGGATGAATGTGGTCAAGAAGGAAGGCATTTTATCAATCATGTCAACACCCAGTGGCATTTTAATGCCTGGTGTAGGCAGGACTTCGTTGATGAAGGTTCCTGTATGTACATATGGGGAAAGACTAATTCCTACACACTACCAACCCTAAAGCACTGCCTTCTCCTTCACTTTACATTATTTTCACATGGCCTAGAACTGCCTTGTTGACATTACAGTCCAGGAGCTTGGCAAGTTTGCAGAGCAACTCTACCAAAGTCATTTACAAGTCACGGGACTGTGAACAGGCATCTGAAAGCAATAAACAGGTTTTTAATGTTCAGGGTTTGTTTTGCTTCTTAAGCTCTCTCATTGAAATAAAAACTGTCTGGATCAATTTGCAGAGCCATGAGAAGTACACGCTTTGTCTATTGCCAAGTTTCAGACCAGAGGGAGTTTTGACAAGAGCTATATACCTGGAAATAGGGTTGATCATAGAAGTTCTAACATTTCCATAACTATAGCAACACAAATGGCCCAGCTAAGTATTCCTGTTAATGAGACACACTTCAAGCAGGCAATTGCTATACTTCTTGTTATAATAACGTACTCAAGAGATCTGAGGATTTCGTTTCTGCTTCTCCACAAGCCAGCCAGGATTTTAAGGTTTTTTATTTTTTTTTAAGGAATGCTCCATTGTGCTAGTAAAAAGTTTGTGTTTGGGTTTTCTTCTTTTTAAATTTTAGTGTATTCTTATATATACTTATACATATAATATATGCTTTTTTGATTCTTCAGGCTTGGTATGCCAAGACACCGCTGGGTGTAGCACGAATCAAAGCACTGGCAGGCAGTGAGAAAGCAGGAAGAGCCAAAGCAAAAGAAGGAAATAAAGGAAAAATGAAAAAATAACTTCCTCAAAAGTTTTGCATCTGGCAATACCAGCCATAGCGCTATTTCACTGAAAAAGGGGAGGCATTAGGAAAGCAGACACATCAGAATAACGCACATCAGGTAATAGCTATTCCAGGTAACAGAATTCCTTTCTGAATGAATTTTAAAAAGTTAAAAAAAAAATCAGATGAGACATGACTGTGACATGTAGCTCTCCGAGGGTAAGGAGTTAATGACCACTGACTTGCTCAAGCATTATTTATTCTATGAGGTTTTAGGGGGCAGAGAGGTTCATTACTCAGGACTGTAACATACCATCAACTTTTAGGCTATACTCATTTATTTCAGCAAGTAACTCTCCTTAAAAATTGATGTCACATTAATGTCTTTCATTACTTTAATATCCTATATGCTTTATAAAACTAACTGCTTTATGTATCTGTAAGTCTAATGTGTTACAGTTCTCAATAAAACTATTACAGCTATAAAGACTGCTTTTTAATTGGGGTGGATTATAAAACACTTAATGCAATCTACCACAAGCTGAATATTTACATAGGCACATGAGGACCAGCACTGTTTCACCTTTGGATCCCTCATCGTGGACAAACTCGTATATGTGGATGTTAGCAGAAAACATTAATAAGCAGAACAAAAGCAAATCAATCAGGTGATGTTGATCTTGGTGGAGGTCCTGAGAATCTATTTTGCAATAGAAAACAATGCCCATTTGCCCTGTTTGCACGAAGGGTGATGTCCCTGTTGCTTAAAAACCCATCTGTAGCAGCACAGCAGCTGTAATGGCATTCCAGAACAGGGCTTGCTGAGCTTTCTAAAAGCTGGGTTTTTGTGCTGTGTTAAACCCAATCCACCTAGACCTGCTTCTGCGTCTTCTAAACCCAGTCCCACGAGCTCTGTTTAAGCAGCCCGCTGGTGAAAGTTCACTCCATCACGTTCAGGCCCCACACACAAAGCCATGAGCAGATGCAGCCTGTGGGATCACAATCGCTGTTCATGTGCTTGAGCATCAAAACATGAAGCTCTGTGGCAGGACTGTCTTCTGCACAGAAGGACCCAAGACACTTGAAGGCAGAGATTTCCTTCTCTTGTGCCCTGATGTAGTGTCTCCTACTCAGTGGAGTGCATTAGGCCCAATGTCAAAATGTCACAAGTAGCGGGTGCAGGGAACTAAACCTCAGAAACACAATGCACCAAGTAGTCCATGGTAGCATTTGATAGTGTTTCAGTTGATGAGCAATCTATCTTGTTTGCTCATAAATCTGCAATTTGGAGGGCTGTATAAACAGTGGTTGGAACACCCTAAAGCTTTGGGACATCCTAAGAGACACTGAAGGAACCAGCATCACCTTTGTGTCAAGTACAGGATCTCATTCACCACGGTCTTGTATGGATAAGAGCCACAAATACCTGCTTCCACCTCTAAGTTTGACATACTGCATTGACCTGATGTAGCTTGCAATATCTGTTGAAGCAGAAACATAAGGCACAGCATTCCCAGGGAGTTGAAGGACGTCTCTATCCCTTCACTACTGACAGGATGGGAGGCAGGAGGAGGGCTGCCTTGCTGTGGGAAGCTGCTCAGGTTTCCTCCACCATGGACCAGGCCAACCTGCCTTTGGGGAAGGGCAGGCTGCCAACAGCACTTCACTCATACTCCACTGGTCACAACCCAGAGTACAAAGCTGCTCATTGCTTATTAAGATCTTACTGATCTGTCTTCTACATAAAAGGGAATGATCACCTTTCAAACATTGCTGCATCTTTGTACTGTCCCAACTCCTTACTCCCCCCCTGCATCCCCTACTAGAACAGAGTTATTTCATCAAAAACATGGTGGAAAAGGACTTGTAGGAAGGTCATGAGCAGGGTCACACAGGAATGCATCCAGTCAGGTTTTGAATGTCTCCAGAGAAGGAGACTCCACAACCTCTCTGGGCAGCCTGGCCCAGTGCTCTGTCACTCTCACAGTGAAAAAGTCCTTCCTTATGTTCACCCGGAACCTCCTATGTTCCAACTTGCACCCATTCCCCCTAGTCCTATCACTGGCCATCACTGAGAAAAGTCTGGCTCCATCCTCCTGACCCTCACCCTTTACATATTTATAAACATTAATGAGGTCACCCCTCAGTCTTCTCCAAGCTAAAGAGCCCCAGCTCCCTCAGCCTCTCCTCATAAGGGAGATGTTCCACTCCCTTCATCATCTTTGCGGCTCTGCGCTGGACTCTTTCAAACAGTTCCCTGTCCTTAATATCCTGCATCAGAGCAGCTACAAACTTTGGCTTTCCTTCCGTTCTTCTTTGCAGAGGTTTGCTTGCAGCAGGCTGCTGGCTTCACAAATTTGGCAGCACATGCAAATGAAAAAAAGCTCTCTTCAGCTTCACCCTGGGTGTAAAAGGCCAGAGCCTCCAAAGAAGTGGCAGGGTCCACACTGAAAGCCTTATCGCTGCTCTCATCTGCCAGAAAACTAATTTGGATAATTCTGTCGTCAATCTTGCCGGCAGTGGAGTATTCCTCTCCACAACAGGTTTGACAGCAGAACGTGATGTGATGAAAAGACCGCATTTAGGTTGGACGTAAGCAAGCCCATTAACCAATATTTCAGCAGGTTCAGTGCAATCTCAATAGCGAAGTAACACGCTGACTGGCAACATCCATCTCCAGGGCACTACTCCGACCCCATGCAGGAAGGATGTGTGAACCCCTCACCATCCCTGCTTGGCAGGGCAGAAGCCTGCAGTTTTTCCTCCAGTATTCACCAGTTTGTGGGGAAAACAGCACTGGAGCAATTTATCCTTTAGCTGTAGCTTGCAGTGATGGCTGCTTTTCTTTGTTTTTTTCCCATGAGGATCTGGAAGCCACACCTGGTGCATCTACAAACAGCTCGGGTGTGGGAGGTGAGGAAGAGAAGTAAAGCAGACAAACTCAGCCCTGCATAGCTGCCAAGCCCTCTCTCTCCTCCTGGGGACATGGGTGGAAGGAACAAGGAGAAGCAATTTTAAGGCTATTTATAATTATTATTACAGAAAGTGCAGCTACTTGAAAACAAAACTGCTGCATTAACCGGAGCCAACACACAGCAATTTCGGTGTCAATGGCCAAACTATTCTCTTAAGTGGCCCTGGATGGATCTCCAGCGGCTGTGGAGAGGCTAAATCCTGCTCTCACAAGGAACACCTCCGAGATACTCTATCAGGCCTGGCTAGGGCATCCCTACCCAGACACCTTTCACCACAGAAAATAAAAGAGGATTGTGGCTGTAGAGGTTGATCAGAGAGCTAACTGATTGTTGATTGATAGAGCAGCCCCACTGACCATTACACTCAGGTGGTAATTGTTTTGTAATAATAAGGTTAACTACTTAACAAGACTAAGGACCTTAAAAGGCAGGGCTGGGGCCCTAGGGTACCTCAGTGCCTGAGCACCAGAGGAGAGAGTAGGAGGTACTTTATGTGGTGGATGTTGCAAACTGCTAAACCTACAATACCAGCAAGGACATCAAGTGCTGGAAGGGTGGCTGGCTCTATGCTCCCTGTGCACCCAGCACTCCAGGGCAGCTTGCCGCTAGATTGAGGTTACATCGCCTGGATCCCTGACACATCACCTCGCCTGGATCCCCAGCAGTGGCTTTGCTAAACCCAGCCACAGCCAATTGCACCCTGCTTTCTAGCCACAGCAATCCCAAAATCTGAGGGAAGAAAACCCCTTTTGCTACCACCTGTCCCCTACTTCATTTCCAGCAAGAGGTGAGTTTGGGGGACAGCAGAGAGGAGTGCCAGGCTGCTTTGCCTCCTGGTGTGGTGGTGGGAGGTTATCCAGCAGCACCAGCAAAGTTGAGAAAAGAAGCTGTCATGCTCATTTATATATGTAAGTGATCTAGAGAATTATCAGCTAAATTATTTAAATGTCCCATTACTATTAAATTACTGGGCATTCATTGTAAGAACAGTCATAATATAGTAACTAATTTGGTATTAATGTGAATGTCAGCGTTTCATTGCAGTTATTTTGTACTTCATCATAAGATAATTTACCAATAAATTAATTGGCTTAATTGCTTCTTCCAAACCCAGGAGAACTACATATGACATGACTTTCGAAAATTGTTCGAGCTCACTCCCTTCCTCTCTGTTTTAACTGCACCAAGCAGGAGCCTCCCTTGGAAACACTTGGGGAGGAACAGCTGAGAAAGACGGAGCAAAGTGTGACTTCACTCTCCCAAAAGCAATAAAGTCTTGGCATAACCCTGCCCTCGGGATTTTAATTTGCTTTAAATATAGCCCCCAAGGCCATGCTTGGAGCAAGAGCCCAGGTTTCAGTGCCAGCTTTGCAGAGTCCTGGGCCATGGGCAAGGAGCACAGCCCCAGCACTCAGCCTCCATCCAAGGCAGGGGGAGCGGCAGGGAGCCCTTCCTGCCCACCTCCCTGTTGTACAAATTCCTCCCATCACCTTGGCCTCCTTAAAATACCGATAAACCCCAACCCCCACCACCTGGGCATCAGCCAAACCAGCCAGAGCAGAGACTCCAGCTGCAGCTGACCAAGCTGCTGCTCCAGTTGGTAATAGAATCATAGAACATTCTGAGTTGGAAGGGACCCTCCAGGATCATCGAGTCCAACTCCTGTCCCTGTGCAGGACACCCCAGAGTCACACCAAGTGCCTGAGAGCATCATCCAAATGCTGCTTGAGCTCAGGCAGGCTTGGTGCTGTGACCACTGCCCTGGGGAGCCTGTGCCAGTGCTCAGCCACCCTCTGGGGGAAAAACCTTTTCCTGATACCCAACCTAAACCTCCCCTGATTCAGCTCCCTGCTGTCACCCCGAGTCCTGTCATTGGTCACAGGAGTGAAGAGATCGGTCCCTGCCCCTTCTCTTCCCCTTGGGAGGAAGCCATAGACTGCACTGAGGTCACCCCTCAGCCTCCTCTTCTCCAGGCTGAACAATCCAAGTGACCTCAGCTGCTCCTCATAAGCCATCCCTTCTAGGCCCTTCACCATCCTCATGGTCCTCCTCTGGATGTGCTCCAGCAGTTTGATGTCCATTTTGAACTGTGGAGCTACTAATTTGCCATAGGGGAAAAAAAAAGTGGTATATTCAAGGTTTCAGGTTCATGTGGATACTCTGCCTCAGGTGAGATGTCTGCCAGCTGATTTACAACCTGCCAGTAAGCCTAAGAACCATGAGCAGGTTACTATAGTGCTTGGGACAGGAAGAGTAACAAACCAAAACCAACTGGAGCCTTAAGTCATGAGGCACCACCTCCACACACTGCTCTAAAGCACCTGCCAACCCCGCAGGGCAGAGCCCAGGGATGCAGACTCCCTCGGCAGCCATGCGGGAGATGCTTCTGCCTCCGGGCAGGAGTTCAGGGGTGCAGCCAACTGAAGACAGCCCCAGTTCCATGCAGCTGGGCTGCATCCTCGCAGCAGGGAGGGAGGGAAGTCGGCTCTGGCTGGGTGAAAGGCAGCAGCTGCTGTCAAGTGATGCTTTCGCAATGCGCCTCCGGTATTATTAGGTCCCTGGCTTATATCAAGCACCCGGGTTATGCCGCTGCGGCCAAAGCCCTTTAATCAGACACTGCAACTCTTGTTAAAAGCAGGGCCAGCCCTTGTCTCTGATCCCAGCCAGTTTTGCTTAGCTATTTTGCCTTGCTAGCCTGTACAGACTGATTTAGAGACAGGGTTATTGGGAGAGCCGCTGCCTTCCCTAAAGCCAACTCCTCCAGCACTGGGATTTTACAACCAGCACGAAGCTCTCTGACAGCCACAGCGAGTCTCCAAGAGCTCCCACCCCTCGTTACCCAGGAGCTTAGGAAAAGTTTATTGATGTTTTCTTCTCTGGGAGATGGAAAAAAGCTCCATTCAGAGCCCAGTGGGTAAGGATAGCTATTTTCTCCAGTTTCTTGGTTTAAATATTTTTTAATAAATTAACAGGGCTCTTTTGCAAAGCGCTGGGAACAGACTGCACCGGTCTCGGCGCTTTGTCACATGCTCCTCCACCATCAGGGAGAGATCAGCCCAAGAGTAAATTGCTGATAAATCTTTTATTTATGGTGATTTACTCTGGTCCTGGGCAGTCTGCATCATGCCAGGCTGGTGAAGGCTCCAACTCCAGGTGGGAACAGCATGCCCTGGCCAGAGACAAGTCCCAACCACGCAGTGCCTGTTGTAGCTTATTGCCTAAGTTGCCATCAGAATTGAAAAAAAGAAACTTGACATTTCTCAGCAAAACCCCCCAAATCGGGTAACACAAAGTGAAGCTGACTGTTCTATTAACTCCCAGCCTGCATCAGCAATTTTCTAAAGTGTGGAAACGTTATAATTGACTTTTCTGCTAGTAGCAAAATGTCATTTTTTCTTAATACTTCCTAAGTCAGTAATGCATTTCAAAAGCCTCCGATGCCACTACCACAACAGGACTTACAAATTAGCACATTTTTAGCTTTTCATTAAACACAATACCAAAAAAAAGTCTCATCATATTAGGGTTTCTCTCCTCATTATTGAAAGTACTGCGACTTTGGTACTTCGCACAGCAAATTATAATGCACTCAGCCTGGGTCCATTGTAAATCAGGGCTTCAAAAAAGGTGTCATGTAGTTGGGCCCTCTTTAAGCACTGAAAATATTGGAGTCTATTTGAAAACACCTTATGTAGTCTCTCACTAGCCTTGCAAATCATCACAGCACCAGGTAGAGCTTCCTTTTATTTTTTGCCTCGTCGCATCAAGCCATTTCTATTCCAACCAGAAAAAGAGGATTATTTCTTGCTGGGATTTCAAAAAAACCTCTACGCCTAGGATAACAAGCTGCATAAGATCCCCATATCATTTTGGGCTCTTGTTCAGCTTTGCACGGCATCCGTGGGCCTGTACTCTTCAAAGGGGAGGGGATTTCTCCCCCCCGGACCCCGGCTCTCTGTCCTGGGATGTCCCTGGCTGATGATGCTTTGCAGGGGCTGCTGCTAAAACACGACCGTGGTGTGATCAAAGGCTCTGGACAATTCCCAAGCTCTGCGCTGGAAGGCTGCTACCCTGGGAAGATGCTGCAGAAGAGGCGATGGTTCCTTTGCAAAGCAAATGAGCACCAGCCCATTTTGTGCACAGTTGCCTCCCACGAAAGCAGGGAACACAGCCTCTGTTGGCCTCAGCTGGAGTCCCCTTTCCTGGCAGAGGGGATGTGCCAGCAAGGAGAAGATTGCACCTCGCTCGTGAACCCCCCCCCAAACTGGGCACCATCCCAGGGCGGGGCACTGCCCACTCTGCTCCCACCTGCCTAGCAGCCTGGACACCAAAGGATGGGCAATGCAGACTCCATCCCCTTCCCCAATTCCCTAGAAAAGAGGTTAAACACATCCCTAAGCTCCTCTGCACAGCTTCAAAGAAGGCCAGTGCTGTGCAGTTCTCCATAGGTGGGACACTCCTTTCCTTAAAAATATCCGTGCTTTGAGATGACCAAACTAACAAGAAAGTTACCATTAACAAGACAACTAAGTGCACCCAGCAGGAAGGAGGAAGAGAAACACGAAATAAGGCTGTTTGCTTCTCAAGAGGCAGCTGCAAGCCCACAGCAAGGTAAAGGGCATTTCCTAATGTCCTCTTCCAGCTCCCCTGCTTGAGGCTTCTCCTCTGCCGCAGTTTGCCCAACAGGGAGAAGTTCAACAAGGCCTAGTGCAAGGTCCTTCACCTGGGTTGGGGCAACCCCAGGCACAAACACAGGCAGGGTGAAGAATGGATTGAGAACAGCTCCGAGAAGGACTTGGGGTGTGTTGGGTGATGAGAAGATCACCATGAGCTGGCAGTGTGAGCTTGGAGCCCAGAAAGCCACAGGGATCCTGGGCTGCATCCCCAGCACCGTGAGCAGCAGGGCCAGAGAGGGGATTCTGCCCCTCTGCTCCGCTCTGTGAGACCCCCCCCCGCAGTGCTGGGNAGGAGGCCATGGAGATGCTCCGAGGGCTGGAACACCTCTGCTATAGGGACAGGCTGAGAGAGCCTGGAGAAGAGAAGGCTCCAGGAAGACCTTAGAGCACCTTCCAGTGCACCTGAAGGGGCTCCAGGGAAGCTGGAGAGGGACTTGTGGCAAGGGCAGGAAGTGATGGGTTGAGGGGGAACGGGTTCAAACTGACAGAGGGGAGATTGAGATTGGATGTGAGGAAGAAATTGTTTGCTGTGAGGGTGGTGAGACCCTGGCCCAGGGTGCCCAGAGAAGCTGTGGCTGCCCCTCCCTGGCAGTGTTGAAGGCCAGGTTGGATGGGGCTTGGAGCAACCTGGTCTGATAGGAGGTGTCCCTGCCCAGGGCAGGGGGTTAGAACTTGATGGTCTTTAAGGTCCCTTCCAACCCAAACCAGTCTGTGGTTCTATGATTCTATGATTCAATAAGCTCTCAGAGAAGAGGACCAGAGAGGCTGGTTTTCAATTCCAGGCACATCATTACTTTTCCCAGCTCCTGGTATCCTGAGTCATACGAGGAGAAGCCACCACACCTGCCCAAGGGCTCTTTAATGCAGTGGGACTTTTGCTTTCTACATAAAAGTAACTCAAGATCAAGCTCCAGGAAGAAAAAAAATAAAAGATGGTGTGGAAAGACAATGGACTGAAACAATAGGAAAAATGCCAAGACTATTTGGAGAGCAAAGGGAAATCTAGGCATCAGCCATTAAGACTGGAGACAGTGTGATGGGCCAAGCCCCAGTGAAAGCTTGGGGAGAGGTTAAAGGTTGAGTGCAATCCCGTCCTCTTATTAGGAGTGATTGGAATGGTGAATAGACTGAAGGATTAGCAGGAGGAGATGGAAATCATGCAAATGAGCCCTTTGGTCAGCAAAGCCAATAGCCCCACTCAGCACAAACTTTGGCTAAATTACACCCATAATTGTTCTAATTACAGGTGCCCTCAGACAGTTCCATCCCAAGTGTCGCAGCTCAGACAGCTCCCAAAATGCCTCTCAGGACATCGTCCTTTGCGAGGGGGTGATGGTCAGGGAGAACTGCTAAGCCAGCCCGAAATCTGGGGTCATGTGGAAAGCCTGATGGAAGCCTGTGCCAGTGTGGTGGTCCCCCATCCCACCACCCACATTAGCCTAAAAACATCCAGTGAGGAGCAACCCCTCCTCTCCTGGTGGAGTGGGTTGGAGGGGCCACATGTGCAGGCACACTGGTGTCACCTCATGGTCCAAAAACCTGCCCCATTTCTACATCGTCTTCTCCAGCCCACCTAGGAGATGTCTCCAACCCTGAAGACCTCAAGCAGGGTTCTGCCCTGAGCCAGAATTTCATTTCAGGCTTACAAAGCCATCCCCACTTTATCATCAAAATAAAGCTAACAAATCTGGGATGTCTCCAACCTGCCAGTGCCATAGAATCATAGAACCACAGACTGGTTTGGGTTGGAAGGGACCTTAAAGACCATCAAGTTCTAACCCCCTGCCCTGGGCAGGGACACCTCCCACCAGACCAGGTTGCTCCAAGCCCCATCCAACCTGGCCTTCAACACTGCCAGGGAGGGGCAGCCACAGCTTCTCTGGGCACCCTGGGCCAGGGTCTCACCACCCTCACAGGGAAGAATTTCTTTCACACCCAATCTCAATCTCCCCTCTGTCAGTTTGAACCCGTTCCCCCTCGTCCCATCACTTCCTGCCCTTGTCACAAGTCCCTCTCCAGCTTTCCTGGAGCCCCTTCATGCCCCACCTTGGCATGTTACCTCCCTGCAGTCTACACATCCCCCTCCAGCAGCTAACAAAGCCCGTTGTGGGGGGGTGTTGGGAGCAGCCCAAAACCCTGGCCTCCCACATCGCCCAAGCCCCCCTCCGCATCCGGTGGGGAAACGCTTGGCATTGCCAGCTGGAGTGGGGCAGGGGACATGGTGGTGGGGGCTGTGTGCTGACAGCTCGACCGGTGTGACGGATTGCCCAGGTGCCTCGTCCCTCCATGGCAGCAACCTGTAATTTCCGAGGCGGCGTTTCCAGCCCATAGCCCGCAAGTGATGGGCAGGGGGGCAGGAATGCAGGCAGTGCCGAGCAGGCAAACCAGATGGCTCTGTCGTTGAAGTGCAGCTGCGCCAAGGAGAGGTCGCAGCCATAATGAGTCGGGCCGAGTCCCCACTAATTATCACTGACAAGTGAAGTTCAGATGTGTCCACTGGTAAGGAATAAATCAATCCCCCAGAAATGGATATGGCCAGCGAGGGATAGTTGAGTTTGTTCTTCTGCATCCCAGAGGGCAAGCAATTATCTCCACAACTTTCTAGTTAGTGTGCACTTGGGAAACACATCTTCCGACCCATAAATACCTTCCTTCCACAAATACCTTACACTTTCAGGTGTCAAAAGTTAATTTTGCTCAGGAGCGAACCAGCACAGGACAGCATGAAGCCAAGTAAAGGGCTTGTTGAAGCTCGTGGTGCCATCCAGCTCCTCTGTTTGTACCTCCTGTAGCATTTTGGCAAAGAAAAACCTGTTGGATGGCAATGATACTCCTAGTAAAAATCCACCTAGGGAATGGGATGAATCTGCTTCACATTTCATGAGTCTGGGGAAAAGGACTGGGGTTTGAGTCCTGAGGTAGCCAGCACTGGACCCTCACCCTGTAACCATTTGTAAGCCCCTTTTTAGGTGGTCAGCCTGCAAGCGGTGGGGTTGACACATGGCACATCTCATCCCTGGTGTCTCTCATCCCAAGAGGGGGTCCTACACTATGGACCCTACAAGGAGGCTCGGATCCTTTCCACTTTCCTCCTTCCCTTTCCTCCTCTGCAATCATACCCTCTCTCCCCCTCCCCAGAACCACAGCTCCCCCAGGTATGCCATGGTGAGACCCACAGGGAACCTGGCAAGTGGGGTGTCATGTTGTGCTGCCCTATGAGCCACTGTGGTCAAACAAGTTATTCGTTCTGTCCTTCCATCCCACCCTGTTACATCAGATGACAGTATTTCATGTGTCTTCTTTCTTCTTTTTTCTTTTTTCACCACATCCAGGCAAATTAAAAATAGAAATGATGCCCAGGTGCCATTAAGCAGCCAGTGGAACCCAGTCCCCTGCCGAACCCAGAGGTTGTGAAACTGTCATTGCAGGAACAAGCTTTTTTCCCTGAACACTGGAGAGATGCCTCTTGGGTTTGTGTTCTGAGACATGGTGTCAAGGTTGGTGGTATATCTTGGGTGAGTCCTCCAGGATGGCTGTTCTGCCCTTCCTCATTGCACACAACCTTCACCAAAAAACCCTGTCCCCACTTTCCAGAAGAGGGTTTGTTGTTCAGATTTCTTCTCAGCATCTCCTTCATCACTGGCTGCTTCTTTGCTCCTAAGTCCTCCCAGGTGTAACCAGAGCAGGGCTGGTGGCTTTTATAGCTGCTGTACAGAGGCAGGTGCTTAGGTGCCTTGGGGCACTGAAGTTTGAGATGGGCAATAAAAAAGAAGTGTTACGCAGCAAAACCAGCTTTCACCTGGAGAGGGACCAGCCCTTGCACTGCCCATGCTGGGTTAAACTCTCTTGGGCACAACCCTCAAACCATCATGACCCAGAAGTGAAGTTGCCCTTGCTGTACGCGTTCAGGCTTCCAAGGGAGATGGGTAGCAAGAGAAAGGGGAAAAATATGCAGGAAGGAACTCGAGCCTTCACGTCCCCAAATCTAAGGCGAACCAAGCTGAAAGCTTCGTGTCTGTGCCCGCTCGTGCCACTCACCCAGAGCCTTATTCAGACCAGGGCAGCACAGGCACTGTGTACAGCAGAGATGCTCAGTGTTTTCCTTTGCCGAAGGGGCTCCAGTATTTTAGAATCACAGAATCACAGAATCATCGAGGTTGGAAGAGACCTTCAAGCTCATCCAGTCCAACCCCTACCCACATCCCCACTAACCCACATCACCCAGAGCCACATCCAGACGCCTCTTGAACACCTCCAAGGACGGTGACTCCACCACCTCCCTGGGCAACCTATTCCAATGCCCAATCACCCTCACAGGGAAGAAATTTTTCCTGATGTCCAATCTGAATCTCCCTGCTGCAATTTCAGTCTTTTCACTGTGGGCACGGCAGAAGAGTCTGACCCCACCTCACCCCAATCTCCTTTCAGGGAGTTGTAGGGAGCAATGAGGTCCCCCCCCTGAGCCTCCTCTTCTCCAGACTGAACACCACCAGTTCAAGGAACAGTTGTTCCCCATCAGACCTGTGCCCCAGTCCCTTCACCAGCTTTGTTGCCCTTCTCTGGACACGCTCCAGCCCCTCAACGTCTTTTTTGAAGTGAGGGGCCCAAACCTGACCCCAGCACTCGAGGTGCAGCCTCACCAGTGCCGAGCACAGCGGGACAATCACTGCCCTGGTCCTGCTGGCCACACTGTTCTTGATGCAGGCCAAGATGCCATTGGCCTTCTTGGGCACCTGGGCACACTGCTGGCTCATCCCCAGCCGGCTGTCACCCAGCACCCCCAGGTCCCTTTCTGCTGAGCATCTTCAGGCACTCTTCCCCAAGCCTGGATTGGTGCCTGGGGTTGTTGTGATCCAAGTTCAGAATCCAACACTTGGCCTTATTGAACCTCATCACATTGGCCTCTGCCCATCGATCCAGCCTGTCCAGATCTCTCTGCAGAGCCTTCCTTCCCTCAAGCAAATCAACACTTCCACCCAACTTAGTGTCATCTGCAAACTTACTGAGGGTGCACTTGATCCCCTCATCTAGGTCATCAATAAAGATATTAAACAGAACTGGCCCCAACACCGAGCCTTGGGGAACACCACAGTGACCAGCTGCCAACTGGATTTACTTCCATTCACCACAGCTCTTTGGGCCCATCCTTCCAGCCAGTCTTTCACCCAGTGAAGAGTGCACCCACCCAAGCCATGGGCAGCCAGTTTCCTTAGGAGGATGCTGTGGGTGACAGTGTCAGACACTTTACTGCAGTCCAGACAGAGCACACCCACAGCCTGTCCCTCATCTACTGAGCGGGTCACTTTGTCACAGAACGAGATTGGGTTGGTCAAACAGGACCTTCCTTTCATAAACCCATGTTGGCTGGGTCTGATGCCCTGGCTGCCCTGCTCGTGTCATGTGATGTCACTCAGGATGAAGTGAGGGTAAAGAGAAGGGGGGGAAACACACACAACTTTTACATCCCACAAACCAACAACCTCAGAGTGATTGCTAAAAACAACCCTGTCTCCTGCTGCTGGAGACAAGGGACAAGCTACTAATTAGCAAATGCCACCACCCGGCCTGGTAGAGTAAGGGGCCACGTGAGGGATGGTTGGTCTGAGCTGGTTTTCCTGGCTGGCACTCAGGGTGACATTTCATGAGTGCATTCCTGAGGGGTTAAATAATTGGTAGCACTCCCTGTCGCCTTTAAAAGAGGATGCACAGCGGGATTGAATTCCCAGGGGATAATTAACACAGCTGCAATTCTTCAGCGGGGAGGGGGGAGAAGAAAAACCTGGTATTTTTAGTCAAGCTAAGAGCTGTAGTTTTTTATTCCTATAATTGATATAAAAAGGAGGGGGAAAGGAAAGCACTGCACAGTTATGAGAACTGGAAAGGGTATTTTTTTTAATTGAACTATTTATGTTTGGAAAAGAGAGGCCACTATAAAGCAGCACAGCACAGAATACCCTTCCATATTCTATAGAGCTGTTAAAGGGAAATGTTTCGGCACTGTTTAAGTATTATCTAATTTCCAATAAAAACCAGACAAAATCAATACAGGCTTGGGATGAGTTTATATTTCACCGGGCGGCAGTTTTGAAAGGTGAGCTGGTCTGCCAGCAGCAGCGTGGCTGGCTCACACCCCCCCCCCAGCACAGAGACACTCAGCTACATATCTGGGCAGCGCTGTCACAAGGAGGGGGGGAGCACTGGAAATATAACCATGGGGACGTTTGGGTGGCAGGTTGGCTGTTTGCAAGGTGGCACCTGGTTCCAAGAGAGGACATTCACCCCGTGCTGCCTGGCCGGGTATGGTGCTTCGGGGGACGAGCAAGCATCGCCCTGGAGAGCCGCCCTCACACCGCCATCCCTCCAAGGTAGGCTCAGGCAGATGATGGCTTATCTCGATGGTTGGTGGCCTCACCATCCCACCTGCCCACCTCCTGGTCCCCCTCCCCACAGGGTCACCACTGGGGGGGGACACAGCCATCACAGGGCGCTCCGCCACTCAGCCAGCTCATTTTAATTATTTTAGGTGTAAAGCAGGGGGGTTGTGAGCTTTAAATCAGTCACGCGTTGCAATCCACGCTGCAGAGCAGCTGGCGGAGGCAGTGCCGCGGGCTGCCAGCCCTCGGGCTCCTTCCCACGCTTGAAATTTCCCCGGAAAAAAATAAATAATGCCATTCGCTGTTGCCAGAGGGCAGCTGTAAATCACGGCAGCGATGCCAGGAGCTCTCGGCACGGGCACATCTGGACTCGCCGGATTTTTTAAGGCAGCCTCATGAATTGTTTGAACCGGTAGGGCAAGTTATTAGGGGCTGAAATCTCCCCGGTGTGAGGACTGAGTCGTTATGCAGCAGCTTAACTTGGGGAACAAGCTGGCGCTGAAGTCATTTTGCTGCTGCGTATCGTGCTCTTTCATGTGCCAGGAATGAGATTTCCTCGTAATGTGACGCCGGCGCAGACAATTTAAGTCATTATTAATAGATACACTTGATCTGAGGAAGTAAAACGCTTAATGTTTTGTTAAATGAGCTGTGCTCTGCAAACAGTCGTAGGCAGGGAGAAGGTTAAGACGCTACCCCCGCATTAGAGATTAATGAGTGCGAGGCTGCTGCTAACGAAGTGCTCATCCTCACCAGCATTTGGGGACTGATCCTTGGTGGGAACATCGCTACTGCTGTAATGACACCTAAGGATGATCCCAGGCTTAACTGGTTGCAGGATCAGGCCCTGGGGTGTTAATGCACAGGGATGAGGGTACTGGGAGGAGAGGTGATGTACCCAGGGCCATGCAGCATGGCAATGGCAGAGCAGAGGGGAGGGCTGAGGGCTCCCAGCATCCCTCCACCATCCAAGATCACTGCCCAAAGGTGACAGGGAGTTTATAAGCATTCAAACCCCCCCATTTTCCTTGGAAACCCCAACTGGGGACTTTTCCCCCTCTCCTGGCCAGCCCCAGGATGCTCCACAGGTGTCCTGGCTGCCACCTCTCTGCAGTAAATCATTCCTGACTGTCTGCCAGCATTCCCCTGGAAAACATGGGAATATTGTTTCTTCCTGACATCATTTTCCACTCATGGGTGGAAAAAGCACTTGACTTGGCTGGCAGGAGCTCAGGCTCATGCGTTTGTACGTGCCACTCAGCTACAAGAGGACTTTTTCTGTCTACTCGTGCTGGCCCTGGCTATTTTTAATCCCCTTCGTCAGCGATGCCGTTAATCCTGTCATTACCGTGACCCAAGAAGCAAGTGTTACATGCAAATAGGCGCTGATTAAAAGGCTCCCGAGAAGGGGTCACAGGGTATTTCAACACACTCTCAACAGCAGTTTAATGCGAGGCACACACACACACACACCCTTTGCAAAATTAGCCTGCATCTGGCCGGGAAGGTCCAGGCTCCCTGCTGGATATTGCCGACTGCCGGCGCTGGAGGTGACTGTGCCACAGGCAGGTGATCCCCTGGGTGTGAGAGGAATCATCACTGGGTTGTTAATGAGGGAGAGGGAAAGTGAGACAGGTCTGTGGAAACACAGCCCAGGACAAGTCCCTGGGGAAAATGATCCTGGTCCGTGCCGTGCCCTGGGTGTACAAACCTTCTCCTGCCCTGGCTAAGGCACCTTGGGGATAGTGAGGATGTTTTTCATACCAAAGCAATGCTTTGAGGAGGTGGTTCAGTCAATGCCAGAAGGGTAAAGGGGCACAGAAAGGCTGGAGGTAGCAGAAGAGCAACAAGTGGTGACAGAGAAGAAGACAGTGGGATTTGGGGGTTACAAACCAAACGAGCTGTTGTGGTCAGCCAGCCAGGTCGGACAAC
Organism: Aegotheles bennettii; assembly: GCA_013398125.1. Taxonomy (NCBI): domain Eukaryota; kingdom Metazoa; phylum Chordata; class Aves; order Caprimulgiformes; family Aegothelidae; genus Aegotheles; species Aegotheles bennettii. The sequence goes on along the minus strand of VZRW01013685.1, from coordinate 21,047 downwards.
CAGCCTTGAGTTCAGAGTGAGAAAGAAAATGGGAAAGACCACAGAGGCCGACCTCAGATTAGGTTCCACCACAGCAGCAGGTGAACAGGGACCTCAGGCAGGGGGTCCTTTACACATGGGATTATTTTACACCAGGCCCCCAACTAAGCCCCCTCCAGCTCAGCACCACCCTATTCTGGGTGGACACACTGAGATTTTTTTTGTGGCTTCATGCTCTACCCATGGTCTCCAGGGCCAGATGATTGAATGTCACCAATGCCATGCTGAGGAGACCCAAAAAGAAACTTCAGATGACTCTTGCAGGCTGGATGTGCTGGCCTGGGGCTGGCACAAGGATGCTCGTGGTCACCTGCAGGAGCCCAGCAAGGTCTCCACCTGCAGAGAATGTTCCAAACATTTCAGCATTTTCCAGGTTGACTCCACACAGAGGGAACCATGAAGTGTTTCAGCAGTGTGGTTGCTTTGATGTAGTTTAACACTTTCCCAAATCCCACTTTGAACTTGTTTATTCCTTGTGGAGGTGGGGCGGGGGCTTGTGTCACCCAGAGCCTCCAAGTCATGAGATGCCAAGGTCTATTCTTGCTCCTGCCAGGCTTTCCCAGTGACCTTGAGAGAAGGAGCCACAAGCCTGGGGGCAGCAGGAGCTGGGGACACTTGGCTGGCATCAGTCCCTCCCTGTGCTTTAAATGGCAGCCGAGACCAGGCTCTGTCTCTCTCCTATTCAAGGCATCTATGGGGGGGTGAACAGCTTCCCCTGCCACAGCCCCAGAGGGTTTATCCCTCCCCGGCCTTTGCCAGGTGCTTTGCATCACTGCAGGGAAGTACCAGCGTCCTGTTGGCCACAAACACGATGCCCAGATTTTTCTGTATTGCAACCATGAGACTGGAGACAGATATGGGCGCCTTGAAGAAAAAAAAACACACACACACAAAAAAAACAGCTTTAGGCAGAGAAAAAACACTTTCTCAGAGCTCGGAGCACACCAGTATCATACATGGGGTTGGGCAGACAGGAGCTGGCTAAATTTCTTTTTTTTTTTTTACCCCCTGAACACCAGGCACCGTTCTCCTCCCAGCCTAAGCACCCACGTCCCAAGCTGCTGCCTGCAATTAAACCAGCAATTTAAAGCAAGAGGTGCTGCCACAACCCAGCCCGGTGACCGTCTGACCCTCATTGTATTGTGTGCCCGTTATCATCTGACCCTGCGGAGTTATAAATACAACAACAATAGAGCCTTAACCGGATTATAATTAGACAATGAGCCCAGGAGAATGGAAACAATGAACTATAAAAGCCCGTTCACCCTCCCAGCTAGGACCTACACACACACAGGAAGCACTGGAATGGGCGAGTTACCGGGACCTGTAACAGAGAAGATACAGATTTCCCCCAAGTTGGATTCGGAGCATCCTTTAACAGCTCCTTCTCCTGCCACCAAGTATTACACAGCCCTGGTCACGGGAGACCTAAGAAGCCTCGAGGTCCTGACTGACAGATACTATCAAGATGTCAACTTGATTTTTGAGATCAGTAAAAATGAGCTGGAGTGGCAGGTGAAAAGCCAAGCATCTTACGGACTCTCAGGTACTTTTCCTTCAAAGGCCAGTCCAGAAAAATTAAACCAATGAGTATTTACTAACCCTAACTGGGAGGGGTGCAGTGCATTGAGGTGCCTAATGCTGCTTTTATAGACCCTGTTCCCTTGGTGGCTGGTTTCTGGATAGCTGACTCTGTCCTGTAGCCCCAGCCATAAATATTCATTGCTGTCTTTTACTATTTTCTTCTCTTCTGCACATGCTAACCCACCAGTGGGGCAGGGAAGTGTAAAAAGTGTGCACCCACTGTTTTTTCCAGATTGGGATGGGGCACTTGGCTTAGGCATGCTTACAAGAAGGCTTGCAGCCCAAATCCCCTGTGCAGGGGCTCAGGAAGGGCAGCCTGGTCCCAGCTGGCAGGAATAAGGTGCTCCCAGGGTAGTGGTACCTGATGCCCCCAAAACACAGATGGTCCACATGATCCCAGATGTTCACTGGGCACCATGTGTCTACTGATGATACCAGAGGTCCTGAAACTGCTGGGAAACATGACGCCTTGCTCCAGCTGAACCCAAACCCAGCTCATCCCATGCCCAGCCCTATGTCACCCTCCCAGCATGCTTCCACCTGGCTTGGGTGCCTTCAGGCCCAGCCAAGATGCTTTTTTCCTCCCCTGGGTAGAGGCAGGGAGTCTGTGAGCTGCCTTTTATCTCCTGCCAGCAAGGGCTGGTGCTCAGGGTCTGGGTACTGGTTTACCCAGCTCATGCCTTATGAAATCATAGCATCATAGTATCGTTTGGGCTGGCAAAGCCCTTTAAGATCATTAAGTTAAGGTCGTCAAGATCCAACCTTTAACCCAGCACTGACAAGGCCACCACTAGACCATATCCCTCAGCACCACATCTACATGGCTTACCCTGCTCCTGGATGTGCATGTGCCAGGAGAGCTTTGCTCACCCTCTCACCAACAGTGCTCGGAGCACCCACCAACCATAACCAGCCTCTCTGAAACCCTGAAAGTCACCAGGGAGCTAGAAAAAAACAAGGAGACAGCAGAGCCTTGCCCTGGACTTGACCTGGCCAACATGGCCAGGCTGGTGCACAGAGGATGGGAACGTTCCCCAGTGCAAACCCTGTGGGTCCCCCACAGGCATCAGTCCTCTCCCTCCTCCCTCCCGCAGGGCTGTGGTCACTGGAGTACAAGCGGGAGGTGACCACCCCGCTGTGCCTCGCTGCTCACCATGGCCATGTCGCCTGTCTGGGCCACCTCCTGCGCCGCGGGGCACACCCCGACCTGGCGCCGGGGGGGCTGACACCCCTGCACGAAGCCTGCCTGGGAGGCCACACCGACTGCCTCCAGCTGCTGCTGGAGCACCAGGCTGAGCCCAACCTGCCCAGCGACCAGGGCCTGGCCCCCCTGCACCTCTGCACCACCCAAGAGTCCCTGGGGTAAGGAGAAGGTGTTGTGTGTGTGTCCCCCGGCAGCATCCACCCACTGACAATCCCTGTCCCCATCCCCTGCCTGCAGACTCCAGCACTTTTTCCTCCGTGGGGTGCCAACAAGATGCTGCAAGCCTTCCCACATCCCTCTGTTGCTGCAGCACTCTCAGCATAGACGAAAAGGGACGTTTTGGTGCCAGACACATTGCATGGCACAGGTCTCCTTCCCATGGACAGCAGTGGTCCAGCCCAGCTTCGCATGCTTTTCCTTCTTCCTCTTTTCTGATGATTTCTCTCTGAAAATCACAATGACCCACATCCCAGATCCAGCACACTTTCCCCCCTGGGACATGCTCAGGATGGGCCCGATCATGGGGCATATGGGTCACCGCAACCCCCCATGCTCCTCAGCCCCATGCCGACCTCATCCTCAAGGGATGACAGTGCCAATCAGGATGCCCACTCCTCCTAAAATCCCAGCCCCAGGGCCGTAATGAAGGGATGGGGCCTGCAGGATGAGGAGCAACCCTCCCACCTCCTCACCCTATGCAAGCCACAAATGGACCCACCTTGGTTTATAGTCAGGACTGAGGCTCATCCACAGGCGTCCACTTCCTTCTCACCAGGGGTCAGCATCAGCATCACGCAGAGACAGGCATAAATGTTCCCTTGAAAAAATCAGCTTCTCAAGCACACATGTGTCTCGGTAGGACTTCAAGTGCCTGAATCGTTAGACCCAAGGAATAAAAGATTTGTATTTTCTTTTTTATAAAGAGCTCAGCACCTCCACCTCCATATCCTGGTGAAACTGCTTAAGGCTGTAGTGAATTTCATTGCCTGCCAGCTTCAGAAAAAAACACCCTGGTTTCAATCCTCTTCCCTTTTAGCAGCCAGCAAGCTTAACTAGAAGTAGGTGGTGAAGGCGAAGTCCCCACTATGGATCCAGCATGTCGTGGGCCAGGCATCAGGGAAAGAGTTCTGTGAAAGAAAAGCAGCCAGAGAGGAAAACGTGTGCAGACATAAATATCTCGAGCCCAGCTTACAAATAAGGGTCCCTGCAAGATGGCCAAAAAATCAGATATCAAACAAATTTCAGTTCAGCCAAAAATCTAGGGACCAACCAAACCCATCCTTGGTGCGATGGAGGCTGGAGGGAGCAAGACAGGTAAGGGAGGATGCTACAAGCAGCCCCCATCATTAATAAGGAGCTGGTTTTAATTCCTTTTGACCTTAGAGCCTTCATCCTCCAAACCCCAGCCCACCCTAGAAGCCCCAGTGTTGGGGTTGAGGGTGGATGGGGGTGGTATTTCAGGTTTCACTGTCTCACTCTCCCTCCATAGAGATGGGGCACAGAAGCCAGCCTGGTGCACAGAGAGGACCCCATGGCCCACAGAGGTTCAGGAGTCCTGGATTTGGCCGGGTGTTTCCCAGCTTGGTAAAAAATAAACCAGAACCATATAGATATATTAAAATTGAGCTGCTGTCACAGATCTACATGTTATTTCCCCCAGAGGGATGTGGCACACTGTGACGCAGGGATCAGACAGACGCAACATGGAAACAGCTGAGTTACAAGCCCTGAATATTGGGGCTTTATAATGGAAATTCTGAGAGACCCTTAAGTACACTACCTGGTGTTACGGGGGCTTCTACAATAACTGAGGCAACTCCCTTGAAAGATCAAAAATTAATAGACATTTCAGACAGGTTTTGAGGCTTCGACCACTGCCTTTTCAATCGCAAAGACTTTGCTAAAGTTGAAGACTGAGGAGGTCAAGCTTTAGGTAACACAAACATTTCCTCTTTGATTAGGGGGAGACTACTTTACTTTGCCCTTTTTTTATTATTTTATTATTTTTTTTATTGAGTAGTAGATTTTAGGTCATCCTTAATTTTTTACTGACAATAAAGAGCAGGTCATTGACCTACATAGAGAGCTATTTTATTTTTCTCCCTCTCGATAACAATGGCCAGAACACCTATGTGCCGGGTTCTTCTGTATTCCCATCTACTCGGCAATTCACCATGGGGGCAGGACTTAAAACCTTTGAGCCTCTCAGTGACTGGGATAAAAAAAAATTATCTGGGCTTCCTTCCAGCCATTTGAGCTTCAGAATCCATGAGATTTCAACAAAAAGGATATCAGAGCTTTAATCTAGGAGCTTTTTGAAGAGATGGAAAAAAAAAAAGTTCCAGTAAAGTTCAGTCTTACCTTCTTCACTTTAGGAGCTGTTCATGCCAACGTCGGCCTATTTAGTAGAGTTCCTCTCCTTGACCTCTTTTTTACAGCGGAGATAATTAACATGGTGGGGTAAGATGAGTCTCTAAATTCACTGCACTCTCTCCCTGGCGGTCTCCCGTTTCCCTCTTAAAGCTGGGATGATTAAAGGAGCCTGCCTTTATTGGCACCCCGAAAAAAAATAAAAATAATTGAGGGGGAGAGTACAAGTCTCAACTCTCCCGCCGGTGCTGGGGGAAGAGCAGGCGCGGGGCGGTGGGAAGGTGCATCGCAGGGATGCAGGATGTAGCTGTTGCCTCCCATTGTGGTACCTGCAGAAGAAGGGATGGCAAACGCTACCGTGTTTGTAGAGTCCTCCTTCAGATCTGCCAGTCAGAAAAAGCTTTCTGAAGATCCCAGGCTTCCCGTGCATCCAGGGAGAACCTACCTGGAGAGAAATCCTCCAAGGCTTGCCTTCCACAGCCTTCCACGGAGGGAAGAGGGCTTAGGCAAGCCAAGGAATGATAAAAGATGTCACCTCTGCCTCTGTGCAACTTGGACTTGCCCTTGTGGTGCCCTTGCAGTCACTTCTGGCTCTGGCCCTCCAGCACTGAGGGATGGGAGAGAAACAGTGCGACCACAGAATCCCAGACCTGTTTGGTTTGGAAGTGACCTCAAAGCTCATCCAGTGCCACCCCCTGCCCTGGGCAGGGACACCTTCCACTAGACCAAGGTTGCTCCAAGCCCCATCCAACCTGGCCTTCAACACTGCCAGGGAGGGGCAGCCACAGCTTCTCTGGGCAAAATGATGGGCAAGATGAGTCAATGCAGAAAGATACTTGGTGTCTAAGGAGCTCCGTGCAGGAAATGATGGGGTAGGGTGTGAGCACAAGAGAGGCCAGCTCGGGGAGATGGGACAGGGTTTGCTTAGGGGATGTTCGATGAGGATAGCTCACTGTGGGAGGAACTGGCAGAAAACATGAGCCAAGCAGGAAGGCAGGTACCTAAAAAGGCAACACTACCAAGATAGCAAGGCTGCCAGATGCCAGGGAGAAGGGCACTAACCCACTGTTGATGGACCCAGCCCCATGGCACCCTCCAGCTATGCCAGCATCAGCCTGGACATGCTGCCCTTCTGTGGGAAGGAAGCCTCACTACCAATAAAAAAAGACAGCAAATTTTAAAAGCCAACATTTAGCATCATCTAGTGCTAAACCTCCTCCTCTGCTGGTTTAGCGTTGCTAAAATACAAAACTCGGAGCATCTGGAGCCATCATTTTGGAAACTTGCCCTCTCCCTGCCAGGGAAGACCAGCTCCTTAATGGGCCCTGAGCAAGGAATAAAGAGCCCAGAAGCAGGCACAGAGATTTTCTACCTTTGAAAGAAAAATAGTCTTCTTTTCTCCTTCTTGTAGGAGACTAATGAGAATAATCCTTGCATCCAGATCTAGGCTGTGTTTCCCGGTGGGATCAATCCTGCAACAAATCACAGAGAGATGGAGAGATGGTCACTCAGATGCCATGAAAAACAACCAAGTAAAGGATGGGAAAGTCTCTCCCCGGCCCCGGGGAGAGAGGAGGGAAAAAAAAAACAAACTAGGAGATTTTTTCCTTAAGAAAATTGAGGGCCTGAGTGGATTTTTAGGACAGGAATTTTCCTCCAGTCTCCACTGCCCCAACCTCCTGCTCCTCCTGCTGGTTATTCATCGCATCCCAGTTCAAGTTAAATCCTGCTTTCCCAGCCTGGCCATTTTTCATCCCAGTGCTGGTAGCAGTCCTAGCAGAGGAGGGAGGTAGGCACGTCCTGCCCAATGCTGCACCAACATCTGCCCCAACTCTATTGATGGGGAAAGAAGGAAAATAAAACCCAAATAATTGTATCCTGTTTATTTGAGCTAGGACCCCAGCGCAAGGCAAACCTGTCGTATCAGATATCAATCAATTTTGACCTAATGAGCAACTTGCCCAAGTGAGAAGACATTTGGGTGTGTTACCCATCACCCACAAAGGAGTTAGGAAGGGTTTGGAAGTGAGTATAAACCAGGCAAAATTTGGCATAGCTGTGTGCAAGGGCTCTTTGAGGATATCGCTGCCACCGGCAAGCTGCTCGGCCAGGTCAATGGCACCAGGCTGGATGGAAAACAAACTGGTTTGGTTGCTTTGCCACCCCGTGTCTGGATTGTTGCTGAACTAAACCTGTGGCTTCTTGCAATATTCCCAGACGGTTGGAGAGAAACCCTCAAAAGGCAGCAAGCTATCGCTGAGCCTTGTTTAGTGGGATTTTAGTCTAATCTGAGGGTGAGAAACAAGGTGTTAATAAAAAAAGCAAGAAGCCAGAAATGCCAGTGAAGTGTTGGAGTATGAGTTCATCAGCCAGGATTAGAGGCTGATAGAAGAACACAGAGCCAGCAAACATGACTGGCATCCACCCGGCACCTGCTGATACCCCATTGCATCCAAAGGGGAGGCACGTGCTGCTCGCAGGGGTCCACCAGTTCCACTAACACCCCTTATTTATATCCCCCCACTAACAATCTCTCTTTACCAAGGGGGAAGATTCAATGTAAACTGACTCAGGTTTCTTCCAACAAGTTGGCCATTGAATTTGATGGTGAATAAGAATAACCCTCCAGGGAAATAGCATCTGGGAAGTTTCCCCCTGGGTATTTATAGAAGATTATTTGGGATGTCTAGCAGGAGGCCTGGAGGAACTGAACTCCCTGTGATTGACCTCCCATCCCCTCCCAGTAAGGGAATGGCAGAGCAAAGATGCTGGGCTGGAGAGGCTGGGCATAGCTCTTGGCTTCGCTAGGCAACCAGTGATCTACCTGGAAATGAAGGGCAGGGGAATATTCCCTCTCTCGTGCCTGCGCGGGTGACTCTCTCAACACACAGTGCTTGCCGAAACCGGCACGGTGCTCATGCTTAGGGTCTCCATGCACAGCGTGGGTAGGAGCAGAAAGCAAAAAAAGAAAATAACAAAAGGGGATTTTTCTCCTGGACTAGGCTGCTGCATGTTTTCCACAGAAGTCAGAAATATTTTTGTTTCCATTTTTCCCTGCCAAACCAATCCTCTCTTCGCCCAGAATGTTATTTTAGGGTGCCAGAGCTAACTGTGATGTTAAGATTAAACCAACCTGAGGATGTCCCGAGAGAGCTGTTATAATTAGGGCTGCAAATCCCTGCTGTCAAGGATGGACAAGACAAGTAAACATAATCGAGTCGCAGTGTGCTTTGCTTCAGCAACAGACCCTCTCCAAACAAAGTTTTACCGACCAGCGGCAAACAGCAAGTGCCAAAAAACCCTCAAGCCATTGCTTGTGAAAGGGATTCAGCAGGTTTGGGAGTAAAAGAGGAATTGTACAGTAAGGATCTGAGGATCTGGGGGCTGGTACAACCCCCTGCTCAATCTGTTCCCCCACAACTACATCCAAGAGCATCCACTGCAGATGCCTCCAGTGAGGGCTGGCGTGGGCTGGCAGCACCTGGGAGCGTTACACCTGTGAAGGCTGCAGACATGGTCTGTCCCCACAGAGCCCACAGGAGTTTCCATGCCAAACCCAGGCTTGATGTGCACAGGAAAAGTGGTCCAAGGAGGTATTTGCAGATCCTGCACCACCAGGGACAATGAACATCTGACCAGCTCCTGTCAAACCCTGGGGGAATTGATGCTGCAGGTCCAGAAGGATTCAAGTAGCATTATTGTTGTTATCATTATCATTATTATTTTCCTGACATAGGTTAGCTTTCACCTGGTCCAGGACAAACAAACAATGCCCTGTCACCATCTTTCCTCTCCTTCCCCACCCCTCTTGCTGGAGGGACCAGGCTGGGACTCTCCTCCTCTGCAAGTCCTTCTGATTTCACTTCTGCACCAGCCAAGAACCTTGTGTAGGGCTCTGGGTGACACCTGAGCTAAAAGAAAAGCCTATTAGAGGAAAATAAAGCAGGCAGGGAGGGGTGTAAAGGCTGACAAATCTTCCTAGAATCTGGCCAGCCACTGCTGAGTCTTCCTGTAGGACAGCTCTGTTCACCTCCCTGGCAGCATCTCTTGGGAAACACCAGCTGGCCATGTTTCCAAGGTCTCACTTGGAATGCACGTGGGTCTGGCCCCCCTCCAAAAAATAACTCCTCAGCCCCACACACTGACCAAGCGGCCAACAGCCCTGCCCAGGCGGTGACACAGAGCCGTGCTGGCCCCGGCAGCTCCTGGTGGGAGATGGAGCAGTCACTTGGATTCACTAAGGCTGGCTGATCACATCCTTTTACTCACAAGCACAAAAAAGCCCAAAAAACCAAACCTGACTGGGGCATTCCAGGCATCTCTGACCCCTGCCAGGGTCAGAAGGACGCAGGCAAAAGCTCTGCAGGAACCAGCATGCCCACGCGGCAGCATCCATGACCCCTCTTTGCAGCCATACAGGGTGCTGTTACAGTGACAGAGAAGAGGGAGCAGGGACTGGGGCTGGGCAGAATTGCTGACCTTGATTTATTTCTCCTGGGAACTGCAAGTGCTGATGCTCCACTGGCACTGGGTACCAACCAAGCCAGCAAAGCTCATTTCTGCAGGCTTAAACCATCTGCAAAGGTGTTTCTTTTCAGGATGGGCAGAAAGCACAATCCTTTTGTCCCCTCTGGAGCAGAAACCCAACACAGGTCTTTGAGTCCTTAACAGGAGAAGGATAATCCATTTTTATACCCAAGAAAACCCATGCTGAGCTTTTCTGCTGCACAGAGGCCTTACCAAGGGTTTCCCTCCATGGCAGCTCAGTCCCTGCACAGATGAAGGTGGAGGCAGCAGTTCAGGATGTTTTCAGCTGAGAAGATCTGTAGATGTCAGCCAAGGAGTGGGAGTGCATAGATCATCTCCATAACACCCCAGGGCTGTGCCCGTCACAAGACATGAATCTGCAACTGACAGGTTGACAGCACAAAGGGGCCTGTCACCCTATGTCCTCATTATGGCCAGATGCATCCCACACCGCTCACCAGCCAGGACAGTCTCAGCTGGCATAGCTAACTGCAGGCACCACTCCTGGCACTGCCCCACCACCAGCACAGCTGGGGCAAGAATCACCCTTCCCTGGTGGGCCTAGGATGGTGGGACTCTGGTGGGTCAAGGTGGTCAAGGCTAGTCAAGGATGACCATTCATGAATTGATGATGGTCAAGGATAGTCAAGGTGGTCAAGACAGTCAAGGTGGTCAAGGATGGTCAGGAATGACCATGAATGATGCTGGTCGAGGGCAAGAGGCAGGCCTTGCCCAAACCACCATCACCACTGCCACTATGGTGAACACCAGGGCACAGAGTCACCCCCCCCAGCTTATGCTGCTCCTTTCCAAAACCCTTGAGTGCCACAACTCCCATGGAAGCCCAGCTCCAGCCTGTTCCCCATTCTCACCTCACACCACCTCCTACCCCATCATCCTCCATGGCTGCCGCTCCAGCCTACACCCCCCAAACCCATCCACACCATGCACCCCCCAGCCTCCCCATCTCTTTGCAGATGTGCCAAGCTCCTGCTGAGACATGGAGCCACCGTCAACCTGCCCAGCGAGGACGCGGGGGAGACAGCGCTGCACGTGGCGGCCAGGCACTGTCTCTATGACCATGCCCACCTCTACCTGCGGCACGGGGCATGCGTCGATGCTCGCAGTGCACGGGAGGAGACGGCCCTCAGCATCCTCTGCGGGCAGGCGCCGGGCACTGGTGAGGACTGCCTGCAGCTTTGCCGTCTGCTGACTGCCCACGGCGCCAACATTGACGCCCGGGACGAGGCGCGGCGCAGCCCCTTGCACAAGGCATGCGGGGCCGCCAATGCCACCCTGGTGTGCTTCCTCCTGCGGCGTGGGGCTGATGTCAATGCCATTGACTACAACGGGCTGTCCCCGCTGGCCTGCGCCCTCCAGAGTGCCACCTTCAAGAGGGACCGGCGACCCCACCACACGGTCCAGCTGCTGCTCAACCATGGCTCCCAGAAGATATGGCCCCCTGCCTTCGTCAAGGTACCGGCCCCAAAACAGCCCCTGTGCATCCCCTCGCCCCCAGGATTTTGCAGTTGGGGTCACAGTGCTTTGGGAAATAAAAAGCTGGGAGGGGGAGGATTGGAAGAGGAGACCATGGCGTAGGGGTTGGCGATGCTGCTGGGAATGATGGAAACAAAAACAGCCATGTGGGGTGGGAGCAGGTAAAAGCAGGCAGGGTGAAGGGCAGGAGGGAGCCAGCATGGGTGGGCAGACTGGCACAGAAGACTTTTTTCCTGCCTGGAGATGTCAGAGCCAGGCTTGGTACATCAGCTGCCTTATGGCTCTGTGTTTCATTGATTTTACATCAAACAATAAAGAAAATATTATCCTGGCTTATAATGCACAAGCCAAAAATATAAACAAGAAGCAAGGGCTGCATCCAGATGAAGAAGTGCCACAGCAAGACAGGTATTCCTACTGCTTCACAGACAGAGAAAGGTCTCCAAAGCATCCCAGGACCATCCCTATGACTGCCTCATAGCAACACAGGACTATCTTGAACTGGACCACAGTGGGGTGGGACGAGTCCCAGTTGTAGCACATGGATGCTCTGCCCCCCTGGGATGTGCATCTCTGTCTGAACCCCCTCGCATTGCCCACAACTAGGTGCTGAAGTCCTGCTCAGCTGTGCCAGAGGTCATCGAAGTCCTCTTCAATTCTTACTCACAAATCCCTGTCTCCGAGAAGTGGGCTGAGGCCGTGCCAGAGGAGGTGTTACAGGTGAGATGGTGCTGGCAGTTTGGCAGGGATGGCTCAGTTTTACCCACTGAGAGGGTTTTTTTTTTTCCCCACCCAAACTTCACTGAGGTGGGGAAAAAAAAAGGTGGGGGATAGTCCTCAGAGCACCACTGCACGCTCGATTCATCTCAGCAGCTTTGCATCTCTCCATCAACACCAAATCCCCATTCCTGCCCCTGGGTCACAATAAAATACAATCCTAATGTCTGGACACAAGCCCAGAGCCAGACCGCTGCCTGGCAGGAGCCAACACCACTAATTTTGGTTTTAAAAAGCTTGATCCTAGCCATGCAACAGGTACGGCCAGCCTGCCGTTGAATGATCTCGGGTGCCTGTCTTGCCCCCAGGTCTTTGGCTCGCTTGGCTGTGCAGGGGCCAGCTGCTGAAATGCAAATAAAACTCATCAGCGTGTTCTAGGGGATGGGAGAAATTATTTTTATTCTCAGCTAGGGAAAGGCTGCGGCTGCACAGACTTATCCTGCTTTGTTTCCCTGTCTTAGAAATGAGCAGGTTGCTTCTCCATCAGCTCTAAGGCTTTCTGCAGGGCTGCTGCTGCTGGTGGTCGGCACCTGCAGCGAGGCTGGACTTCTCCACATGCCCATCCGCAGGAAAATCTCTCATCCAGCCTTGGCTGGTGGGAGCTGTAGCAGCCCAAGACCCCCTAACCCATGTGCAAGCATCACCCATGGTTTTCTTACCTCCTCCCCTCAGACCTTCATCTCAACAGTATGTCTAGGCTTGTTTGGCTTAATCAGGAACAAAATAAAACCAATGGATGCTCATGGAAAGGACGGGAGGAAACGGCCTTAAATTGCAGCAGGGGAGATTCAGATTGAATATCAGGGGAAATTTCTTCCCTCTCAGGGTGATTGGGCATTGGAATAGGTTGCCCAGGGAGGTGGTGGAGTCACTGTCCCTGGAGGTGTTCAAGAGGCATCTGGATGTGGCACTGGGTGATGTGGGTTAGTGGGGATGGAGGTAGGGGTTGGACTGGATGAGCTTGAAGGTCTCTTCCAACCTCAATGATTCCATGATTCTGTGATTCTATGTTTTTTTCTCTTTGCAGCAACACCAGCCATTCTACGAGTCCCTTTTCCGGCTGGCAGGCACAGCCCGGTGCCTGCAACATTTATGCCGCTCTGCCATTCGGGAAAGGTTTGGCAGCAATTGCCATTGCCTGATCCGCTCGCTGCCTGTGCCCAAGCCTCTGCAGGATTACCTGCTGCTGGACCCCGAAGGAGTCGTGCTTTGAGGGGCCGGGGGAAGCCGACCCGGCTCTGCCGTCCAGCCCTTGGCCTCCCTCGGCGCAGCGCAGCCGCATCCATTTCTGTCAGCCGGGAGAAGGAGCGCTGGCTTTCATGATAGATGGTTGTTTTCCAGGGATTTATAACATAACTAAAATGTGCTTTCGGCTGTAACTTTGTATAGATTTTTTTTTCTAATTGTGCTTTAAATAGATTATAAAGAGTAATAAAATGATTAGTAGCTGTTACAAGCATGCTGCAGATATGAATTATACTCATTATAAAGGATCTCTGCAAAGCAGCGGGGCTCCTCAGGTGTGCAAAGGCAAGCACGCACAGCAGATGACTAAAATCAGCCCACGTGGGCATCAAATCCCCTTGGATAAATCTCCCCTGTGAGCAGCACAAGCAGAACTGGGACCAGAGGAGCAGCATGGAAGCCGTTAGCAGGATGCAATATGCAGTGGTATTAATATAGACCATAAAATAGACCAAAAATCTATTTTTTGACATAGAAATTGCTGAGAAAGAGACAGTTACCCCACACAGGACCCGGATCCCCATGGTCCAAGGAACGCACCAACAACTCCCTTGCCCACCATGCCCATTGCTGCTCCCAGGCTGGCACACGGAGGGGCTGGAAAGACCAGTGGCAACCCAAAGTGGAGGAGTCTGGGCTTTCATTCCACATGGTGACTTGGCAAAAGGAACCAGGAGGAGAGAGGAGATGCTTTCCCAGACCCTCAGGCTCCCTGGATTAATTTCTGTTGAACCAAAGCAAGCGTGAGCACATGCCCCTCGGAAGAGCAGCTGTCCTTACGCCAGCAGCTCTGCCGCAACCCTCGCCAAATTGCTGCACTGCTTAATTACACTCTCTATTTAAAAACATATATATAAATAAATCAGCCTTTTTGCATGTTTGATGGGACTTCGCACCAGCACCCAACATAACAGTGGATTGTACAGCCCATTTGAGCAGGATGCAGGCAGCATCCCTGGCTCTCACAGCCGGTGCTGGGGATTGTAGAAATGGAGAAGGGGAAGGAAATTCCCTCCTCCCGGTTTCCACCTGCAGCTTCCAGGCTGCCCAGAGCAGTGGTGGAGTACCCATCCCTGGAGGGATCTCAAAGCCATGTAGATGTGGTGCTGAGGGCCATGGGTTAGTGGTGGCCTTGGCAGTGCTGGGTTAACGGTTGGACTTGATGGTCTTAAACACCTTTTCCAACTAAAATGATTCCATGATTCGGTGATTCCACAGCTTCCCTCACCCTTTCAACCATGTACAGCTACAGGACACTCTGTGCTCCTCATCTTTGGCACCTGAGACCTGCCCTGCACAGGATGCCCCACGGCAAAGCCCCACGCCAGAACTCCACCACACCTTGAGACCTGGCACTTTGTGACGTTAGTGGCTGTTTTATTTCCTGGCTTTTTTCAGCAGTTGGAGCTGGAGTAGGGGGGATAGGGATTGAGGGGGGGGTTTAGGGGAGACACACTCTGGCTGGGTCGTTGCGTGTTTGAACCAGCCACATCGAAATCGGGGCGTCTCGAATGAGCCTTTCATCTCTTGTGAGTGGGAAGAACGACGCGTTTTACATCTGTATGGGGCAAGTTCGCATGGAGATGGAGCCCCAGCGGGTGATCGCATCCCCCCCAGAAAATAAAATAACCCAGCACCTTGGGGGAAAAAATGCACCTAGGGGGCGGGGAGGGGGGAAGCAGGTTTGGCAGTGGGGCT
>VZRW01013684.1:39244-86679 GCA_013398125.1 Aegotheles bennettii | reverse complement strand
CATTTTGTGACTGAAATGCTTGCCTTTTTTGATCCTTCATCTTTAAATTGAAGCCATTTGAAGGTACAAGTGTAAATTCTCATGAGTGTAGTTCCTGTGAGTGAAGTGTCACAGTTACAAGTGTGACAGTTGGGCAAGAAGTGACTTACAGCACAGCCACGGCACTAAATTCACTGAATATTGCAAATCAGGTAATGTCTGAAAATAGATTATTGATGTAGTTAATGATGATATTTAAAATATGGGGGAAAAGGCAAAGCAAAGATCTCTAAGACTGATTTAAGTAAAAAATATTTTTAATACATTATTGGAAAACGTTTTGATAAATTGACTGAAGAGGTGAAAACCACACCAGTACTGGTGACTGAATATTCCAGATTTGTGACATTTTAAAGCAGTAAGAAACTTTCCTAAAGAATCGTGAAATAAAAAGATGTAAAGGTGAAAAATAAAACGCAGGTTCTGTTTTTGTTGCCTTGAACTTGTTATGTTTTAGACAATGTCAGAGCAATCATTGAGCTGCTTGGAAGTAGGCCAGAAGCAGAGGATGCTTTAAGTTGTGTAAGACTTAATCTTTGGCCACAATCCCACCTTAGAGAATTCCTGACAGTCTTCCCATTTATTATTGTCTTCTCTTTCTATGACTTGAGGATAAAGAGGACAGCACAACTGTCTTCTGTGGAGCGTTTATTTTCCACTGTTTTTGCCTTGCAGACAGAACATAAAAGCGAGTGGGCTTTTGGTGAAGGGATGTGTATCTACACCTCCTCTAAACCTTAACATCAGCTGCAGATATGCAGAGTGGTGGTGGGGATATAGGGATTTGATGAAGTCCTGCAGAAAACTTCTGAGTATTGTGGGGTATCTTCATTTTGTGAAACTAGGAGAATAAAGACTGTCCTTCAGAATTGTGCCTGAAGTGTCAAACAAGCAATATCTCAGCGTCTCATGATCAATAGAGTTGTCCTTTTTTTCCCTCGGTGCAAACATGTTTTCTGCTATTCTCAGGTATAGCTAAATTAATTAAGTGCATAGATCAGCTGATCTTAAAATCACATTATTATGATGTGTAACACAAACAATGACACTCAATTTTGATTGATTTCTTCAGTATATTTGGACTGATCTTTAGCTTCTCTGATTTGGCTTTGCTCCACTGAATTCATTAGAACTTCTTTGATTTACGTAGCTCTGTTACCTCAGTAGCTCTTCTTTTTTTTCTCTTGACTCTTGTTTGCAGGGTGTTTTTATTGAAGGATTCATTGTGCTGACAGAAACTACCTTTAGAGGAACGTGAAACTCCTAGTTTGCACAGAACTGTGTTCCGTAAGTCCACAGACTTATGAATGGAAACCTCATTGAAATCCATGACAGTTGTGTTCCTGATCATTTGGAAAGTATAACAACAAAAAGAATATTTTAAAAACAAAAAAAGCCAAGCATTTTTAAAAAAGCAGGGGTTTTTTGTTGATTTGTTTATTTATTAATTTAGTCAGTAATATGATATATAGAGTCCATATTGTTAACAGGTATGGACACCATGATGCCCTTGATTAAATCACTCTTTTATTCGTTGTACATGACTTTGGAATCTGATAATTATTTGACAGCCTAGTCTCTGTACTGGTAAGTGTGAGGTTGTATACTATTATGTACGTGCACACAAGTAGGTGTGTGTGGTTTCATTGTGCTCTATAGAGGGGCCTGTTGTTCTTAAACAAGAAAAATAATACCTGCCAATGAGAATTGACTGCACATCTTTAATATAAGAGTTCAATTGCTGCTGGAGGGTAATGTATTGTCCTTTCAGTGCCGGATTAATCTGTGTCTTCTATACCTTAGGCTGAAGAAGGAACAGTAAAAAAAAACCAGCAGGGCATTCTGCTATAACTCATAACAACTGAAAAATGATTTTAGGAACTATGTAAGGTGTATACATATCATGTATACTTATGTTTGTGCCAAAAATATGCTGTAGACATAAATAAAGTTAAAAAGAACCTTGGAACCCTTACAAATGTGACTTGCAGAGATTTGCAATGCACTGCGCAATCAATTTTCATTTTTACATTTCCTTCAAACTTATCCCCTTTACCATAAAACAAAAATGAAATTGGGAAGTGTGACTGACACTGCAGCTGTGTATAGACGGCTGTGAGTTCACTTCATTTCTTCCGCTACAGGAAGCAAAATTGTTGCTTCCAATAATACAATACAAGGATTTGTCAAATGACCATAACATTGATCTCTGCTATCATTTTCTATCTTAAATATGAATTCCTGATGCAGAAATAAAAGCCAAAGTATGAAAAAAATGTAATAATAATAATAATATAATAGGAATAGTTTCCACAAAATACGTTGCAAGTGCATTTCTGTAAGTTTTTTCTAATTGTAAAATACAAAGGAATTGCTGTTCTGCCCAAAGCTAAGTTTCTTGCTCAGTGATTTGTTTGAAAAGCTAAAGGGTGCCTATGGAATTTTACCAGAATGCCTAGGTCTTAGAAAAATCAGGTAATGTTACTTATCTCATTTATAAATCTGGCTTTTTATTTTAATGTCACCAATAAGCAACCAGGCCCTATTTTGTCTGATAAACCCTCTTTTAGGATGCATAGTAATCAAAGTTAGAAATGCTGGAGACAGACTAAGAGACAGTGTGTGACAGAGCAAATTGTAATGCACATGATGGCTTAGAATATAAGTCTGCAAAGTGCACAACTTCCTTCACATTTATGCCCTCAGAGGGAGTTGAAGATGTTAACAAAGACACTCAACACTTCAGCAGATCAGGCTCTTGAACTATACATTTTAAAAAAACTAATTCAATTTGAAGATATTTTTTTGCAAATTGCATCAGATGAGAAGATGTGAAAGTAGCCAGGGATGTTTTGTTGACAGAATGGTTTGAATCACTTGACAGAGTGGGTTTCTTTTTTATCAACAGAATCAAATTAGAGATTCAACCAAATTAATTTTGTTTTGTTTAAGTCCTGCCTGACAAGATATATTCAAAGAAAGAAAAGAATCTCTCTGGATATAAAAAAATATGTCAATCAGAAGAGAGGAGCATGAAGTCTCTGTAACAAATTGTTCACTAAAGGGTAGGAAGTGAGTTCCCAATGTAGATAGCTTCATTAAAGATACTTTTTGTTTTGAAAATTATTTTTTTAGTTGAGAAATCTTGACAGCTGTGTCAACAGCAACAAATCTTCTCTGTGCTGTTAATAGTTTCAAGTACTTTTTCCCAATACTTATAAAGGCAGGACAAAATTCTAGGGAGAATGCTGAGGGAAGGAGTAGATGTTTTGATCATTTCTTTTCAGTTGCAAGCAGAGCCATTTTTTTGGACTTGTTTTCACTTTGAGATTCAGTACTTAGAAACACAGCAACTGTGTAGATGATAGATACTTTGCAGGAACAAAAAACCAGCTGAATATTAGAATGTATTTTATACAACCAGTTAAAGTACTTCAGGAGGAAAATAGAATTGCCAAGCAACTTTCATGACCATGACTTACCAAGACATTTACTGGCCTTGCAGAATGGAGCTCTCATGTATGAGATCAGTGAAGACATTAAACAACCTTTGTAAACACACTGAATCTGGATCGTGTGTTAACAGCATTTGTATTACACCAAATAGAAATGTTTGAGTTACAGCAGTATCTCTAGAATCAGGATTGACTAATTCAATTTGAAAAAATTTTGAAATTTTTGAAAGGAAGCTCAGAGAAGTGCTGCTGCTGCTGCTATTAGTATTACTTCTATTAATTTAATTCTGTAATAGCCAATCTCTTCCTCCCCTGCCTCCAGACAATCTGTTGGCTCTCCTCTTTTCCTCATTATGTTGACTGCTTGTACAGGTACAGAGTCAGTGGGATGTTAATGGGTGGTGCCTCTGCCCCTCCTACTGACACTTCAGAGTGGGGATCCAGGTAGAACCGATCCTTCTGATGTAGATATACAAGTGGTTCCATTCTTCAGCTGTATCCTGCGTATTTTTGAAAACCGACAATCATAGAGCCTTGCATTTACTTACTAAATTGTCATCTATGTTAAATTTGCCTTCTGTGGAAATAAATTGGCGTTTGCACCTTTCAAGCATTAGAGTTTACCAGTACTTCATTGTAGTGTCTTATAGACTCTGCCATTTGTTTCTGAAGTTCTCAATATCTGGCACTGTGATGGATGGCTGGTGTCCATCACTGGCTCTCCCAAATGAATTTCTGTAAGCAGATTTTTTCGCACCACCACTCTTGGAAATGAGCATGTAGATTGCATCAGTGAAACTAATTGGAGTCTTGATTGTGCATGATATCAAAATAAGTGTGTGTTTTCTTAGCAGAGATCATTAAAAACAAATCCTCCTCATGCAGGACACAGAGGTGAACAGTTGTTCCTGTGTTTGTTCAACAGCAATAACAACAGGGTAAAATAACAATTGATTTACCTTATGTATTCAGATATGGAAATGCCGAGTTCTGAAGTAAATTCAAATTCTAGATCCACTTCTCTGTTGGGGAAAAAAGCTCAAATAAGTTGGATTTGCAGTGCCCACTGCCTCGTTGTTTGTGAGCCAAGGCACTGGGAGGGAGGTTAGAACTACTGCCTTCAAGCAGGAAAAGGAACCCTTCAACCACAGATCTACACAGCTGATACATAACATCAGCTGCTCTTGGTTAATTACACTTCTATTTTTAAACTTCATATCATTGATGCTCTTCTTTATTCTAAGTTCAGTAACTAGGTGTTAGTTTATGATACTTGCACGTGTGTCCCAATGGAATAAGGGACTGTTTCACTGTATATCCATGTACTTGGCCTTTGTGTCATTAATTACTAGCATTTCCTTTGTGTAACCAGTATTTTTTCTTTTCCTAATACATGAAGGTGATTAATATTTTGACCTCTGATTATGATAATTAACTATTAGATAAATGCAAGCAAATTTCTCTCATTACTCTTTCATACATCGATACATGAGAAGAAATGCAGGAAGGACTTGGTTGACCATATGCTCAAATAACTGCGTTTTTTAATGGTCACAGTCTCAAACTGCATAACTTCATCTCTGAATACTTCAATCCAGTGTTTATTTAGTAATTTAGTTTGTTTTCTACATTATGGTGTATAATGCTATTTTGGAGTCTTTGCTTACAGAAGAGGATGGTAAGTTTGTGTGAGCAGATAACTGGGGTTTCAGAGAAGTGTGGTTTACGTTATAATGTTTTTCTGAGCTGGGTAACAGGAAGGGAAAGGCACCTAAGCAGTGGGAAAACGTTTTTCCAATGGGGAAAAAATTTCAGCTGTTACCCACAGCTGCAAAATGAAATGATAGTAAATACTGCAATGGGATCTCCTGTTCTGGCTCTTATGTGCACATAAGCTGTGATGATTTTTTATGCAGACAGGCTGATAAAATCTGTTGAAGTCCATGTTCAGTTTCAGAGGAGGGTGTGCTAGGGCTTTGTGTCTGGCTGCCGTTCAGGCACCGTGTTTTGGTTTTCATAAACACAGGCCTTGGCAGCCTTTTCCCTTAAAAACAACATGTTTTGAGTAACATTTCTGTTTAGATTTAAAATTATCAATTAATTTTGTAACAGAAAAAGGTATTTCTTGAGACTATGCTGAAAGAAGTTCATAATGTTTGGGCTTTATGTTGTTCTTTAGGAATTACTCTGACAATAAATAATAGGTGTATTGCACAAATCACTGTAAATGTGCCAGATTATAAAAAAATCCAGTGTCTGACTTGTTGAACAGAATTGTGTGAAGTTTTGTCACAAGTCTGGTGAGATCTTGTGCTGTTCTCTTCTTTCCCATTCACATTGTTCACCTTTTCCCCATTGGCCTGCCCCAGAGGGGACCTGCAGGTGAGATGTCTGAGATGTTCATTGTTGATTCACGCTTTCCAATTTAAAATAGAATTTTCCTCAAAATTATTATTTTTAGTTTTATATATTCCCCAGCATATTTTAGTGCTTATAATTGCTTATGAGGTGTTTAACTTCTACTTGTAATGAAGTATAAAACGTAATCCCCTGACATTAAATGAAATCCCTTTAATCTCCTGACATTACCCTGTACTTGTGATTGGTGAAGCATCAGGATAATCTTTGCAGCATTTCTGGTCTCTGATTTGTCTGGTCTGCTGAACTATTGACTATATTAATTTGAACATGTTATGTGCATTAGAAAATCAATGTGGCAGAGCAGATGGAAGCTTTTATACCAATATGACCTCTGTGACCAAAATGTTTAGTTTTGAGATCTTCTGTACTGAACTGAAAAGAAATGTAGGAATAGTGGACAACCTTGGCTTATGCAACTACTTATTTTTGGTTTTATTTATATTTTAAACATTTATTTTAATTTTTGACAAGAAATATACATTTATGTAGTATTAGCTATTAGAAAAGTATTTTGTTTGATTGATTAAGGTCTTGGGAGGAAAATAACTTGTCCATTAGTGACAGAAGTAGCTGTTTTTCCACTAGTTACATCCTAGTTTGACACCAAATAACCTTTTTGCTTCTGTGTTTTGAACCATATCAATAGATTGTACTTCAAAACTTTGTCAGGATTGATTTACCTAATGCATATACTATGTTAAACAGATCAATATTTAGCAGATCACATGAGGTCAAGTACAGAGAACATGATGAAGCTTCTCCATACAGAGTTGGCCATCTGAGAGATCAGACGTGCAAGGAAAAAACTGCAGGTGAAGCTATGGTAGAATATGCCAGTACCCATGGGGGAGGAAAGGGAGGCATCAGAGGTGATGCCACTGGCGAGGTGCAGAGGGTTGTACAGGATTTATTTTGGACAGTTTACAGACATTTCAACTTTCTGTGTGTCCATCCTTATGGTGTCAGTGCCAGGCTTCTGCTCCAGAGCGTTCAGATAAGGTTAAAACCCCTTTTACCTGGTAACTGGCAGCACTGGTGGTGATGTTTAGTTCCTTCCCATCACTGAGAATGGTGGATCTGCAGGGGTCACTGGTTTAAATGCTCCTTTGTACTGCTAGTGGTGGGACGTGCAGGATACGTTGAGGACCCTGGGGTTAACTGCAGCAGCCCTGAAGCCCCAGGATTAGCAAACTGTGCATAACTTTACATAACTCTTTTTATGCTAGCCAGCTACGTCCAGATTTTAGACATGGATGTTGTGAATGCTCCCTTGGAATCTTGTATATTATACTTTCTGTGTTCTGAGTATAGCATCCCAAAAGAAAGTCAGAAAGTACCTTAATTTTTATGAAGGAAATTGCTTCTGTTTCCATTTCAGAAGAATGATAAACATAGGTTTGTGAGTTTTCCCTCAATAATAATTTCAAATCATAATGAAAATGTCTACATAGTCTATTTTTAAACCTGAAAGAGAAAAAAAATAACCAAGTGAGCAGATGACCAACTGAAATGCACATTTTTTCCCTATTTGTAAGTGACAGCAGGTATTGACACTCACAAATGATACAACTGCAGACCAAATGACTTATTTGATTTTAAAAAGTATACATAGTTTTGAGTGCTGGTATGTGAAAATGGTGAAAACCTTGGCTGTAACGGGGTGGTTAAAATGGCAGCACACGAATGGCCTAAGGAAAGAAACAGGCCATTGTCCCTTCTTAAACGGATTGAGAAATGTTATTTAATAAAATAAATTAAGTCAATTGCTACTCTGCTTAGTAACATAATAAAAATAAACATGATAAGACATTCTGAAATTGAATGAGTTAATAATATAATCTTATTAGAATTTGAGTTAGAACCAAATTCAATTAGTTGAATGGGGAAACGTAACAGTCCTCTCTAGATCTTTCCTGTTAAGTTAACTTTGTATACTTTAATGAATACCTTAATTAGGCACCTTTATTGATGCAGACATTTCAGAAATAAAATTTGGTTCTATATTCTCCTTCACACACCAGCATCCATTAAAATAACCGTAACCTGGTAGTGACTAAAGGGCAGTTGTTTCGAAAACTCCCTGTGCCCGCGATGCCATGGGGCAGCTGGCTGTGTGCAGGGATGTGACCACTTCCATAGGCAGGCAGCTGTATTATTTATTGGTTATTAATTATTGTGACTGAAAGGGCTTCAGGCCAATGGTCTGTTACACCGTATATGTAGCATGTGTGTGTCTGTTGATACTCTTAAAATAAGATGCAAGCCCTTTGGAGGTGGCTGTTTTCAGCAGCAGGTGTGGTACATTAGATGTCTGTGCACTATGAGGGGAGAATTGATTGAGTGACTGAATAGATCAGAGCACATTCTGTCAAAAAACCCCAAGCAACCATATGCCAGGAATATTCTAATTTATGTCATGGGCTTTGTGGACTTGTGGGCTTATGCTTTGGCAGAAGTAAATGTGAGTTGGTTTCTTTAAATATCCCTTAATGCTACAAGAACTATACAGCCAAGGAGCCTGAAGCAGTTAACTGCCATCATGTCTTTCCTCAATTAAGAGCCAGGGATGAGGGGTGTATATATAATTATGCACACATGTCATGTATGTTTTTAATGTTCAAACTGATAAGAGGCAGTGAAACATGCCAAGCAAATGGGCCAGGCGAAGGGAGGGAGCAGAAACGTCACCCGTCTTATTGAGATCAGGGGCTGATTGTTGTGGATGAGTCTCAGTCTAACAAGGACATAGTTACATCATTAATCAGTGAAAATACTTTTTGTTTTCTTTCATTAGGAGAGTGCCTGATAATCTGTTTAAAAAGAGAATAAAGTATTTTTTGGGAGGAGAAGGGGATGTTAAAGCCATCTGGACCACTCCAACACTCCAAAGACTTCAAAGAGAAGACTGTCTATAAGACCCAATACTTTACAAGCTGGAAAAGGGGTAAGTGGAAATCCAAATCTACATGAGAATTCAGATCATGGAGAACTTCTAATTGTGTTCTCTGATGGCAGCTTTCCAGGAGGAGCTCTTTCCTGTGGGTTATGTCTTTTTGACAGAGCTTTCTGAATAAGCATAATCTGAGGCATAAGGATTACACAAAGACTGAAAAACTATTTCTTTTAAATTTCTCTGTCATCTCCATAAGGGATCACAGTTGCCCATCTCTGAAGTTCAGAATTAGTTGTCTTCCAACCCACTGTGAGGATGATTTTTCTTAGGAGGATAAATACCTTCAAAATGAGATGGTGTTCATTTTCTGCATCTTAAGTTCATTTTGAAAACTTTTTGCATTTGCACAAAATCAAAATTCAAATCACTTTTGAAGAGTTTTTATTCTTCAAATTTGAAGTAGCTGCAAAGAATCATGTGTTACCCACATGTGGTTTCTATTTCTAACAGTCACTGGAAAGAGGCCTCCAAAGTAGCACCTTTACATATGTGCGGTGAATGAGGTTCCCTTTGTCATACCTGTTGTTTACCAATTCCAGCTGTGCTTTAGATAAGCTAGGTGAGGAAAGCTGTCTAGTAGTACTAAATAAAAGGAAGAAAGAAATAGAAATACCTCCTACAAAACCTTGAAAAATGCAGTGGTATATTACAGTAAGAGCCTCCCGTGCCATAGTGATGTTATGTCTAAAGTGTTACTACAGAATACTGTGCTATTGCTGTAAAATTACTGTAGTTATAATTGTGGATTTCAGGACAATGGCGCAAAAATATTTCACTTGCCTTAATTATCTAATCAGGTAGAAATTCTAAATATGAGATACTATAATCCTTTTACTTAGTTTTTAATTTACAATGTTGCTTCTTGACATTAAGCTGTTAAACCCCTGCATTATAAGTTCAGAATAACTTCTTTTATGTTCTGGCACTAAGCTAGAGTTCTTGCCTTGTATACTAATGCTGAATAATGGAAAATAATTAACTTTGAATTAAAAGTGTTGCTTTTTATTATGTGACAGTATTAGTTATGATATGGATTTCAAAAGCCATTTTTAAGTGTAGGCACAAATCAATTATACGCAAAGAATAAATTATCTGTGCTGCAGAAAGTCATATTTATGTGATGAAAAGCTTGTTCATAAAGTTGAGTGCCATTACATACAGACAACATACAAGTCTGTGACAGTATCAGAAATGAAGATACACCAGATAGATGTGGTGCTGTTCAAAGTGGTCTTGACAGGCTGGAGAAATGGGCACACAGGAGTGTTACTAAGTTCACCAAAGGGCTGTGTGAAGTCCTGTATCTGAGGAGGAATAATTCCATGCACCAATACACACTGGGGGCTGGCTGGCTGACAAGCAGCTTTCTACAATACCTGGGGGTGTCTTGGTGGACAAGTGGTCCATGGGCCAGCAATCTCCCCTTGCAGTGAAGGCAGCCAACAATGGCCTTGGCTATATTAGGAGGAGCATTGCCTGCAGGTCAAGGGAGGTGATTCTTCCCTTTACTTGGTGTTGGTGAGACACCTAGTGTGCTGGGTCTGCTTTGTCATATGAAGAGAGGCTGGGAAAGCTGGGACTGTTGGGATTGTTTAGCCTCAAATAGAGGAGACTCTGGAAGGATCTTCTCAATGGGTATAAATACCAAATTAGGTGAAGATGGGGATCACAAGAGGCAGTGGGACTAAACCAAAGGACAAGAAATTCCATATAAATATAACATAGAACTCTTTTAGGGTGAGAAGGGTCAAGCCCTGGAATAAGTTGCCCAGAGAGGTTATAGTGTCTCTCTGTCTTTGGGAATAGTCAGAACCTGACAGTTCATGTTGTATTTAGGGCTCTGTGCTTAAGATCAAATGTTTCACTAATATTTGGGACCATGGACCAAAATGGAGAGAAACCACTGTTCTTGATGAGGACAGTGATACATGGAGAACGCCTGCCCATGCACTCTTTTCCCTGTGAGGCCTTAGAGAAGAGCTAGTAGTTGTCATTTGTGAATTCTAATGGTTTTTGCAAGGATTGTGAGTTAAATACACAATTTAAACATGTCTATAATAAATGCAATGCTTTTGGTGCCATTTGTTTCATTTATGGCTTTTTCTTTGTAATGATGTTGCTATTTTTAAATGCACAGGCATTTGAACCTTTTTAAGCCAAACTTCTGCTAGAAACAAATCTCTAGTGATGGTCACTATAAATTTGATGTTTTTAACTGCCATTTATGAGTGTCATTTGTGAACTGTAACTCTGGATGTAAGTCATGATTATTGAAAGGTTTGAATGGGAAATCTCATTATAAAATAGGGGATGATTTATGAACAACTGAAGTAGTATAATTTCTTTAATCATCTTTATTTTCCAGGACAGAAGGCAGAAAGGTCAAGTTACTTAACTTGTCTTTGGTTCTGTTTTTATTTTTTTCTCTCCTTTTTCTCCTCTCCTATTTGTGAGTTTGTATAATGCACAAAGAAAACCATGTTTTGCAGAACTTGTGTATACTTTTGTGCATACTTGTGAAAGAGAGAGATCCTACACATAGATCAGCTTTCTTTTTGTAGAAGAATTACTATAGCGAAAGTGTCATATGCATTTCAATTGCTTTAGATCAGAACAGAACATGAGCACACCATGAATTTAGACAGCAATTTTTCATGCAAATAGAATGTCCATAGAATGTAACATTATTCCATCTTACATAAGAGGGTTTGTGTGAGTCTAATGCAGCCTACATCTGAAACGTTTTTTCCTACAGCAATCAATATGCTGTCTGCAGTGCTGCTTTTCTCTGTAGATCTGTTGACAATAAATTATTTTGTGGTGTGTTCTATTCTCATTACCACTGAAGCAGCTCACCTGGTGGCTTTTTAGGGTAGGGAAGGGCAGTGATTTGACAGCAACATTTTGACTCCCTGTGAATGTTGTTAGATGAACTGATGATTAGACTGTCAGGAACTGTGTCCCACTGTTGTAGTTGGGATGGTATTATTTTAGGGGAAAAAAAAGATTAATGCAGCTCTAGCCAAAGATAATGAAATCTTTGAATTAAGTGGTAACTCAGACAAGCATACCAAATGGTATTTTTGCACCACAGTAACTTTTTTCTACTCAGCAACAAAAGTTCATTTTGATTCTTATTTAGTATTAGAATGGAATATTTACTCTATGTTTGTCTTTTATATTTTTCAATGTTTGTGTGGTGCTTATAGGAAATTGAGAAATGAAAAAAGCCCGAAGTGCATGAATGGGATCAGTTCTGGAAGCTTATTGATCTATATTAAACACTTGCATATTTGGCCCTTCAGATATAAATAACTGCCTATGTTTCAATCCACTACAGCAAATTTCTTCATTACAGCCTGTACCTTTCCTGTGAATGATGTTTGATAATGAGGGTGGGTTCCACAGGGGGAAAATACTGGACATGAATTCACCAGAAAAATAAAGGCTGAGTTGTAGTCTCAGAGGTGCTTTGAACTGTACCAGCCTGCAGGACTGTCAGGAAGGGTCAATGCTCAAGCTGTCCCACCTGTTAGGATAATAATCCTTCTCCAACACATACTAAATACAAACCAGTTCTTGTCAGCTTTCTTTACTGTATTTGCAGGGGTATACCCAGGAGGAGGTAACTAAGTTACTTTTGGCTATGGTGACAATCATAGATCGACTGCAGTAAGCATAAAAAGTTGTGGCTGTTCATGCACTCATGCAAAAAAAGTCTTCACACTGTGGCTCAAAAGTAATTTCTTCTGTGAAACAAGGGATTCCCCTTTCTCCCAAAATAATAAAATTCAAATAAGGAAGAGAATCCCTGGCCCCTGATTTTCTGCTGCAGCGTTCTCTGAAATCATTTAAACTTACACACTCCAAGGTCAAACTTGTTATTAAATGCTGTCAGAGCAAAAGCATTTGCTTGGGTGGAAAAAGTTTAAAAATAAAAAGCCAAGCAATGAAAAATTGGGCCCAACACTATACACCAGCAGAGGAAAGTGTTTTGTTGTGTTGTACTGTGAAATAGCACAGTGGACATTTCCAGCAAAGCACCACTGCATTTTGAACAAAGATTGAAAACCAGAGGGAAGTTTTTATGCAATTGCTGCCCAGCCCTGTAGGTGAATCACTCATAACTCTTAGTTATTCCTAAGGGTGTTTCAGTATTGGTAATAGATGATGGCAGTGTTAAAATTTTCATCAAATTGGACAATCCAACTATTTCCAGAGGAAAGTTTGATGCTTCTCTAATGATTCTTTGTGTATAGACAGTTCTTGAGAGGTAAGAATGTCAGGGCTTTCAGGTGGGGGTTCTCTGTGTGCTTAAGAGATAAGAGGGATATGGAATGATACATAATGTCAGGCACCAGGTATGGCAGTAAGATCAGAGACCTCTCCAGGGCCTTCTGTGTGAAATCAACAGCTATAGGTAACTCCACTTCTCCCTGGAAACCTGAGTGGCCTGTCTAGTGCTAGATGAGGTGAATCCCTTGGATTCAGGACAATGTGACTTTCCTCTGTCCTCTGAAATGGCACTCAGTCTTCCTTAGGGTCTTCTGGTTTTAATTATTTTAGTTTATTTGTGTGGCCCTGCCAGGGGCTAAGTAAGATTATCATGATTGGGATTTTAATTTAATTTTTGAAATCTAAATTGAAAACAATTTTCTTACTCTGTGTAGCTGCCTACTTCAGGAGAGTGAGAATTAGGAAAAGAATCCTATCAGAGAATGAGGAAATAAGATGGGGCTTTTTGGGCAGTTGTTAAGGTGTTAAGAAGGTTCAGGAGAACAAAAAAGAAAACAGGAAAACAAAAAGGAAACAGGAGAACAAAAAAGAAAAAGTAGGTGGCACTGGGGCAGGGGAAGGCATCGGCTGATGGTGAGGAGCTGTTCACCACTGGGGAGATACACATTTATCCTGAAGGTATTTTTCCACCTCTTCCTCACATGCTTTGTGATTAAGATACTGATGCAGTGTGATCAATCCATGGACTATTTAGGATAATTTATATCATGCACATTTTATTAACATTGGCAATTGCATTGCTAACCAGAATGGTACACTTGCCTTGACAATTTTATGTGCTGTTTGCTTGTGAAAGGAAAAGAACATGTGCTCCCAAGCCTCATGTATTTGTCACTTTTGACAGTAGGCTTTTTAGATGACTGACATTTTATTCTGAGCTAATACATACTGTGAGCACTTCTCGAGCTGAATCCTATTTCTGCTTATTCATATTTCCTGAGATTTGTAATTTCCAAAACAGACAGTGATTGTGGAGGTTGGCATGAAGGTAGGATAAAGGCTTTTTTATTGTTGCTTTTTGTTCTCGAGCATTAGATAAATTACAGCCTCTCACTTCTGAGGGGAGAAAAAGACTTCAAAGTTATTCAGAACATTACACAAGAGTGTGCATCAGCCTTGCAGTCTGTGGGAGCTGGCTAGTACACTAGGTCAAAATGGTGAAATGCAGCTACACTCTGCAGAACACAGTAGTAGTTGAGGTTTGAACCATTAGTGATGAATTGGTAGTAATTTCAAAAGAGTAAGAGTTTTCATGATCTGTGAATCACCATAATACACACTGAATGTCACAGACTGGAAGTGGAGTGTCGAGTAGCCTTTAGCTGCAGTGGTGAGCAGAGCTGTAATCTCTTCACCAAGATGAAAAATTGATCCTGTAAAAAATAATTCTTAAAAAACATAGAAGTGCAGGCGCTAATTTTTTAACAACTCTTCCCCTTGCTTCTCTACAGCAGATCAATATTTACAGCATGTACAACTTAAGTAATATATGCAAATTATTCCCTTTTAGCTTCCTTTTTAGAATGTGTGAAACATCTTGAGGCATCATGTAAGACTAACAAATTATAGTGGAGCTCAGTAAAATGAGTACCTGTTAAAGCAATACATCCTATATAGGATATGTTTGCTTGTGGAAGATGTCAAAAACTTGAACGTGATATCAAATGAGTAGATAGGTGAAGAAATATTAAGCTCCTTATTGTAGCAGTAAGATATTTTTACCTACAGAAATAGGAAATACTGAGTCTGCTTTAGATGAGATTCCTTCATCCTAGGACAACAAAGCATAACCCAAGCTTCAAAGTATTTAGATCTTTATTTTGGAAGTTGTTATTTGAAATAGGCTTCTCCAGACTTTGGTTTTACATAAAGGCTAAAGATTTTTTTGTTTGTTTAGGTTCCCTGGTACTTGGGATATTTAGAGATCTATTGCTACAACATGGCACAGCAGTGTTACAGATTTAGTTCCTTCTCTCCCTATGCTGACACTGTTGGCTGTGGTGGGCACAGACACCAGAACACAGTAAGAATGCAGTGAATGAAGATAAGCAGGAATGTCTCAAAATCAAGATTCATGTCTGTTCTAGTGCTGCTGCCTTGAATTATAACTAATGATGAGAAGCGAGTCCAAACTTGTTTGAAATACCAAAAACAGAACCCTGAACTGGAAATTGCAGGCTTGCTTTACCCAGGATATTTTCTTCTCCTGAAAACCTTATACCAGTAGCTGTAGAAAATACAGGAAATTCTTATTTGTTAATGGAAATCAGAAATCTCAGGTTAGGTTACTCATTAGTTCTTGTGAAGGTTTTAGGTTAGATTTTTGTATGTTTATGGAATAATTTTCATGGGTCTACATTTGTACCCTGTTTGGTCATCATAAAAATCTTTTGAGTCCTTAGTGTCTGGTCTTAGATGTCCCATTTTGGATAGCTGGGGTATTATCAAAATCATTCATCAGCTTATAAAGTTGTATCATTTCAAAATGTGTTAGCTAACAACTCATAAATCATGATGTAGAATATTTTTTTAGAATGGATGTTTGGTATAATCAGCTAATGTGTTTTTAATTATGATTATCCTTGCCCAAAAATGAAAATTGTGTTCTACTTTGCTAGCTAGAACACATAAATTAAAACACTTGCTGACATGATTTAATCAACATAAAGCAAGAGCAAGTAATTTTCCTTGCATCTGAGAAGAATACACTGAAAATAAAATTAAGTAGCAGTATCTACTCTTAGAAGAATGCAGTGAGTGTAAAGTTGTTTTCATTTTCAAATAAAAAGGAGTCAGGGATACAATACTAAATGGTTGTATCTCATGAGGAAATTGTGCTACTAATCTGAATTTGCATATGCTATATTTTTATAGGGGTATTAAACTCTGCCTCTGATCGTTTCTGGAAGAAAGGTCACGTTTTAATTGGATTCAAAGATTCAAATTTCAATGTTCTTAATAAATGTCTTAAATAATATTTGCCATGTGATCTGTTGGTTAGTAAGCTTCCTGATGGCAAATGATGATAATGTGCCCATCCGTGAACTGCCTTATCACAGTGCATTTAAGTAACTTAACTAACATTTTCCTGTTTTCTGAAAGGATCTGATCTTTAAATATTAAAAGAAAGTCCATAGGGGGAAAACGTAGCAGCCTTATAGATTGCTTTGATATAGGACATCTTGTAACTCACAGTGAAGTGGGTTTAGTTTTAGAGTTCCTAGCATGGCAGGAAGTTCCCAGCATAGATGAGCATTCAAGTTTTGTTTCTCCTGGATATGTTTTTTCTCCACCTCCCCAGCAGTCTTACTGTGTATCTACAGGTACAGCTGTATCAGCACAGCTTTGTCACCATACATTTTTGCTGAACTTCTGGCTTCACTGTAGTAAGCATGAGTCATGCGCCAGTACCATTCTGATCCTTTGTAACAGGATTATCTGTCAGAGTTCATGTTCTGTTTTTAGTCTGTCTGAAGTTCAGCCTCCCCCACAAAAGCACTTAGAATGGTGTTTTGCTTTAGCATGTATTTTACCCATTGGGGAGCATATGCTTACATTCTTTGTTGGCCAGAAGTCCTTGTGCCAAGGGAGGTGATGTTTTGTGTTTAAATTGGGAACACCTGCCCGCTAGGAAATGAAGTGAGACCATCAGCTCCTTTCACAAAGGCCAGCAAACAACTGTCAGGTGGCAATGATATAAACTTTACAACAGCAATCAAAATTCTTGTGAAACTGCCCAGAAATGGTTCTGAAGGAGGGGAAAAAAAATGAGAAAAGGTCATAAGAGCAGTGGTGTTGGAAAAGAAGCAGCTGTGTCAGCAGAAAGAGCAGTGCATCGGGTATGAATGGTTTGAGCAGTGAGATAATGCTGAGAGAATATGCCTTTAGATAACATTTAAATGAGCCTTCCCTTGCACCTCCAGTGTAGACAATAGCTTTTCTCTTGATTATGAGAACTCAGTGTTAAAATAGTGAAAAGTCTTAATATTTGCCATATACGATATGTGCTGCTGTAACTGTTTGCTTGCGATCTCCCTATCACTTAATGTTCAAGTTTCTTCCTGTGTCTCTGGATAGCTAGAAGACTTCAAAGGAACAATGCAGAGGAAAATGGAATAAAAATAATAATAGCAGATAGACGCTGTCTTTAGTATTAGTATGTAGTTCTCAGCAGAAAATTAATTCATGGTAAGTTATTAAGCCAAAAAGCATTGATGTTATTTGAAAAGAAAAGTGACTGTACTCTGCATAGATATACTTTGTTCTCTTTCACAGGTCTACATCATACATTGTAATGCTACTGTTGGAGAGAGCCTTTTTCCTATTATATATTTCTGACAATGGTGAAAGTGATATTATGTAGGTGAAGTTACAGAGCAGCGATGCAGTGGAAAGGTGATGTGTTCTAACTGTACCGAGGGTGCCCTCTGCAGAATATTACACCATGTCAGTCTGCAGGGAAGGCTGTTGACCTCTTTTTCTTTTTTTTTTTTTCTTAAAAAATACTATAAAATAACATTCTTTAAATGCTAATAGATGTGTTCATATAGGGAAGGAAGGAGAAAGAGGAAACTATGAAACTAATAATAGGTAAAATACTAAGCTTACACTACAGATAACCTATTCTGATTCCGGTATGACACATTACTGAAGGCTGTGTGACAGATAGTTATGACAATGGACATAATTTCATATCTTTTCTTACCTGATGTCCATCAGGCACATCAAATTGGCACAAACTGGATATAAGTATATCAACTTTTTGGCAGTAAATTTGATACTAGAGAAGGTTTCCCACCCAGGTCATTTCACTTACTTCTTTTCAGGAGATAGAACATAATTTGTTTCAAACCATGTGATTCCTTTGAAAAATGCTGTACGTTTGGATGGTACAAACATTAACCCATGTGTTCAAGTCAGGTAGTTAACAGTGTAGCTTCCTAACTAGGTGAGAGAAGGAAAGTGAAAAAATGCTTTAAACTAGGAGAACATATGGTGAGTGCTTTTAGATTTGTACAAAGTACTTTTCCTTCTTTTCCTCTCCTGACAATATGAAGCCTTACTTGATACTGCAATTAGTAACATGTTTCAATGTTACTGAGTATGTGGTAGCAGAGACAGCATAGGTTCGTGTAGATAAATTTGCCCTTTTTCCTTTGACCCCATGGGTTTTCAAAAATCTGTCCGTAAATAAAAGTCTAGGGAAAGGGGAGGGCAGGGCAAGCAGACATGACCCATCCACCTCAGTACCAACGGTCTTATATCTGATTTCATCTCATCAACTTTGAACTTGAGTTCGTTTCTGTGTATTTAGCTACTTGATGAAAAGTGAAGTTAGGCTTTTTGAGCGTGTGTAGACCTGCAGCATCCTTCAGCAGAAATACCAGGGAGCAGATATGCTATTTGTGTGAAGAAGCCCCTCTTGGTTTTTATTTTCCTCCTTTCTTTTAATCATTTTTTGAACCAAGAGGGTGCTGCCACCTTTTGAAGCCTTCTTGATTCTGTACTGAAAGGGAGAGAAGGACCAATTCCTACCCACATCTTCCACGCTCCAAATGATTTGCAGGCCCCAGCTCAGCTACCACCTTCAATCTGAAAACTCCCAGTCTCCATTTCCTGCTTTTTCCAGTTGCTTTCCATGCGGGGCCCTTTCTTCCTACCTCTGTAGAGTTGCCTGGACAGCCTGTGGTGAAGGACTTTAAAGACAGGCAATGTCAGTGCTAACCCCTACAGACATCAGTAACTTCATAAGGCAGAACCCTACAAAACACTTCTTCTTGGCAAGCAAAATGAACTCATTCTTCCAAACTGGGTTTGGAGTTGGGATCTCATACAGATTTTATTTGGTTAGTTTGTTAAATTGTTTTCACTCTAAGCTCTAATGTCTCTCAGCACATCTTGACAATCAGACTGTAGTGGGGGTTTTACTATACAATAGTACCTGCAGAGGAGTCGAGGAAAATAAGTGTATTGAAAAAAACCCTAAAATCTAGGAATGGTCTTAAATATCAAGTGTAGCTGAATGTAGCCACTAGGACATAAATGTACACCAGTAGTATGTTTAATGTGTTCAGGAGGTCTAACTCAGGTTCAGTTATTACTTAGTTATTTCCAGTAGAAATAATTTTTCTAATGTTTTTGCTAGCATTTCTTTGCTGTCCTTCAAATGCACTGTTTCATGTCCTGTGCTGCTGGTTGTGGTATCGTTTAAAAGTTTCTTCATCATTTTACATACATATGTCTTCATAAGAACTTGAACTGTCATTGCTAATTGTTTTTTATCTCAGCTCGCTGTAATAAAAACCTTGTATTTTGTGTTTTATTAAAAAAAAAGGTACAAACCAGCCTATAATGCTTAGTTATATAAGAGGTATTTCTGTATGCTTCACTGGCGGCCAGCATTATCGACATTAAGCATGTGTGGTAATTAGAGTTGTTTATAGATAGTTTCAGAGGGTTAAATAGACCTTGTAAAAATATTTTAGAAGCAGTTCCATTAAAACTTCAGTACAAAAGTGTCATCAATAAACCTTTGGTTTATTCAGCAAGAATTGCCCTTTCTGAAAATGCTGCATTATGATAAAATAATTTAAAAGAACAAAGGCTTATCAAAGATTCCCTTCAAGGCTTATCCAAGCTTCCCTTAAACAAATTCTTTAGAAATATAAGCCTAGATTATCAGCACCGCCTCGGAGGCATCTCCGGTGGACTTCTATAATTAAAAAGTGGAACAAAACAAAGAGAAGAGAATGAATAACAAGAAAATAACATATAACATAAATAATTTTAGCTCCTAATTAAAGAGGATAGGTATGATGAACTTGCATGAATAGTACACAGGATTTTAGCAACACCTTGTGCTGAGAAGGGCAGAATGACCTCTGCCCATGACAGCTGAGATTTCCATCTGGCCTTGGCAGGTTTCCCATGTCAAAATCTTGGAACTTAACCGCTTCATTTCACATCATGGAGTAAAGCTCCACTGTTACCTTGTTCTTACAGCATTCCTTTGGTGTAACTGCACAGAATGCATGGCCTGATACAACACCCACAAACACCAGTCTTTTCCCCATCTTCCCAAATACCTTCAAAAGGACCCTCAGGAGCTGGTGATTTTTGCTATGCAGATAAAGGCTACAAAAGTGATCGTAAATACCTGCTTATCCTGTACTTCTTATAGGCTGGTGTCTCACTCTGCCATGTAAAGTGCTTATATCAACAGTAAACCCCCTGCTTTGGTAGAGTACACACAGTTTTGTGTTCAGTCAGGCATTCTCAAAGATGAGGTGTAATTCTCAAAGCAAAGGAGCAATAGGATAGAAATTAGTTCTCTTAATCGCTAAAATGCCATTATTTGAATTGCAGTATTTACACTAGTTGCTGACTAGTGAGACCATTTGAAATATTCTTATCTATTCTTTTCTTCAATTATATCTCAGTGCTTTTCAGATTGTTTCACTGTCTCAGTTCTCTAGCTGGCAATTTTTCAATTAAGATGTGAAACATTCCTTTTTTGTTACATAGATTTAATTAAAAATCTTTGAAATATAGTGCCTGGGTGTTGGGTGTGTGTCTGTTACAGTTCAGGGAAATTAAAGTACTGCTGCTTGCTCTATCATTTGGAGAAAATTTCAGTTAATTATTTTCAGAATGTGGGAAGTATCCTTGGAATCTAGTACAAAAAATTCTGGTTATTTTCACATTGCAAGGTATTCCTACCAGTCTCCTTGTTTTTGAATAATAAAAATAATTATCTATTCATCGTAAAGCCCACCGATAAGAAACTGTTTTTGCAGGATTTTTATTTCCTTTCTTTACTGGCTTATGAAAGTATGTTCTATGGTAGCATTTTTATAATAAATTTTCTTCTATTTCAATATTTAATATCAAAATTACAGTCCAGCCAGGTGAACAGGATATACAGGACACTGTTTCTACCTTAGGCTTTCTCTGGCCTTCCAGTAGTGTTGCTATAAAAACTGCAAGATCCAAAATACCTCAAAATATAATACCCATTATTAGTTTATAATCTCTGCTTCTCCACCAGAATACCATTTTTAAGTTTATCCTAAGACATAGGAAATGCAAAAAGGAAGAATACATTTGCTTAGTCCCTGTGGGTTCATAGCAAAGTATGAAGATTAAGAATTGTTTCTCAAATTCTTTGAGATGAGAGGCCTTACTGAGTATTGGCATAATGTTATTATAATGGAATATAGAGCCTTCACCTCAAGATGACCTATTTCTATCCACTGCTGTATGGACAGAAGAGTTTGCTGTATGTCACATTTGGTTGTGTAGTGAATGATTCAGCCCCTTGATTCCTGAAGAGCTTTGCTTTTATGAAATGAAAAGAATCCAGAGAATAATAAATCTGGTATTTTGAAAAGCACTCAAAGCCAAGTCAGTTAGGCAGGTGGAATGATCACTACCTGTATCTCTTGTGCTGTTCTTGAACCTGGGTCTGTGAGTGATGAACATGTATGTTCAACATCTGGGATAATAATGTTTACACTTTTCCTTTAATATGCTTTTCTGGATAATAGTAATTTAGTAACTCTCCATTTGCTTTTAACTGTGTCATTACACAGTAATGGATTAATACAAGAATGGATTATTTATTTAACACACTTATTAACATTCAAGAAATTAAGTATTTAAGATGGATAATAGTAAACAATGTGAAAGATAATTGATACTTCTGCTATGCTTTCTTCTTGATATATTTAAATTTTCTTTACAACAATGTCACAATGTGAGAAAAACTGTTATTCCTACTTTTTTGAATGCACTGAGGTGCAGAAGATCCCATTTTTGACTGTCCAATAACACATTTTCCACATACCCTTTTCAGTTCTCTCAGTGGCGCAGTGCATCTGTAGCATTGTCATTACAGCTATGAAGCAGAATTAGTACCTTCATGTCTTGGGTACTAACCTCAGTTTCTGAGTAACATATTTCAGTAATGCAGAATTGTAATCTAAAATGGTAATGTAATACCTTCCCTTCAAATACCCAAACCAATGGAAGGAGGGATGCAAAATCCAGATCTGGCATTGATATTTGAGTTTCAATAAAGAATCTGTTGAAAAAATCTATCATTAATTTAAATGCTGTGTTTGGTGTGGCAGAGCTCGGGAGGATGAATTACTGTTGAACAGCCTCAGGTCACAGTTTTGCCTCTTAACATTTGGCATGGACTGCGATGCTGCCTTGTGCAAAGGGAACTGCTGGGCTCTGGTGAGTTCTCCACTCCACCCTTGTACAGTGCATCAGTGTTTCAGGTCTGTGCCTCACTCCTCTCTGGATCGCCTCCCAGTGCCATTAGTTGGTGACCTGGCACCTCAGCTTGTATTTCTGTATTCTCCTTTCCCCAGAGAAGAATTCACAGAGCAGGCCACCGCAATGGCCAGACAGTTATCTTCACTTACAGGAGAGCCTTTGAAAGTGCACAAGAGAAAGGGGAATGATCAAACAGAACTTGATGCAAAATCTCCTTTAAATTTCTGTGAGTTCTGTTTAATTAATGACAGTACCTAAAGAGCTTACAGATCAAAGATTTTAAACTTTGTCAGCATATTCTGCTAGAGCACTGAGTAGTAGTAAGATTCCACTGATAGACTCCGTCTTCTGCTTTTTGCAGTAGGCTGGGGTGAAATGCTGAAGCTGTTCATATCATTGCCAGCAGTCTTCATCTTGGTTGTTCAGTAAACGCTTTGAAACTAAATAACCACCTGCGGTGGACCTGCATAAGCATAACAAAATATTTTAATATCAAATAAAAAAGGAAGAAGTGGTAATTTGGTTCACTTAGTTGACAAGATGAGTAAATGACAAAATGTAAGATGTGATAATTAAATGAAATTATTTCCAGACTTCATTAACTGCAGTTATCGCTCTTCATTTTCAAATTGCTGCAAGCTTTTACTTATGTCCCCTTTGGGAGATCAAAAATTTTTATAAGAAGATCAGAATCTAATAATTCCTAATTCACATCTCAGATGGATCTCGATTTGCTTAACTGAGTGTAATTCTGCTGCAAAATTAGGTAATTTTGAAGCCCTTATTTATAAACTGTATGAAAATTACTCCGTTTAAACCATAAACATTTTTTATTATTTTCTTTACAAGTTAGTTTTTAGAGAGAGAATTCTAGAAAAAGAATGTTACAAAAGCTTAAACTATTTTTTAGTGGACAGTTGTACAAGTTACGTGTATGAGGTAGAAGTCTGCTATATCCCACTACTGTGGGGAATAAAGAAAAAATCATAGGCATGGTCTGCATCAAAATCTATTCTTGATAAACTATATAGAAGCCTTTTCTCATCATTCAGCCTTTCCTTGGCATGATTTTTGTAAAACTGCTCTCAGAACACATTTGAGAATCCCAAATACAGGCTACAATGGCATATGATTTGAAGAATTCTGGATATAAGCAAGGGAGAGGAGGTGATTGCTGCATAAACACCTTGCATGGGAATCTTGGGACTAAAAGTAAATGTCACTTGAAGCAGATTGGTTTGGGTTGAAGGTCTAATTAGACTTTTTGCTTTATTGACATATCTGATGTTCTGGTTTTCAAATCCTAATGCATTTGGAAAATTAGAGGGCTTTGAGATGCATCTCAGCTATCTTTCCAAACACAGATGGCCAAGGAAAGGAATTGGAGTAAATTTAAGGGTAGTAATGAATGTGTCCCCAGAATCTGTTTAGTTTCTGCTGTGTCCGATAGGCAGGAGGAAAGTACCTGCCCCACAGTCAGTAGGATGGAGTGCCTGTGTTGCTCTGAGAGAGAGACAGAGACTTGGAGAAAATGTTGGTGATGCTTATGGATTACAGGAACTGGTTGAAAGTCAGCTGAAAGCTTTTGATTTCAGGAGCTTTGGATCCAGTACTTGGTAGGTTTGAGTGCATGTGTTCAGAAACAGTGCCAATGATTAACGGTTTTAACAGAATCTACAACATGTGAGCCCAGTATAGCTGGCTAAAACTGGAAAGCATGGTCACAGAGAGCTACGTACCACTCAAATCGGAACAGATAAACTTCTCAATGATTTCTTTTTCATGTACTTTCAGAGGTAAATATGTCCCACCTTTTCCAAAGCTAACACACCAAAATATCAGTATCTAGCAGTTTCGCAGGTGCATCTTGGGATGAATAAATTTTGAGTATGAATAATAGAATGAATGTGTGAGAGAGTGATTAAAAACTTAAATTGATCTGAGCCTTGAAGCAGACCGCTTTGTGTTTCTAACACATCAGGTGTGGGTTTTTTTAATTTCCTGCTGACACCCCAGGTTAGATTTTTATTTGTTTTTGCTGGTAATTAACTTGAAAGCTAAATGTCCAGCCTAAATCTGTATGTATAGTTACTGGGTTAGTTACCTGTTCTCAGCAGATAATTTTTTGATGTCTAAATATAATACACACAATTTATTACCTCTTCTGCATGCTATATGCATGTTGTGTCCATTCTTTCTGCATACTTGTCTTTAAATCTTTTCCTCATAGCTTTAAGTTACAAAGTGTCTTCCGAAAGAATATATTTCTTAGATGCAATAGTAGTTGGAGACTATTTATTGTTTTCCCACTGTTAATATGAAGCTGCATAGATATTTTTAAACTTCACTGCACTCTGAGGAGTGACAGATGCACTCAACTCCTAAAGGAGACATACAGCCTTGGAATGTGAGCTGTATTTTTGTCTGAGAGGTGAAACTTTCCCTGTCTGCATGCAATGCTTTCTAAAGTACTGAAGCAGTTGCCCTGGAAGGAGCAGTAAGAGTACTTTTTTCAGCTAGAAGAACTACAACATCACAACAAAATTACAGATGAATTTCCAGATAATTTTTTCACTGGGTCCACTTGTTAGTGGACTGCTTGGAACAAGAAAGGAGGAGAAAGAGAGTAAGAGGTAGAGAAGAACTATATTATTGTCTATATTTGCAAGGCCTTGTTTCCACTGATAAATCACAGTGGCTGGTAGAGGCATTGTTCCAGCTCTGTGTGCTAAGTATAACAGCTTCTAATCTTCAGAAAAAATTTGTGAACATTCATTTGCAAGAGTCTTCTTTAAACTTAGTAGCTTGGAACAGACACAGTAAACTAACGATCACAGTAAGATCTTTTTCTGTTTGATTGCTTTTGGTTAGAAATACAAAAGGTACTTATTAGTACACAGCGATTAAAACGGATGTAACGTGCTCTAAGCTGTCAAAGGATCTGGCCCTTCCAGTGAGAACAGAATGTGAATGTCTTTTAGACCTAGATTATACTGAAGGGATGAGGTATGCAAGGGCTGTTGTTTTTCAGGTTACACAACATTTTTGTTCTGTGTAAGAATGGAATTTTAGTCTCCCACATAGAAGTTTATTGCCCATCAGCACAACTGTTTAATTTCCGTTCTACCCTTTCTTATGTTATTCTGTCCTGCAGGCTTTTCAGAATGATAAAATAAATAATATCTATAAAAAACAATGTAATAACAATGATAACAATTTCCTGTGCATTATTCTGTTCATGTTGCTTTTGTTTAAAAATATGAGATGTTTTGTGTGTGTGTGTTTGGGAGCATGTTCTTCTAAACTAAATTATTCAGGACATAATTAAATAAATTCCCCAAATTCTTTGAGTACTGTTCTAGTAATAGCAGCATTAATAAAGATACTCCCCTACTGCTTGCTTAGTGCCTTTACTACTCATTTTCCATTAAACAAATGTGATTTCCTGTTTTACTGAAGATGACAGGCCTAAAGAAAAGCACTTGTAAAGCATGAGTATACAGACACAATTTCTTGACAGACTTGCCTGAATTTCCACTAAGCTGTCTAACGTAGCCATGTGATATCTGCTTAAGTATTACTGTTTTAAGATTTAAAAACATTAATATAATAGTACTTAATGGACAATAAAATAAATTTTCTGTCATAGGGCATGGATAAACATTGTAATACTGCAACAGTTGAAAATCTCTATCGATATCTAGCTCTAATGAGTGTCTCCTATGGAATTCTCTGTCACAATTCAGCCTGCAGAGTTGCAGAAATGTGTGCAGTTTGCATAGTAAATAAAAGAATCAGAGAAGCTACTTCATTGGTCTAGTCAGCGTTCGAAGGGTTTGGGACCTTGAGTCTGTAGTTCTTTTAAACCTGAGCTTCTTCATTGAACTTGATGCTACCACACCTATGCTTGGTTTTATTTATCTACTGAAGATATCTTTCAATTTTCTTTTCTATAACAGGCAAATACCATAAGTGTTTTCATCTCATTAGTATCACAAAGTAGCACTGAG
The DNA here is from genome assembly GCA_013398125.1 of Aegotheles bennettii. Lineage (NCBI taxonomy): Eukaryota > Metazoa > Chordata > Aves > Caprimulgiformes > Aegothelidae > Aegotheles > Aegotheles bennettii. Next base: position 60,223 of record VZRW01013684.1, on the reverse strand, counting down.
CACTGTTGCCAACTTGAGAAATTTTGATTGTTTGCATGCTTGGTGAGGGATCATATGAGGACTTGACCCAAAGTGTTCCTCATTAAAGCAGACTGGGCAGGTTGAACCATGATCGAGCAAAATACTGTGATAAGTAAAACAGGAAAAGGAGTAAGTTGCACTTGCCAGTATGTGGCCATAGACTCCCAAGTAAATTGATGTTCATTGTGTAAAATTTAATTTATTCTATAAGAAGAAAGCAAATGTTGAAACTTCATATAAGTGAACTAAAACTATTGACTTAAATATTTTCATTGCTAAGGGTGTGCACTTTCCTAGATATCTATTTCCCTATGTAAATATACATAGATACAGATACAGAACACTCATGCTAGGGTTAGTCGATTTTAAAATTCATCAGCTTAGTGAATTTTACATCTGCCTTGCTATGTTTTCTGACATGTAAGGTGAGTAGAAGGTCCCATGAATTACACTGACTACCAAAGCAAAGATACCAAACTTCCTAACTGCTAAACCAAGCACTGTGTCTCTTTTTATCCCAGGCAGGTGGAATCTTACAGATTTGCAAGGCTGGTTTAGCACCTTCACTGTACTGACTCTGTTTTGTCAGTTCATCTTTTCAGTCCATGCCAAGAGATTATAACCGCCGATGAAATTTATTGACTTACTGTGGCCTCCAAGTAGGCTAAGTCCCTTCCAGAAATAAATCAAAATGAATAGGTGTTCTTTAAGATGAATTAACATCAATGCTTTGCAATAACTAAAAACTAACTGCATGACTTTGGGCTACTACTGTCTGGAGCATAAAGGCTATCATGACCTTGGCAGAACCGAAAAACAAATGCTGTGTTCCCCTCTGCTTCTAATCTCCTAAACACGGGTGTGCATTAAATAACATTGCCATACAGCAATCAGGTAAATCTTGTATATTGGTTACCACTGGATTTTTCCCCACTTAAATCTTCTGGATGTATTAGATATGGAGTTGGTCTTTGCATTCATGTTTTTCTGAGTTACATTTGATTAGAAGAGTATAAAGAACTTTCACTCTATGAAGTGGAACATTATTTTTATTCATTATTTGTCTTGATTTATGGTGGCATAGAAGGACACCCATTATTTACTCTGAACCTCCTTGGCAGTATTTAACATAGCAAGGCACTCCATGCTGAATGGACAGCATACCTCTGAAAAGCAAGTCTAGTAAGACTGCATGCCTCACATAACTCACTGAGGCTTTCTCCAATAAAATTCTTTGCAAAGAGAACATCTGATTCTTTCCAAATGCCTTTTGAAAATGTGAACTTGTAAAGATTGTCCTGGAGGTTGGTGAGCTGCTATTAATGTGTGCTCAGCTACCAAGCCTGGTTTTGATTAACAGGGGGGCAGGATTCCTAGTGCAGAAGTGGGGGGAGAGGCATGCAGTCCAAGGAGAGTCAAAAACTCATTGGCTTGGAAAGCAGCAAATGTCAGATAGTGGTCCCATGCAGTAATTACCAAGTCCTTTTAACACCATCTTACCTTTTTACACTAAGCAAAATAGTATAGAGGGAATATGAGGAAACTCTTGGTTTTCTGGACCAAGAACTGACAGTATCTGAATTCTGTTCTTCTTACTATCTCCTCCTTTGCTGGAATACTGCATCGTTAGTGAGAGGAGAGAAAAGGGACCGGAGCAAGGTCAAGACTTGATTCTTTCCTACCAAGGAGAGGGGGGAAGGGTGTGAGGCCTGTGAGGTAGAAGAAAGGCAGCCAGGACAAGCTCTTTGTGCTTTGTGTGTATGGTCATCCCAAACACCTCCCAGTGGCAGGGGTGGCAACAGCAGAGAGCTAAAGATTAGAAGGCAGGACGTTCAACCTAGATCCTCAGCTGTTAGAAGTAAGAGGTGCTACCCAGCACCCTGCTGTACGTGAGGCTGGCTGAGTGCCGGTGTCTCTGAGTCCTCCTGATGAAGAGCAGGAAGTTAAGCTCAATAATAAAACTGATTTCTGTGACTCCCAGACTGTGTCTTAGTTGAAGACTGTATTGCCTCATCACTGAAGAGTAAAGTGTAATGAATTTCCAAAGATATTTACATGTTTTGCATGCAGTGCGTTTCAGTGAACTCCAAGTATGTCAAAACTGATCAACACCTTTGGGAGGGGAAAGAAAAAAAGAAAAAAATGGTTATGTTTTGCTGCCATCTGTAAAATCTTGAGAAACGCTGGTATGCTGCTGCTGTAATGGGATAAAACGTGCTGATGAAATGATTGCTTAACCATTAAATAGGAGAAGGTAAATGCACTGCCTTCCAATCTTTGAACACTTTATGCTGTGTAGTGTATTAACATTTGTAGTCTTTTCTATCACACGACATTTATCACATTTGAGGTGTGGTTTTAAAAATCCCTCTGGAGAAAATGTAATTTGTTCTCTGTTGCCTGTACATTCCACTTAAATGTTCGTTATTTATAAAATTCTATAGGGTGTTTCTACAAAAACACTATTGATCTTTCATTATCGAGTGCCAGCACTTTGATTCATGATCTGAGATGTAAATGTCTTCAAGTAGTATGTGATCCCACCCATTATAACTTGCTGTCTGTACAAGGTGGCAGACTGCATTGCCGAGGAAGGAAAAATGATGCTTGTAAAGACTACTTCTTGAAAATATTTTAGTCAGCAAAAGCATAAGACTTTTCTTTTGCATTTTTGTAGAAATACAAATTTCTTGTATTAATGTTAATGTTAATACAGTGAGAACTGGCACGGGTTATTTTTAGAAAGTTTTAAAGGAAACACGTTTTAAGTCTTCACTGAATGTGTTCCATTCGTGTTCTGGGTTATTTATAGGTATAACTTGCTTAAAATTTATCACTGAAACTTTTTGGAGGAAACTGAACACTGAGCACAATGGTGTTTTTAATGGAAAATGTCCGATCAGTCTGAAGATTTTAATTTTTGCTTGAGAAACCAGAAGCTGACATTTTGGTATGGGGCTGGTAGAATGTGTTCATGGTCTGTGGAACAGAGTAGTGTTAACCAGAGTGATGGAAACCACAGTGACCACCAAAGGTTCAGTATTTGGAGAAGCTTTGCGGAACAGTGAAAACTCAGCTTCAGAAAAGCTGCAGTTGTTCTTCTGCCTGGACATTCACTGATTCGCACCTGAGAGCTTGAGCTTTTTTAAGCAGATGAGCACACTAATGCATGTAACTGAATATGATGCAGAGATGATGGGATTTGAGCTGATATTACTGCACAAGAGAGAGATTTTGGGACTATGATACTCATATAAAATAGAGAATGCATTTGAGAAATTACCCTGAGGCAGGGTCCAGAGAAAAAGTGGGGATGGAATCCAGAGTTGTATTCATTGCCTTCATGAAACTGATGAATGCTTGAAGAATATCTCTGGAGGATAGGAACACAGAAGTTAATGATGGTAAGATACCCTGAAAGAGAAAGTGGCTGATGGGTGTCAGAAGTGGCTGACAGGTCAGCTAAGATAAAATAAGTATTGATTCTGAAGTGTAACCGGTGATATAATTAGAGACTTGGTTGAAAGCAATGTCAGTGCCTGGCAGGGAGCAGTGGCAGAGTTGGAGACTGTTTAGAATGGAGTCAGAGGGTTTGTTTCTCAGAGAGCAACTCTAAATAGTTCATTCAATGAGTACAGGGATAAAAAAGAAGAAAAATGGGATGGTAGTTGGAAAGATGAATGGAAAGACAAATTACCTGAGAGTGAGTTTTGTATAAGATGGGAGCAACTAAAACCTGACTTTTAAATAATAAGATCTTAGATTCCTTGAACCAATGCAGGGACTGAGGTTTTACAGATCGGAGGCCTCAAATAACATCTCTGTACCAAGATTATGACAGATTGCAGTGCCATGCAATCTTATTTTTTTTTTTTTATTCAAAATAAGCTCAGAGCAGTTCACACCACTCTTCCAAAGCGTAGGTGTCTTAGCTTCTGTTTTCTGTATTGCTTAGGGTATATTTTATTCATGCTTCAAACAGAATTCCAGCTAATGGTCATTAGAAACATTAATAATTAATATAGTTTATTGTCATCTACTGTAGTTAATTTTATACAGCTTTGTTATATAACTCACAGTGCCAGTTTTCAGTACATAAGATTTATCTGTTCCATAAAGAATTTTTACCACAAAGTTATGTCACAGTTTATGTCTCTGTGCTCTCTTCAGCATTGTACAGACTCACGATGGTGATTTTAAAATTATTTAATGCAAAGATATTTACATTTCTTCTGTGTAGAAGAACCAATGTTCTCATTTAGGTATTTGGAGTCCATTGAAGTTCAGTACCTGGTCAGTCGGGTGGCTTAAGTTTACTTTTCCACCTTTTTGTTTGACTGATTAAGTCATGGAAGTTCCTTGTTGAAATACTCAATTGAAGACAAAGTGTTATGTCTTTATTATCTTACTTATCTGCTATTAATTACAATCAGTTTTTTATTCAGCTTTATGTGAAGTCACCCATGGAATAGCCACAGGACTCGTGTGTGTGTGTGTACTGCTGTGCAGGAGCTGTAACTCCATTCATTGTGAAGATTTCCTAACAGCCTCTGTGATAGGCTCCATCTTTGGTGCAGGCTTTAAAATTCACATTGAAGATTTTTTTATGACAAGGAGTCTGCCACAGAGGGTTATTTTTAAGATCTTGTAGGAATTCTAGTATTTTTTCAGTATAAGAAAAGCCTTGCACAGAATATGTGGGGGAAAAGGTAATTGCTGTATTCTGTTTAGGTTCCATAATAAGTTTAAAAATCAGCACTTTTGAGGGTTTTAGTCTAACATTTTTGAGGTTGATAGGATAGATACGTGATTCTGAGAATTATGAAACTGCACCATTTTCAGGTATTTTTGTGGTGGTTGTTGCTGTGATACTGCCATCCATGGAGCAAAAATTTCATGGTTTGCAGTAGGACCTGGAAACTTGATTATAAATTTATTTTAGCGTAGGAACATGCCCTTTGCTGTTCCTATAAGAAGATATGCAAATTTGTTAGCACATCTTTGAACATTTCATCACATACCTGTTCTGTAAGGGTGAGTGAAAATTAAATTATTTAAAAGTCAGTGAGTGTTAAGCACCTTCTTTCTAGTCCTGCAAAGCTCCTGATTGCTAGCTTGTTGTATTCTGAAACCATTAAACATGAAAGACTTGCAGTTTCAAGTATGAGAGCTAAAAGGAAGGAATTTGCACTCTTTCTGCTGGAGGGAATGGTTTGACTTAAACATATTAGAAGTAAAGAAGTGGTGCAGGGACAGAAACCTGGGAAGGGATAGGTTGTGCAAGGCAACGAAGATCTGAAGCAGCACTGCTCTCTAGGGCTACATACAAAACACATTCTGTGTGTCTGAACAGTCCCTTCCCATCAGTACTAGTCTTTGCTCTCTAGAGCAGGGGTTTTTAAAGGCAATGGTGACCTACTTCATTGGGAGGCTCCTCCAGTTGTTGGTGTGGAGATGGGCTCTTCTGCAGTCAGTATCTCTGACTGGATTTAAGGAAAATCTTCATTCTGGTGAGGACTATCAAACGTTTGAACGGGTTGCCCAAGAAAGGTGCTGCCATTTCCTTTCCTGGAGGCTTCAAAAACCAGCTAGGTAAAGCTCTGAGCAACTTGACCTGACCATGAGTTGGCCCTGTTTGAGCAGGAGGTTGAACTAGATGATTTCCTGCAGTCTCTCCCAACCTGAATTATCCCATGGTCATGGTTTTGTTCCAGTGTTCATACTTAAAAAGAGAGAGAAGTGTTAATTGAAATCTGTTTTTTGAGCTTCTGTGAATTGCAGTTGTTTGTCTTTATTTCAATATATTGGCAATCTCACTGAAATCATGGTAGATCATGTGAAGGTGGGGAAGATAGATCTGCATCCTGTTATCGCGCTTTTACACAAATTAAAAAGGAAAAGAATAATTTTGTATGCTATCTTTGATGGATTATGTGTCTTATTTTAGCTATGCATCCTTCTTTTTAAAAATGTTTTGTTCAAATACAGTTAATAGGTTCACAATGTTTAGTATCAATTGGATTATCCCTGGTTTTCTATCTTCATCTTTGCTTTTGCAATAAAGTAGTGCATAAGGCTAAATTAGCAATGGTTGTTATTAATTCTCTCTTTAAATCCCTCGGCGTCCTCTCTGACCCCATTTAATAAAAGCTGCAATACTTGAACTGTAAATATTGTGTAAAAGTTTCATATTTGAAATTAATTTTCTTGAGGCAAATAACAGAAATAATATGATATTTTGCAGTGTTGTATATTAACACAAGTATACAGCTGTTTAGAATAGGAACATTTCCTTGGACACAGAGCCAAAGAATGTGAAGTAGAGCTTTAATTTGATTAAATTTCGTGTGTTTTGGAATACATAACATTTACCAGTATTTACTTATCCCAGGTTCCATTCAGAGAAGGAAGCAAGTTGCATCTGCCTCAGAGTTCTATTTGTAATTTAATATTGAGCTTCCAGAATGGATTTCACCAATTCTTACCTGTTTGTGTGGGTTATATTTCAAAAGCCTAATATATCCTAGACAATAAAGCTATGGAGACATGGGGGGTGGGGAGGGGCAGAAAAGTGTCTATCTGATTTCCAGAAAACCTGTAGTGTCTCCATGTTTTCGGTTGTTCTATAAATTGTAGCTAATTTCTGTAATCTACTGGAGAAATAACAAAAATAGTCACCTGTAGAAAAAAAAAGAGCTCAAGTGAAGTTAACACCTTGGTGACCTCTCCTTCGTTATCCTCTTTATCCTCTCCTTCATACTCATGAAAACTTTGGTTAATTTAGGTGCTATATTCTGGATTAGCAAAACCCAGTATGCACTGGAGCAAGCTAACCTTAGCTAGAGGAATGAGCTTGTAAAAGGAACTGCCTGTTCACAGTTGCATGCATTTAAGTTTTCAATTGTACTTCAGAAACAGTTTTATAATCTTTTCAATTACTAGAGATTGGTGTAGAATCCTTGAGAGATTCTTTGGAAATACCTACATGGCAAAATATTTTATCTACATAATATCAAGCTATTAAAATCCTTCACAAGTCTGGACATAATTCTTTACAAATAACTATGAAATACTTTTAATTTCTTTTGCGCAGTCACAGTTCCCGTTGGAATCGAAGGTTATTCTTTGGAATACTTCTTTTACAATTTGTCAGACTGTGTGAATCTTTAAAATGTATTACTTGGCAGAGATTTTAATACCATTTCAAAATATTTTTAAATTATTCAAAGGCACAAGCACAACTGCTAACATATCATAAAATTTTATATGAACCTGAGCTATGTAAACATTTGTTTGCAACAGGGCTTGCTCCTTTTCCACATCTCTCCATCTACATGATCCATAAAACAATGTGCACCAGGAAGAAGTTCCAGCAAAACCAGAGAAAATGTTTCTCAGCAGTTAATAGGCAGCAGCCCCTGTTAGATCACAAACTTTGTGATTGAAATTGTTTATTGTGAAGGCAAGCTATAGAGACTACATAATTAGTGTGACAGTCTTTACACTAAATTTGCTTAATATTTCCCATGATAAATTCCTTGGTTTGCAGTTATTGGTGAAGGTGAAGTTGTTCAAGCATAGGCAATCTACGTTATTAAAGAATGTTCTTAGAAACACAAATACTAGAACATCAACCACATCTCTGAAAGTTGGTGTGGATTTTTTTTTCAAAAGGGTTTTTTTTTCAAACAAAACATACTTGGCTAGTTAGCTACTCAAAATTCCAACATGAAAATACTGTTTAACTAGGGACTTCATATCAGTCTTGCTATCTGAACTTGTAATTACACAAGGATTCTACATGATATCCTAGTTAATTTATCTTTATCTGTTTTGTGTATTAATTTTCTGGATAAGGCAGTTTTGTAATTCATGGTCCATAATCCCAAAGAAGTATTCTCCTGACCCCAGAGTGTGAACCTACACTGATCTGGGGGAGGGAGCTGCAACATACTGTCTGAATTCCTCATTTCTGATAACTGCTGTGAAATATTATGCCCAATATCTGCTTGTACAGGAGGCCTCCAAAGAAGATACTGGAGCAAGAGGAATATATCAAGCCTTTCCAGTTGTTGGTTGAGTGCACAAGACCACGTTATTAAGATTAATGCCTCTATGGAATCCCCTCTGCCCTTTATTTGCTTGTTTAGGTACCCCTGTAGTGCCCTGGGAAAGGCAGTGGCAGGCACGCTATGCTCTTCAAAGGCATTTACTCATTCCTAGAATCCCACTCTGCGTGTACCAAGTTCCTGGGAGGTCTGATGCTGTGTTTTTAATGGCATTAATTTCTTTTCTCATTTTAGTCACCAGAATTGCAAGTAGGTGGGGAGGAGGTGCATTGTGTTTGTAACAGAGTTCTGTTATTGAGCCAGTGCATGCGTGCTGTACTTATGAACTAAAGAAACAACAGTGTTAAGAATAGAAGCTATTTTCTTCTGGTGCATTATTTCCTATAGTGGTATCAGGTATGCCTTTTGGAAGTTATATATTCCCACATCACACATCCATAGAGACTATAGAATTAGGTGTAGTTTAGGAAAGCAAACCAGGTTAGTCTAACTCTGTGATTGCACTGGTTTATGTTAGAGAAATGAATAATTTACTAAGGACAGAAACTCACTCCATTCTGCATTGTTGTCTACTGATGCAGAATGATGTTTTTCAACAATAACTTCTTCAAAATTCAGTAATAGAGAAGAAGTAACTTTTCTCTCAGTTTCCTTGTGTGTCATAGACAGGAGGGAAGAAAAATTAAGCTTGAACCCTGATGACCCTTCCTGAGTTGAGTAAACAGAACATTATTAAAATGCTCTCAATGAACAAGTGCATGTGTGTGTTTACTGATTGCACTGAAGAGATAAACAGCTTTCACTTATAAATACACATCACATTAAATGTGTGCTACAAAGAAATGTTATCTAGAAAGTGCCATTCTCACTGTACTAGAAAGGTTTAACAAGTTAGAAATGTAGCTTCACAGAGGTTTTTATGTTTGCTTGCTTTAAAGAAAACCATTGGCAAATTTGCAATGGCAAACCAGAAAATAAACAAGATGACTTCATGCTATTTTCTGCAGCACCAGCTGAAGCATTACTGAGGCTGTGTATGTACCCTCTGTTCCTTCTCAGACACCAAGTGTGGTGGGAGTGTGGTTCCATGGGCTTCAACTGCTTAGCAGGAACAGTGGATTTTAAAGTAAGCACAGAGAGTGTGCAGGAGCCTGGGGTGTTAATCAAGTTTCAGATGTCTATTTAGGTGCGAACTGCTATTGTGACACTAATATTAGTAACAGAACCATCTTCACAAAGCATCCCCCTGGACTGAGGAGAGTTCCTGTGAACAGTCAGGGCTGGCTCATGCTGTGGGGAAGCGGCTGCGCTCTGGGCTCTGCACTAACACCAGGCACGTCTGAGACTCACAGGGAGAGTCCCTGAAATACAACTGTAAGCAATTTTTAAGTGAACTAACACAGGGGAATATCTTAGCCAAATGTGATTTACTGCCAAAATATTATTCCAACTGTTGATCAGCATTGCTGATTTATGAGCAAGTGCTGAGATTTACATGCTAAATTTCTGATTTATAGAACATGTGACTTACAGGACAAGCAACTGATTTATTGTAGTGAAGCTGTATTACAGTTATGTCAGTGTTGCTATTATAAATTCTTGCTTTCAGAGATTTATAACTTGCCTATAAAAATTGCTCTAATTGAAACTGTTTTCTCTCAATTGCCTGGCCATATTTAAAGGCCTGAGAAAGGTGGAGGAAGAATGGCTTCAGTGTGGGTCTGATTCTATGCGTGAGATTAAGAATATTTGGAGTGTTAAAATGTTGAAGGTGCTTAACATATGATATTTCAGGAGATTTTATGCTTCTACTGCAGTTGTCTCTCCAGAGACTCACTGATTATCCTAGACCAAAGTCCAGCAAGTGATTTTTATTCATGAGTGTCTTTACGAATTCTCTACAAATGCAGCCTTAATCAACCCTGAGAAGTGCTTAATTTGCACAAAAAGCTACACAGTCATTGTCTTGAACTGCCAAATGTTTGTTTCTGCATTAAGCTAATTTCAGCTTATTCCATGTGTGCTTCCATGTCTCTGCAGAATTCCACTTGTGCTCCAGATTTTCATGAGGCAGCTCCAAGGTGGTGGCACTGGGCAGTCACTGGGGTGGGTTAATTCTCCCAAGCCCTTTGCAAAAATTTGGATAGCATGCAGGAGTGATTGTGGTCCTGTGTGTAAGTTTTAAGGGAGCGTCTGGCTTTATGTCAGTGTAGTTGTAATTCTAGCAATTAATTATCACACTTGAAATGTAATTGTAGGTATTGGCGAGGAGAGACCAGAGTGCCTGGCCAAACTGATGAAAAAAGTTTGCAGTGCTTTTTGTAGAAACCAAAACCTGCAACTCTTCTGCTCCTGTCTCATCCCCAAGAGTGATTGTGAGAAGGTGGAAAAGTCTTGCACAGGGCAAAGATGAGAATATGTGAAACTGTCTCCTAGAAAATGTGTCCCTCCTTCTTTAATTTGTCTGAGTGGCTGGGCCGGGGTTCAGGTGGGGCTGAGTTAGCATTTGAGGAATGTTGAGGAAAGTGAAATGGCCTGCATATAAAAGAGGGTCAGTGAAGTTTATTGTTTGCTTATGTGCTGGTAAAGGTAAAGAATATCTTACTGAAAAGGTTGAGAAAGTAGGAATTTATCTTCTTTCTAATATATTTTTTTAAATAGTATTCAGCTAGTGATCACCTAGTAAGTCAATTAAATTAATTTCCGAGATTCTGAGGTGAGGCTGTTACTGAAATGAAGATCCAAATAAGACAAAGACATGAAAACAATTATTACTCCTGAGAATTTGGCATGCCCACTTGCTGGAGGCAGTGAGGGGAACAGATTGCTTCAGGTAACATTAATAAACCCAACAACACATTTGTTCTTGGCAGTGCAGGCGGAGAATAGGTGCCATGTTGCCATAGGAGGTTCAGGAGGATGACAATTTTGATGTTGAAATCATTAACCCAGTAAAATGAATTAACTGATTGAAGCGTGTTGGGAAAACTTCAGCTCAATTCTCAAAAAATGCTCAAAAAGGATCTCAAACATTGGGATTTATCAGAAAAAGCATATGAGGGAATGACGTTCATTGTCTCTTTTCAGACAAGAAGTAGGGCATGTCACTGAAATTAAGAGGTGCCAGGCTCAGGAGGAAGAACAAGTGTGCTCCAATGGGGGAACTCTGCCACGAGGACATGATGGAAGTTTACCTGGGTCAAAAATGGTGTATGCAAACACAAAAAGCTGTTCAGAGCTAAGTAATACATTCTGGCTGAGAAACCCCTTGTCCTGCATGTCCTGGAGGTTGGGAGGCCTGTGTTGGAGGAATTACCATTGCATACTCCCCTTGTTCTGTGCCAGTGTCACATAATGGCACATGTCCACAATTTGCCACTGCTGGGGCAGAACAGAGGAACCTGTAAGTTGGGCTCGGTGCTTGTGTGCTGAGGTTACAATTCTCAATATGCTTTAAAGGGATCAAGACATGCAAGGCAGTGAGAATGCCGAGTTGACCAGCAGAAATGTTTGTTACTTTTGTATCATTTTCAGTGGTTGAATATTTATTTTGCATGGTTTTACAGTTTTCCAACTGAGATGGGCCTTTACCATTAAAAGCTTGCTGCAGTGTCAGCGAGTTTTGTTTTTAAAATCCTAAATGATTTTGCTAACTCAAAAAGCTTTTCCAGAAGTTCTTGCCTATCCTTTCAAACCCTGAAATGGAACCTGTCTCATATCGTGTGAGTGAACTCTTGCTGCAAGATTGCTGCTGACACTTGACCGATTCCTTGTGTGTAGGAGTGAATAGGGCTGCTCTTGCATCTAAACAGTCGGAGAAAAGCCGTGCTCATTTGCTTTTGGCATCCAAAGCACTTAAAGCACTTAGGAAAAAAGGCAAAACTTTCAAATTGTTTTCACTATAATTCTTTCAGTTTGGGAGTATCAGAACTAAGTTGACTATTCTCTGATGCTGCCATCGCTTGAAAAAGCATTCATAGGTTCCTTTAGCTGTTTGCTTGTTGCTATTTTCTGTCATCCAGACAAAACCTGAATGTCTTATGTGGTCTTTTTTTTTTTCTGGGGATTTAATGTTGCTTCTTAAAGAGTATTTAGTGACAGGTACTTTGTGCCAGAACTGACTTGATGGTCTAGACATGTCACTCTGAAAAATGTGTGCTCTAATTTTGAGAGTCAATCAAGGAGGCTGGAATGATTATTGTAAGATGCAGTGAAATCAATGCAGAGAAGCATTTTCTGTTTCATACTTCATTTAGATTGATCACAGTATGCTTCATTGAGTCCTCTTCTTTGCCATAGAATTGTCTTTCACTGGAACTTGCCAACTAGGCAGACAAATCACTTGAAAATGTGAGGATTTTGGAATCTTTTTTTCATTTAATGATTTACACAGAAGTAATTTGGAATGACTTCTGAGCTTTGAGAAGTGGGTAGGGTTTTCAGCAATCCTTCTCAGAGTATCCTAGCCAGAGTAGAATGTGACCACTGCTTTCTAAAGGCAGTTTCTGAAAGATTGATTACTGTACTCAAAGCAATACCAGCCATGAAATGAACCTCTGGATAAAGCTCACAAATTCAGAGTTTGCTCATTCTATTTTAGTCATGAAAAATACTACTGTTTAACGTTTATAGTGGAGGTCACAAGAATGACAGATGTAATAAAGTCTGTTAATAAAGAATCAAGTATGTGGCATCTCTTTGACATCTCTTTTATTTTTGATTTGATGTCAATATTGTAATAAAGTACCAGCTCGGGTTATGTCAACCAATTAAAACTGAGTTTCTGCCCAACTTTGAACCCATTTGTTAGTGACATCAAAATTCTTTTTTTTTTAATCAAAAGGATGTCACATCTGCAGAAAGGTGAGATAGAAGAATATTCTATAACCATATAAAAGTTAATCATTATTCTAAATCCTTGACTTCCCACTTCACTTCATACAGGTTATAACCCCCCTTTTTCTGATTCCTTTTGTAGTTTTCACAGTCCCTGAACAAGCATATAACAGTGTTACTGCGAAAGGATAGTACTTCTTTATTAGAAGTTCAAGTTAATTGTCAAATGATACCTAATTTAAGCAGTGTCATTATTATTTTATTGTGTGCTGTAAGAATTTTTTACTAATGAGGTAGGTAGGTAGGTAGAATAGTACTGGAAATCTAATTTTTTCCCTATCCAACTTTTAGTAAGAAACCCCTCTTAAAGTACACAGTAATCCACTGCAAATGGATTGTAAATTGTAATTGGTTATTTGCAAATCCACTATAAATGAAATTTATTTTTTGGTTTATAATACTCTGATGATGTTTATTCCACTAATCACTCTATGCCACTAATCTGAGTCATTTGATTTGATAATAAATCCTTAATCCCATAGCAGACAGTGTTTGATAAGGCATCTCTGCCAGTATATTAAAGGGATTATTTTCCTTAACCACAAATCATTGGAATCACAAGATGAGAGCAGTCTTCAGAAGAAGCAATAAAGTTGAGTTTCTTAGCTGTGTTGATGGCTGTGCAAATACTCTGGGGAAAAACACAGGGAAACTATAGAATAATAATTTTTTTCTTTTAATTTTACAGCTGTCCATCTGGGCCAAAATTGCTCTTGGTCGGTTTGATGGAAATGAGTAATAGTTTGAAATTCTTGTGTTCATAGATTTTGCAGCTACTTTGTAATCAACAATCCATAGCTAAGTTTTATTTTATTAAAACAGAGAAAAAACAAAGTATATTATGTCCCTACCAAATATGAAAAGTTCCTGCAGGAAATGTATATCTAGAAAATTTAAACCTCACCGATGCAGGTTTTGTTGTGGGTGTACATTACATATGTAAGTCTGTATGGTATAGTACATTATAGGAACCAATTTTTCTTGTAAGAACCCTTTTTGTAAGTAAATTTTGGTGTGGTTTTGTAGCATTTGAGATGAGTTGTCATGGAAACGCAAAGCTCAGTGATGTTTTTCAGTAATGCTGATTGGTTAGAAAAAATATTTTGACACCATGTTATTTTCATCTTGAAAATTTGGTTAAAAAACATCTTAACATTGTTGTGTAAAGTCAAGAGCATAACACGGGAGAGGCAGTCATTTAACGAAGCTGTCATGATAATATATTACCTTTTTACTACAGTTTTTAAAATGGATTATTGTTGCTATGGCATCAGATAACAGGAAAACCCACCATGACTGCTGCAGTACTTTCAGCAAAACAGCATAGCCTGCTTGTTTCGATTGCAGAACTTTTTTACATATGCTTCACTTTTTATACCTAGCGTGTCCTGGGTGTTCATCTTCCATGCACCACGTTAGAACAGAGCTAATGGAAAGGTGCCCTTTAGGTTTACTTTTTTATCCAATGTTTTCTAATATGATCCTTCATGTTCTTTTACTAAAGTTGCTTGATAGAGACCTGGTGAGTACCTTAAAATTAGTGTACTTAACCTCTTTCTTGTCAAAATGCAGTGAGGCCATGTAACACGTGTGGCTTGCTGTGTCTGTGTCCTTACTGAAGGTCCTTGCAGCTCTTTCCCAGTTTTGTTTCTCAGCATTTTATAGTTGATGTAAATGACTGGAACGCCATTGACCTAATAAAATCATTTTGAATTAAAGTAGATAGAAATTGTGCTGAGATTCATAGAGCTTGAAATTTGACTGTGGTCCATTGAAGCCCAGGTGCTTATTACGTGCTTTTTATTTTTTTCTTTTAGAAAGGCAGTATAAATATCTGGAAATTAGAGCATGGCTAGAGCTAACTGTTGTCTCTCGAGAAGTGAGCTAGAACAATTCCCATTCTAACCCTGCCAGCTTTAATCACCAGGTTAAAAGCAGCAATACAGAAGTTAGCTATGAGATTAGTTTTATTTGCTTTTGAGATTTTGATGTAATTATTTGGTAATGTGGCACTTTAGGTAGTAAATTAGTTAGCCTTATTGCCATTCTCCAGGTGGGAGGGCTGAAGCACACAAAAATGAGTTTTCAGGTGATGGTTGTGTGGCAGAGCTCAGACAGGATGGGTCTGATCCCCCTGCTGTTGCTTTACCTGCAGGATCAGGAGGACTGGCCCTGGAAGGGCACTGGGACTATACAAAGGTCATGGAACTAAGTCTAATTCTTTAAAATCTAAAGCCTTGTCCTTCTCAGCAAAAGTATCATCACACTGGAAAGGAAGCTCACCCCCACATTGTAGTGAAATCAGTTTCTGTATCTGGAAGGTGCCCCTTTGTGGCCTGTTTTACAATAACCACATTGCAAAATGGTTTTAGATCTTTTCTGGGTTGTTTGGGAGGTGCAGCACAGAGCAGATTCTATTTTCCTATCACGTGTAGTCCAAGGAGATACCTCTTTAGATGCAAAGACCTTTGCTTGGAAGTTTGTTGGTGTATTGGCTGTGAGAAGAGAGAAAGTGAAATGCTTGATACAATTTTATATTTTCACAATATCCTCATTAGCGATAAGAAATACTTCATCCTTTCATTTCAGAATTCCCCATGTAGAGGAATAAAGAACAGTGTTCAGGGTGTGTTTCATTAGTTGTAAAAACTCAAATACTTGACCTCTTGTGGCTGTACAACCACAGCTGAAGTTGGCTGAGGTTGCTTAATACGATGTGGAAATGATGTTATTAACCCTCCAATCTAAATTCTTCACCTACACTTCACTCATGATATGTTATTAATGTACTGTCTTGTAATGTAAAATACTACCAAGTTTGGAAACAGTGTTCCTTCAGATGAGTTCTTTTGAGGTTTTCTTTTGATCTTTGTGTGATTTCTGTCATACTTAGATAATATAAATTGAAACTTTAAGCATTTGGCTTACTATTACATTTCATAGAATCACAGAACGTGCTGAGTTGGAAGGGACCCATCAGGAGCATTGAGTCCAACTCCTGTCCCTGTGCAGGACACTCCAAGAGTCACAGCATGTGCCTGAGAGCATGGTCCAAATGCTTCCTGAACTCAGGCAGGCTTGGTGCTGTGACCACCATCCTAGGGAGTCTGTTCCAATGAAGAAGCAAAAGAAATGCAGAGATGAAACAAAATCTCAAAGTAGATCTGAATTCAGCTCAATAATGTATTTTTTAATTATTATTATACACTACTCCTAACATCCAAAAGTAAAAGAAAATAAATATAAGACCAAGTTGTGTTAGAAATTGTGTATTGGGAAAAAATAAAAAGAAATTATTTGATCATTTGCCCAGCAAACTTTCTTTAGCTGCTCTTCAGTACATCTGGATTTCAGTCCATCCCCCACCTAAGCAACTGAAAATAGGTTTTCATTTTAGGGTTATGTACCAGCTTACATCAAGACTGTGGTTTGTCTCCTGACTAAACTAATGAATATAAGTATGGGAAATACAGTAAGGAAGCCTGAAGTATTCAAAATACACAGGATGAACTCCAGGTAGGGGCAGCCCAGATAAAGATTCACAACTCAGGCTTCACCAGCAAGTACTGTTGTCTCATCTCTGACCTCCCAGGTTGTCCCTTTTACTCTTTATTTGTTTTTAATATACAGAATATTTGACAGACCAAGGAAGTAATGAATATTTCTTCTATTAACAATCAGGTGATAAAAAGAAATGTCATGAAAAATTCAGTATTTGCTAATCTTTGAAAGGGGTCAAACTACTAATAAAAACAACATACTTTTTAATGGCTTTAATATTAAAGAATGTTTGGATGCAGAAGTTTTGTTGTGGGTTGTTTGGATTTTTTTGTTTGTGGTTTTGTTTTTTTTTTTTACAGTCTAAAATTAGGGGAAAAAAATGCAGGTCTTTTGTGAAACAACTAACTAAAAAAATTCCTTAACACAATTTTTTCCTGGATATTAGGACTACAAGAGTAACACTTATTTGCAACTTTGTAGCAGTTTTATGTAGCAGTTAATCATCTCCTACCTCTGGAATGTATTAGAGAAATTACATACACTGTGGTAGCATGGATCTCTGCCTCCAAATTCAGATTATTAAAGAAAAGGGAAAAAAAAAGGTTCCTGCAATAAAGGTTGCATGAGTACTAAGGAAATAGTTTACTTCTAGTGAGAATTCTGAGGCTTGACAATGTTTGATGAGTCAGGAAGTGGCTGGAAGTTATGAAGGTGATGTGCTGTATGGAAGAGGAGTGCAAGGAAGCGTGAGAGAGGCAGGACCAATCGTGTATCTCTTAAGTCGAGAGCACTGCTTGTAGAGCAGGACTCTCGGGACACAGGCAATGCAGAAAGGATGGGGAACACTGGATTTTGTTTCTTGAAGAAGCATAAAATACATCTAAACAGCAGTGTTTGCCTTCAGTACTAAACCATCTCACAAGAACTATAGTCATTTCTTTAATGCTTGACTTTATACCTTTTTGGTGCCATTTTTACTGTTTCCTCTTCCTCTTTACTGTGAAGTTTGGGTTTTTTGTTTGTTTTTTGTGGTTTTTTTTTTCTTAAAGTTTGTAATCTGCTCTGAATTACAGAGAATTCTCTGGAAGCAGGAGTTTCTCAACTCCTTTAGGAGATTGCTTCTAACAAACATCCTTGTGAGAAAAGTAAATGATACAGTTTGCAGGAAATGGACTTTGAATTAAATTTTCTCTAGCATTTTTAGAAGATGTGAAAAATTAAATTAAATTACTGTTGTCAGCTGTTAAGGTTTTCAAATGCTGTTAAAAAATGTTCACAGTCCTAAAATTATTTTTGTTATAGTTCAATATACAACAGAGGAAAAAATATGAAGTGACACGCTGCATAGAATAGTGGGTGCAGACTTGGATTTCTGTAACTACAATTGAATTTGGGTTTTGGTGTTCACAGAAAGCAGCTCACCACATGAAAAACAGAAAAATAAAAATGCTTTTAAAAAGCTTTATCGAATGAATTAAAACTCGGCAAAGGGTACCATTTCTTGTATAAATGTGTTTTCCTCTTGGAATAACATAGTCTTTCAGTTGACTGAATTCTATTTGCTTTCTATTATCCATTGAAGTCAGAAGAACGGGGACTTTTGTCAGCTGAAGTTCTAACCTGGTCTGGAGGGGTTTATTTTGTCTTACAGCCTACTGCAAAGACTTTGATATTGAGAATTAGAAGTGCAGAAAATTTCTTAAACTTAGCTCGAGTTCAGAACATACATATTTTTCAAACTTTCATTCTGTAGACTCTGAACTGCCCGTTTTGACAGTCCCAGATGTTGTTATGGCAAACTGCATAGATATGAGTAATTTTTTCTGCTGCACTATATTTGGCTACTTTCCCTTTTCCTTTGGTTTGTGTAGTTGCTCTTTCTTTTACTGAGATGCCAAGTCAGAAAAAAGCATACATAAAAAAGGTGTATCTCTCATAAAGCTTTTAATATTTTAATGTTATTTCACAATGGCATAAAAACGTTCTTGGTTTTTCAGAAGCAGTGACCTCAAATTCAAGATACAGAGTGGTGTTGGCCCCTCAGATTGACCTCAGCAAGGGGAGCCTGTGACATTTTGAAATTGTCTATCCAGGGAGAAACATCTGACTTGGAGGTTTTAGATTTTCTGTTGCCGATTTTATTATATCTATAAATTTCTCCTGGAATTATTTTAGTATTTTCTATAGGTTAAGCTCGTGACAAAATTTTCCTTTCGTTGGAAGACACAGAAGCAAGAACAACCAATACTTCAGTGGGCAGAGCACTCAATTGGATGTGTGTATGGGTGTAATCAGCTTTAGGTCCCCAAAAGAAGTCAAGCACCATAGCAACTCCCACCAATATTTCCTCTCCATTGCAGAGGAGTCTTCTGATTTCTAGTGTCTTTATATTCCTACGTATTTTACACCACTATATCCAAACAGAACATTGGGAAATTCTGCATTTGGCAGTGTTTATGATTGTGGATATTTAAACACTGATATCCATATATTTAGACCATTAGTGAACAGTTCTCAAGTTCAATCTACAAGGAAAAGTAATTATATGGATCACTGATCAGGGAGTCTCCCTGGCAAAGCTGAAAATTGTCCTGAAAAAGGTGATTTAGTCACCAAGCCTTTGCAGTCAACACAATGCCCTTAGAGGGAGTCTTCCCTAGTGTTGAAAGCTCACACATGAGCAAATTATAGTCCAGATATAAGCAAATGGAAATCTTGACTGCCTTACCCAAGATGATTAGACTTGACAAAATCACCCAATGATTTTTTAGAATACTGCTGTGGTGGAGCTTTGGGAAAGGTTCTTCTACCAAAGAAAATTTGTGAGCTGGTGATAGTTGATGAAAATTATGTTCTCAGTAGTTGGAACACAAAATACCAGTTTTCACAAGGCATTATCAGGCTATGGGCTGACAACAGCAAAGTAATTACTGCTACTTCACCTCTGCCACAGTCCTGGAAAGTAAGATGGGTAGCTGGTAGGGAGAGACAGGTGTCTACAAAAGCTAAAACTGCTTCTGAAATATACAGCAGTTGTCTTAGTGACAATATTCTGTATCACCTCTCTCATCCCTCAAGTGAAGAGGCAAGTAGTCTTTCCAGAACTTCCTTCTGTGGCTTTTTGAATTCACTGCATCTTTTAACATGTATGAATGACGTGTATTTTTGGAACACAGTCATTCTATTTTGCATTTTATCCTGCTGAGACCTAAAAAAGTGACTAGAAACAGGCAGCCTGATTCTCACCTCTGCCTCTTGAATTTTGTTTTAAAGTTTCAGCGATCTGCACTGTCAGTGATGAATGTTCTTGACTCCACAAACAGCATAAAATACCATCAGGACTCCCAGGATACTCATACCTCAAACATACAGATGATAAGGAGTGCTGTAGGAGTACCTTGCAGCGAAAGATGACAATTCTTTAAGCCACCTGCTACTCCATGAAGCCAAGCATTGCATGCTGCTGGATTGCTGAGTCCCCTGCCGTTAGGATTCACATCTAAGGACCCACATCTCTGCTAAGATACCTCTTTATACAGAACTGAATTTACTGAGCAGCCTCCCTTGCTGACACAGCTTTTCACCTCTTACACAAGAGAACGGAAGCAGCCCTGGAACATCTCATGAATTATGTATCTCTCATGTATGAGTCATTCTCTGTTCTGGAACTGTGCAGATGGCTGCCAGATCCCTCGCTGGTAAAACGAGATTCTGTATTGCTTTGCATCCTGGAGAGTAAAACAAAGCCTAACTACAGTGGCAAGCAATCCTGAAATAATGTAAAATAGATTCTGCTCTGATGCAGTACATTTACTTCATCTCTGTATTAACAGAGAAAGTGCACAGGAAGATTTATGCCTACTTTAAGCCATTTCATCCTGGCAGATTAGAAAAAAAAGCTTTAATTATGTCTAGTGGATCTTGATTCAAGCCCTAGCAATCTTCAACCAAAAATTCTATTCCCAGATGCAAAGATACATCTTCCCTAGAAAAATTGGTTGTGGTGGAGCAACTGATACAAGTAGCTTTATTGTGCTGATGGTAGCTTACAGATTGCACAGAAAGCCTCAAAATACTACTATGTGTATGCAATTAAATGGAATGTAAAATCTGAATTGATTTGTGCCTCCTTTCCTTATCACAACAGTCCATCAGAACATAGTAAATGCATTGGAATAATGAAAAATAGACTTGCTCCTTTCTCTGCCATCTCTTTCAGATAATGACTGTGAAATACCTGAGGAATGCTTTTACAGCACACTTGTTTGGTTGGTTTTACGCAAGCAGTTTAGTTTGTGGAACGCTTCAGATCTCCACCTACTGAACAGAACCTTTCTGGAAGTGAAGCTAAAAGGAAGAATATAAACAATACTTTTTAATCTAAGAATTCTGAATGTTCTACATCTTAAGTCTGTAGAAAACAGGTGGGGTTTTTCATTCTTTTTTTCCTCCTTCTCCCCCCCCCCCCCCCCCCTCTCTTCTCCTTAAAACC
>VZRW01013684.1:0-39228 GCA_013398125.1 Aegotheles bennettii | reverse complement strand
CCCCCCAAGTTTTCAGCTCTCTAAGAACAGTGACATCCAGTGGCAGGCTGACTGATCACGTCTGAATGTTGGCGTATAAACATTACATAATGCTGTTTTCTCTTGTATTGAGATTTAAAAAGAACATGGGCTTCCATGTTTTAGGTTACAGTAGTCATTCATCTATCATTGTTTGTTTCTAAGAGCCAAAGAGGTCAAGTATGCACAATGATTATTACTGCAACAGAATTTCTACCCCTAGCACGACTAGTGTTCCTGTCTGGGTCAAATCACAAATAGGTATTAAACAATCAAGCCTTTTTGTTCAGCTGTGGCTTGTTCACACAATTTAGTGGAACATTGTTAGTTTTAGTAAAAGCATCTTAAGAAATAGAGTGTCAGTGTTGACAAACAGATTGGTATGCTATGAGTTTTTATACAGGTTATTGGCATCCTCAGGGGAGCAGGGGATTAATTCAGTGGATCAGTTCTGTTAGAATTTCAAAATTGTTGGTCATTGTGTAAAACTTTATATGCCACTTCTTATTAGGAAGGCTGTGTGCTGAGGACCTGCTAATACAGTTTGATCTGCCAGACACTGTTTGCATTTCATTGTACTTCACCCATATCACCAGAAGGCAGTAGAAGTGATGAATAATCCTTGTTATCTTTGTTTTGTTGTGCCACCTTCATCTTACAGCGCTTTCTGCTTCCTGTCTTCCATCCTTCTCTGTTGATCACTTCTCCCTTTCTTTTATCCATTTTACTGTCCTCTTCCACTTCCCCACTTTTGTTTTTCCCTAACCTATGCATGCTACTGTAATGAAATTGTTTGAAATTTGCTCAGGAGTTGTGCTGAGTAAACATCGAGGAAGGTGTGCTGCATAGTGACTGATACTCCCAGGAGAGCAGCTCTTCATTCTTGATGGGATGGTTTTTTGAGGATGGATTTAGACCAAGTCCATCTGTTTATGACAGACTGTCCCGTCATGTTACAGCATCTGCTATGAAAAAAAAAAAGGTAGTTGATTGGCTTAAAACAAATGAAAGTAAGAAAACTCAACACACAAAAACTTATTTGATGGGAGAAATGTCAAAAGTAATGATACTGAGTGAAAGTTAAAAACCCACAACCAAACATATAAACTTGTAGAGCTAATGTAGCTATTAGAATGAATGTGTTTATGCCCAGGCGAACATCTGTCCAAAAAATTCAGTTAGATTTATGAAGAGCACATGAATTTAGTGACAGCTGGTAATTCTGTTAAGCATAGCAAACCTACAGGCAAAGGATAGCACAACAACAGGAAAGATTTTTAAGGAAAGATTAAAAAAACCCCTTTTTGTACAAAAAAGGCGCCTGTCCACAGGTACGTGCACATACACACGTGTGAGTTCAGTGAGTGTGTCAGGCGAGCACATTTTGCAGATGTACTCTCAAAATAACTGAAGTGTTTTTAGAGCACCAGGAAGGCTGAGGTAGGTAAGACACTACATGGAAAACTTCTCCTAATGAGTGAACAAAAAGTAGACAAGAAGTAGGATGGTCTGCAGTAGTTGTTTGCCTCCGGCATGCTCGAGGCATATTTAAGACACTTAAGGCCACATCAACTTAGGAAATAACATTACTTTGTTCCACGGTCTTATGAACTAACTTGGCTTCTTGCAAAACTTCCGTAGCTTTTGATCTTCTTTTTTTTTTCCTTCTCTTCGTGTTCTTCTGCCACAGCAGAAAAAGGGGCAGAATGGAAATGCATAAATGCATGGCTTTTATGTGAACTGCATCTCTAACGACTTCCCTTTGTACTTGTGTAAATTTAAGCTACTCTGACCAAGTTGTTCTTATTAAATGTAGCCCTCTGAGTCTGTGTAATGCCTGGAGTGAGTTCAAGAGGACTAACTTTCCAAATGTGAATGCAGTGTGAGGTTAACACTTGCAGTGGAATAATTCAAAGAGTCCATGAAGTTGCACTCGCACAGTCTTTGCCGTTGACTCCTTACCAGTCAGTTTCCTGAAAGATGTGCTCCAAAGGGCAGATAACATCTATGTGGCTGGATACTTAAATGGGGTAGAGAGAAACTGTACTTCAGGTCTCCCAGAAAAAGCAATAAAAATACAGGTGAATGTATTCATCCTCTAAAGGGAAATGAAGAGGTGGTTTGACTACAGCCGTAAATCATCTGATAAACTGACCAAATGAAGATGTTCTGTTGGACTTCCTGGTGGGTATTTAAATCAGAAGCAGTGTCAGTACAGCACAAAGGATTGTTGTAATATCAGGAACCATTGTGTTAGCAGAGTTGCGAGGCATTGAAAGATAACAATAGTCACTGAATTTAATCACAAGTCTGCTGCTTTGCCAGTGTACTTTAAAAAAACAAAATGCAAGAAACCCAACACTTGCTTGTTTGTGGGGGTTTTTTTGGTGCATATTTGCAAAGCAGTTAAAGCTAGGTCAGTGACCTGACTGGGTGTTAAAATTGCAGATAACTTTTGTCACCTAAATTTGAGTATGTTATTTCAAATAATTTCTTTTCTGGTTTAGCTGTTGCTGATGACCCATTAGGAAAAACAGAAGAGACAATTCCATGCTGTAATTGTTTTGTTAACCTCATCAGAAGTAACAAAGCCTCCATGTTAAAACAACATACTTGTGTTTTCTCAGTGACTTACCATTGTTCCTTCTTGCAGACTTTTTCATGACAACAGGGTGAATAAATTCACATACCTCTTTTTAAAACAGAGATGCGATAGTCTGACAAGATGAGACCTTACAGTATTTCAATGTCTGTAATTCTTTTATTTAAATTAAAATCCATCTGGAGAGGAAAATACTTCATTTTCTATTTCCAATAAGTGCATGGAACTTAGATTGTGTTTTTGTGGAATATAAGATGTTGAGTCAAAAGACCTAAGTGTACATAAGGCCTGTTTCTCACTTGATGTCAAGGTATTGATGTTTGACATTTCTTGGCTGCTGTGGCATTACTGTGATTCATCTCAACATATTAACATAACATAACATGACTGAGGTAACAGCATGTGACATATCAAAACACCACTATCAGAGGCCAAGGAATTCAATTTTTAATACTGCTGCAAAGAGGCAATTAATTTTTTGAGTTAGTCTTCACTCTCAGACTTTCTAAATTTTTGTCATTTTGATCTGAATCCAAGTCAACTTCTGAGATTTTATGAGCATAGTATTTTAAAAAACAGAAAGTCCAGAGACGAGGCTCTGAAACAAAATCAAGGACTTAAAACCAGGCAGGCCTGTTAATCATGAAATTTGATGAATGTCTTAGAATTGCAGCCATCTTTTCTGCAGGAGATCCCACTGTTGACCAAAAGGCTTGACAGGCCAGAGAGAGCAATAATAATTTTCTTCTGTAGTTGGAGAACAGAAAAGCTGAAAATGTCAAGGAACTTTTGGGATCTTTTGTCTTCAAACATGAAGGTGAATCAGTGGGATTCTTTTTTCCGGTCTGTGTGTACTTTCTCTAGAAATACAAGTGCTCCTTGGAGAATTTGTACAAAATTTCTTCAGCGGTGTAATTGAAGGCTAGAGGAGTTATAGAAAACTTTTTCTTATGAAGAGTTTGAACATATCTTTGTTCTCGACCACTGGAAAAAATGTGGGTTTTGTTATCGTAATGTGATTTTTGCTATTGGTGTTACTCCAGAAATAGAAAGAGGACTACCCTGGAGATGAGACTTTTTTTTTCTGTTTCTGAAATACTGTGTCTTAGAATTTTAGTATATAAAATAGCAATCGGGGATTTTAATATAAAATAGCAATCAGTGAGTATTGTGCTTTGTTTATTTATTTATAGCTGTGACGAACATTACAAAACCAGGAAAACTGAAGAGCAACAGAAAAAATACCTGAAAAAAATGAAATGCAACAGGAAAGGGAAAGAAACCATTAAAGAATGAAAAGATGATTTGTCTGGTGCTCGGCTCGACTAGCTCACAGATACTGGTTACAGAATATATGGGAGCAGTTTAGATCTCACTGTATTAAATTAACCCAAAATCAGCACATACTGATTCTAAGCTCTTAGAAACAGATTAATTAAGAGAGATCATTTTAAACCCTATGAAGCTGTTCCATCTCTTCAATACAGATTTCTATCTAATACCTTTATTTTGCTAATAGACACAGCTACCAGATTTTCAAATACCGATAAATAATAGAGTCTAGGTGGATCCTTTCCCTGCTTGGATGAGGCTCTTATGCTTTGGTTGTTAGCTCTTCAGGCTATTGGTGGAAATAAAATGATCATGGAATTACAAGATTTGCTTGAAATCCAAGTAACAAAATAAACAGATCACCTCTGTTTCAGTATAAGTTGACATTTTGAAGAACGTCTTCTGCAACTGTCTTCTGCCAAATACCTGATACAAGATTTATAGCAAATATCATTTTGGGGGAAAGCACAAATATAAATTTTTGGGTGAATTGTTGGTCATTTGTATTTAATCTATCTTAGGTTTATTACCTTTTGAATTACAAGATTAATATGTGATAAGGCTTACTGAAATCTTCTGGCCATCAAGTTTGGCCATTCGTATTGCAAAGACCTTCAGTGTGTAATTTCTTTCATTAACTCCAAAATCTTTCTTTCAGGTAATTTAATTTTTTTTCTTCCATTATCCATCTCGGAAGGCTCTTCTGGAAAAGATAATCACTACCTTTTTAGTTGGGAGTCTTGCTCCAGTCTCTAGCATATTCCTATACCCGTGACATGATGTTTGTTACTCTTCTACTGAAAATTGCTTGAAGATACATTTCTTTATATGAACTTTTTCCAGTCATCAGCAGAACGAGTTACATGACGTATCAGCATGCAGATATCAGTATTCATAAAAGACACAAATAATAGAGGTTCATTGAAAAGTAATTGCAGTCTTGGATCTGTAATGCATATTACTTAGAACAGAAATAGCTGAATTATCTAAATACCTGACTTGAACCCCCAGATGTAAGTGCTTCTCTCTTACCTATTATCATCCCTTCAGCAGCTGCTGCTTCATCTTAAGTAGAAGGTTTTGATAACCCATCACTCTTCTATCATATATGGTTAAAAGTGAACTTCTGTTTTAAAACACAAAGAAGAAATAACCGTCTTTGGAGTGCTAATCAGCAGCAGCTGATAGATCCTGTTCTCTTCTTATGAGAAGGTGACACTTATATTAGTTCTTACAGAAATAGAAGAAAAGTTGGGAAGGGAGTATAAGAATTTATCTTCTCCTCCTCCTCACATTAGCATTAATTACTGTCATATACTTACGGAGTTCCCTCCTGCTTAGATTGAGACTTTTGTCAAAAGATATGCTACCCTCTGAATTCATAACGGCACCATATACTTGCTAATATATATATATATATATACAGAATGAAAACTCTGACAAAACCCTCTTATCAGAGATGTTAGCATTGCTATTCTCTTATATGTGGTCCTGAAGAGTAATTGTAGAGGAAGGATTTATTTGAATAGTTTTGCTATATGAACTCAGTTACACGAACAACAGGTATCCTTTTCAATAGTAGTAATTAATACTGTAGAAGTAATAAAACATTTCCACTATTACTTCCATACTGGGCTATTAACTGTTTCTTCCAGGCATGTCTGTGAAGCGCTTTCTTGATTCTAAAGAAAATAGAATTTCTGTTTTATTCACAGAATTTTTTTAAATCCAGATTTCCAATTTTTTCTGTCTTTGCCAGAGAATCATTAGCAACTGCTGCAAGATTTATATTCTTGGAAATGTCTACAGTAGATCATAGTCTTTAACTACAGAGGATGATGCAGAGAAAAGAGAAAGCGTGTTTAAACAAGATGAATTGTGTTTGTCTTTCCACTTAGTTTTGAAATATTTATGTGTATTCTTGTAATGTTACATTAGAGAATTTGCATGTTAGCCACACATCAAATCACATTAAAGATGATGTGACCTTAAACTGTATTAAAACTAAAATGTGAATGGCAGTAGGAGTACTTTACATGTAATACTCCCTGCTCACAAATATAGTGAACTTTTAGCCTTTTTTTTTTCTTGGAGGATTTTATTTCCTAGTTGCATTCCTGTGATCACCTTTGTATTTACTGTATTTCACTGCAATATATCAATATAAAATATAAATGAATTTCTGTGCCAGATCAAGCTGAGGAATCAGCCTAATCTAGTATTCCAGTTGGTGGTAACCAATACCAGGTATTTTAAAGAAAACTGCAAGAAATTCTTCAGTGAATACTAATGGCACCCATTACCCAGGTAAGTTTCTTACTCAAATATGTTGCTGATTGATGATATCCTGTATAATCATATACGTCATTTACAAAAATTTTATGGGGGAAAAAAAACATTCTTGGAAAACTCCTTGCTATTGAAACTCCAGATATTTTTGGGTTTGGTTGTCGTGCCGTGCTGGGTTTTTTAGTGTTGCTGGAAACAACTCTGGTGCTTAATTTTGTACAGTATAAAAAAAAAGACCTATTCTCATATTGAAAATACATTCCTTTTTAGTTTTGCTGTATCTTTATTAGATATAAGAGACTAAATAAAATGCCTCAGTAATTTGTACAGAAAGAGAATTCAGATGCAGGGAGTAATGAAATTAGGGTGATTGGAGTGTGTGGGGAATAGAAGTACAGAAGAAAGTCATATTGAAAATCCAAGACCTCGTATACTTTGAGTAAGCTTAAAATAATCTATGGTTTATTTAATTTGAAAGTTATCAAGACGTGTGCTGAAGTAACACAGCCTATAGGTCTGTAGTATAAAGACCACCACAGGCACTGAGTGGCAACTGCTTTTGATCCCCCGTTCTTCTGGGAGCTCCAATTATTTTTCACATTGCCCACAGCAGTAGCGTCAGACGGGCTAGGAGAAGGCCAGCAAAGGCAACAAGCAAACCTGGCCCATGTCCAAATCTAAAATATATATGATGGAATGCACCAGAGAAAAGAACAGCATTCAAATCCTCTTCATCACCTTCATTGTGGCTTTACTGCTGCACTGAATACTGGGTGAGCTGAACCCACTGTTCAGTGATTCCTGATAATAGAAAAAAGGCTAAAAATATCACCATGTCTCCCGCCTGTTTTTTGTAGACTGAGATATTAAAAAAAGAGCTCAGGTATTTCTTATTTGTCCCACCTGTAGCACAATTCATTAATTGTGCTACCAACTCAGCCACTCGTTCCCCAGGTTGCTGTGTGCCTCACACAGCTCTCAAGTAGCAGCACTCATTTATCTCAAAGTGGTGTAAGTGATATTTAAAGGTCAATATTGGCTCAAATAATCTGTGGGTTTGAGTGCTTAAAAACAATGGCAGTGATGTGCACACACACACAAAGAAAATCTCCAGCCAGCTACTTTAAGTCTAAATGATGGCAGTTATCAAAAGTGAAAACGTCTTGTGGGAGCTGGTATTTCCATTCTCTATAGGCAGAAAGCATATGAGAAGCATTTGTGATCTGGTATTTCTTTGTGAAAACCCTGAAATTTTTTTGTGCAGAAGCTTTCTTACATTCGATCACAACAAATATGTCAAGAAGTATCTGTTTTCTAGATAGGTGTTATTAACGTGCAGCACCTTAAGTTTATGAGAGAAAAACCCAAAATGGTCAGGAAAAAATATTCTTCGATGTTAAAAGAAAATATTTATTTGATTTAATATCTTTTAAATGTAATAGGGGAGATTGTCAATGGGCAGCATAATTTGAGTAAATAAACATTATCATAAGCTACAGCAAAACTTTCACCAGTATATTCAGTGTTGGGCATATGGAAAGACTGAGTTTTCCTTGTCCTGGCCAACGTGATTCTGAAGGTGTAGCCTACTCCTTTTCATTACTTCTTTATGTAAGCAATATCTGTATAGTGTGTATTTCTGTATATGGAGCTACGCACCTACATTTCAACTCCTGTCCTGGGAGTTCAATCACAAAAAGACAATACTTAATTATTACTTTTAATTAAAGGAAAATGATTTGTGTTTGCAGCTAGGAATATAAGGTTTATAATGTAACTTTAAATTCCTAAACCAATTCTCTCTACTAAGGAACCCAGAGAGAAAAACCAATAGACATATATGTGTGTGTGGTTATTCCCCTCAGTGTGTAGCTGTGCATGGTCCAGTGAGTTTCTGCTGCATAAAGCCTGGAGCCCTCTAATCAATAGCTGATTAATAAAACGCAAAGTGTATCGAGTGTCTTGTATAGTGGCTTTCATGCAAGAATCTCAAAAGTTCTTAAAACCTCCATTCTCAGCCACACAGCAGAAGTAGATTTGGCTTTTGTGAACTGCTGCAGATGAAGTGATATGTGTCCAAGGTCAAACAGGTTCAATGTCTCAGAAGCAAAATGGCTTCTGCTCCATTTCCTTACTGGTACAAGTATTCAGCTGCTACCAAGAGGAGTATTTTCTGAGCTCTTCCCTTTTTTTTATAGAGTGATGTGAGATGATTTTTCACAAAGCCCTTTTATTATGCAATCTGTAAACCACAATTCATCAGTTTTCTTTGTAGATTTGAGTGTCTTTGTCATCCCTTCTGTATTCCACAGCTGAAGTCAATTACAACCTTCCATTGACTTCGCCCCCTAACACAGCAGAGCTCATGACAAGAACTTCTATACATTTAGCCTAGAAAGAAAGGATTAAAGGTTTTCCAATCCCATGGCTTCCAGTAAATGCTTCAAACCTTTGAAATGTAGATTCAGTTATTTCTTTTTTCAGTTTTTTGCACCTTATTTATCACATGCATCTGGAATAGGGCCTTCACCATACGAGCAAGTCAATTGCCTCAGCTAGGCTGCAGAATTATCAGTGATTATGGAATGTGTTGTGCTGGCTTGTGTGTGTACACCTCTCACCTGACAAGTCCATCTGGATGAGACCATGAGACTTCCTTTTGGATACAGACTTTGGGGCTCCACAGGGCTTGGGATGCTTGATATTAAGCTTGGTATGTCAAATACTTGAAATTAACTGTCAAGTAATTATTAAATGTGTTGTTCTGATACTGAGGGAAGTGCTGATATTCTTTGTGTTGTCAAAGTGGATTTCAGGAATGGTCAGCTGTGTAAGTTGGGATACAAGTCTGACAATACTACAGTGAAGAAAAAGGTCCCATTCCTGGTCTCGGATTGAACTTTTTCTTTTTGTACGGACACGTCTGACTCCACATGGCTTTAGGTGAATAACTCCTTTATCAGATTAAGGGATAAAGCATGATTTGAGTAGGACAGCTGCTCAGCTGGTGTGAATTAGCGCAGCTCGGTGGGAGTCGACAGACATATGAAGGATTAAGAACAGCTCAGGGCCTGGCCTAGCATCATTCTAAACATCATTTCTTAACATAAGCCTTAAAAACCTTTCTTTGACACTAGGCCAGGGAAAATACTAGGTAACAGCACACGTCTGGCACAACTTGCTACCTATTAAGAAAATATCTTACCCAAAGGAATGAGCTTTATGAGCTCCTCCAAGCAGAATGATAAATAACCCTGAGAAGCTGACTCTGTGGACCAGGGCTGCGTGTTGTGGACACTTGCATTTTATGTTTTTGGCATTTATCTAGCAAAAAGAATGTGCTTTTCTCCCATTGAGTTTCATATTGACAGGGTTGCAAGCTGGTATTATAAACATCACTAAGATGTAGTCTGATGTGTGTAACAGAGCTGGTCAGCAGCTACAAGCCCGTGGCAGCTTAGTCTGCTTCAGCCCTTTGAAAGGCCTTGTTCTGTCCAGCACCTCATCTTGATATGTCTTGAGACTTCTGGGTCTATGGGGCTCAACATTCAAGTGTACATCCTTGTTTTCCACATTCTTCTAGGTTTAAAAAACAAAACCAAAAAGGCAGACAGAGCTCAGGCAGTGAGGGGAACATCTCCTGTACACATCGTGCTTTGCTTACAAAAACTCAGCCAGCCAGATAGCAAGTGCCACTCCATTCCTCACATGCCGTGAGTCAAGCTGCTTCCAAATAGCATTTTCTCACCAAATGAATCCATGTCCTAGTAAAGTCAAGGCTTATCATTTTTTTTTCTAAGAGCTTGTTATTTTAAACCTTGTATATACATGTATATTTTTGAAATGGCATCCTGAAGATTTGTCAGCATTTACTGATTTAGAGAGATACAGAAAAGAGAAGCACATTACAACACTTGAGTGTTACTTGCCATTTGGACAGGTTTAGTGCATGATAAAGTACAAGTTCTGGTGCTTCTGCCAAGAGTTCAGGATTAATTCATTAAAGATGTAGCATAAATAATGGCTGTTATGTGTAATCTAAGACTTGCACTATGCTCTGTATGGAAAAAGACTAGGATGATTTGGACGAGGGGAAGGACAATTTTTATGCTTCAGA
This sequence comes from Aegotheles bennettii, assembly GCA_013398125.1. Classification (NCBI taxonomy): domain Eukaryota; kingdom Metazoa; phylum Chordata; class Aves; order Caprimulgiformes; family Aegothelidae; genus Aegotheles; species Aegotheles bennettii. Next base: position 28,870 of record VZRW01013684.1, on the reverse strand, counting down.
CTTCAGTAATACTGGAATCTTGCATCAAAAGCTATGTTGTGGTGCATCTGGAGTCCAGCATCCTCCTGACATGCTTGGTGTAACTTCCTTGAGATGAAGTTCACAGAAATCCACGCTTCTTTTGTTGATTCTAATACCTTGGATTCTAAGAGCTGTATTCTAAAATGGAAGCAGGTAAAACGTGGACTAGTGATGATATTGGTCACTTGAGATCATTTATTTAATCTGAGCAATACCTAATTTTCTGCAGTTAAATGGGGCTGCCTATGAAATGAAAAAAATATATAATGTAAAGGCAAGAGAGCATTTCCCTCTGCAAGTTTATATCGTATTTCTTTAATGTTTTTTTGTGAAAGGAGAAGGAAAACTGGGTGGAAATCTCTTCGATCACTGACCTGTTTTTCTTTGAAATTATCTGATTAGAAGTTGTTATTTTTATTTTTAAAGTATCTGCTGGACATAACTGTACTGACTAAACAGGGATTTGTGTGATTTTTCTCTAACATATAAACAGGGGTTTGAGGTCTAACATATTCTGAGGTCAGATACTCATCTGGTGTAAATTGGTGTAGCTGGTGGATCTGGCTCATTTTCTCTCTTTGTAATTGGTTCTTGCATAGAAGACTCCTATATCACCTCAAATTGCAAGACTAATTTAAATAATTGGAGCAGAAATGGGAGATCTGATAGCAGGGGGTTTCAGCAATGTACTGGGACTGTAGCATTTGTTTTACTGCAGGAAAAAAAGAGGCCAAGAACACTTTATTTAAGAAATGCAGCTTATGAACACTGCTATTATTTAATCAGTGGAAGTTGGAAACAGGCCACCATTCAGGTAGCTAAATGAACGTCTCTCCAGTGCTAACCAGTGAGCAGTGACTGCAGCTTTTCAGGAGGCGGAAGGCGTCTTCTGCTTTTTCTTTTCACAGTGGAAAAGAAGCCTTAGCGCATCTGGGATGTCTTCTTCCTTTCCTTTTCAACACAAAAGAAGGCTTTTGTATTATGTACACATAAGTCCCAAGCATCAAAGATTCTTCTTAGCGTTTTCTTTCAGGTATTTTGGAGACTAAAGCTAGCGGAGATAATAATGTGCTAATTCTTGAAACTAAAGCAGATGATACCAGGATGATCCTCAACAGTGTCAGCTTCTGAGGTTTAGAGATTTGCTGCTAGTTTGCTCTGGCTGTACAGCTTAAGTTGTAACAACATAATACCTCCAGAAAGTTTGCTTTAGGGGAAGCTGAGTGTATGCTGAAATAGCCTTGTGATTAACGTGGAGGAGTAGTGTGTGGGAAGAACTGGGCTATAAGTTCTGCTCAGCCTAATTCTAGATACTTAATTAAAGTGTCCTGAAGTTAAAGCTGGAATTTTAAAGATAAACATGTCAAAAAATGAGAGGGCCTTTTCTTTCCAAGAGAAACGCTTGGGAACTGTTTTGACTGTAAGGCAGCAACGATTTGGTAAAATTTTATTTAGCATATATTAGATAGGACTATTGGCTGTCTATTGTTTCCTCAAATAACACAGATCATTTCGTATTCTTACGCCTCCACCAGGTTTTTCTTGGATTTTTAGTAATTATGTGATTACCATTTGGAATCAAGAACTAGATAAATAGTATTTGGTACTCTGTCTTGTGTGATGCGTCTTAGGAAATTTTAATAAAGTTTAAAGATTTCAGGCCCTTGTTCCTTGAAGTATATAGCCATATGATTCCACTGTCTGTGAATTCACTGTGGTCCCAGTTATGTACACAAACTGATGCCATTTTCTTCTTAAACCTGTCCCAGAAGCCTGACTTGGCATAGCCCAGAGCTTTAGAGTATGTTTGGGTGGGTTCTGCCCACACTTTAAAGATGTCTTTCCAAATATTGTCTGACGTGCTTTAAAATACAGTGTAGGCTTTGAAAGAGCTTGCAACCCAGGTTTTGCTTCTCATGTGCAGTTCCCATCAGTAACATTTTAAACTACTGTGGCTTCATAACAGAAACCAGTCCACAATTACTTAAGACCACTTCGAGCATAATTTTACAGTGAAAATTCTGTATTTAGGCAAAGGGCTTGTGGTACAAACTTCTGGCATACAGCCTCAGAAGTGGAATAGGGAGTATGGTCCTCTGATAAGAAACCCTGTGCGCATGATACACAAATGGACACAAAGGTCAGTGGACAGGATCTAGTAGATAAAGTTTCTTTATGTCTGCCACTTATAACATTTTTTCATCGATAGCTGATGGTATCATTTAACAATTCACTTAAAAATCTGTTGCTACTAGCAGGTACATCATTGAACATACTAGAAAGCATATTTAAAGAGAGAGTTTTATTACCTGTTATCCTGTCAGCAATGGTTCTGCCTTATACTCTTCATTAGTCAAATCATCTGAGACTTGTGTCGTTTGAAATGGAAGTTGACAGATAAATGCCCATCTAGAACTTGATTCTGGTTATGGTGGGCAACTGAGTTCCCTCTGTTCAATAATGAAGACACAGGGTGTTCCTTGAAGAAGGGCTACACATACCCTAGCTAGTTAGGCCAAAAGAAGGCACCTGTCTGACTGGTCATGTCTAGCAAAAAGTCACTGTAGATACAGTGATGACAAAGGGAGAACTCACCATCCACCTCAGTTCTGCAAAATCTATTGATGCATTCACTTCTTCCTAGAAAGTGTCCTGTATGAGAAATCAGGCACCTCGTTAACATTACTTTGGATAGAGAAAGGGATTAAAGAAGAGTAGAACAAAAAATACAGTTTCCAGGAGTAAAGAGATCCCTTTCATGTTTCCACCATATCACAAAAAGGCAGTGATTAATCTGCTTTCACAGCTTTTCCCAGATGTCCAGTGTATGCTGCCGGGTTTTGCATTCAAAAACATGATGAGATGCTAATGAGTTTACAGCTTTTGGGAAACAAAGTGAAAATGTTTCTAGATACCAGGAACATCTATCATTTACAGTCTACCAGAAAAGAGTGGAATTGCCCCATCCCATTTGCAGTGCTAATTTACTGTAGGTGTCTCACAGAGAAGAGCCATCATTAGATGACATACAGTTTTTGCAATTAGCTGGTTAAGCAGCATTTCTTTTTTAAAGTAGCATAAAAATGACATGCTCAGGAGCAGCACATTAGATTTTCTCCTAAGTGGCTACTCCAGGGAATAGTGTTTGTCCTAGAACATAAAGGTCAATGATAATTGAAGAATGTCAATAATGGCCAGAGCCACTACAAAAATTCATATAAATCTGTTAGGCCATTTTATATGTTCTTTCTTTAGTAATATCACGGGAGGTGATGGTCCCATAAGTCAAATTCTGTAGGTAGGAATGTGCTCAAACTATCCTTCAAGTACTTGGCTTGTAGAAAGAAATGTGTCAAATTACTACATTCATCCTGGAGCATATTTCTTTTTAATTAGTATTTCTAATGGGTGGAGTCAGGTGGCAACCAAAAACTTGTCACAATGCATTTATTTGTGATCTAGGGAACAATAAAAATGAAGTATGGCCTTAGGAGAGTATCATTTTGATACACAGAAACCTTGTCTGATAACCTGCATAATCTATAACTACTTGCTCAGTAGAGGTATGATGGGAAGAATGACAAAGTGAAAGATGTAAGACAATGAGAGTTTCTTCCTTTTGTGTGATGGAAAGCCTTACTAGTTGTCTTGGACCTAAAGAAACAGAAGACATCTGGGATGTGGAAGCCCAGGAGACAGGATTCATTTGCATTCTGAAAAGTGTGTCTTCCATGTGCAAAAAAAAATAAATGAGGAAAACAAATGGCTCTTGTTCCTCTGGCTGGAAGCGTGTTGTCTGTCTGATGTGGCAGTATCTGTCATGTTTCATTGCATTTAACCTGGCATCTAAAATACATGCACGTTTAATATCAGAATGCACATTTCTAGTATTAAAGCTTCAGTGAACTTTTTAAAAATGAATGATAAAATTTCAGAGTTCCTCTAGATAAAAACTGAGAATAGAATATTAAATTTCTCAGTTTTAAACACAGCAATTAATTACAACAGTACCCCTAGTTTGTTGTGTTATGTGGCTTTCCCCTCCAGAGTAGTTTTCTCCCTTTCAAACTGCTTGGAGATGATGAATTCATGTCTCCTTTGTTTTAAAAAATAAATACAAAAAGTGCTTTTTCCAAGGGAAGACATTATCTAGGATTAGAGCAGGATAGAGCAGGATTTGGTGACCTGGGAGACTGTAAGTTTTGCTGGAGAAGAAGGTAGAAGTGGTGAGGAGAACCGACCAAAAGCAAACTACCGGGTGTTTTTCCTCAAGTTATGCAGACATGTGCCTTGTTTTGGTTTAGTATTGGAAGTCAAATGCAGAGACTTTTTGTTTCTGTTTTACTCTGTTTGTTTTACTTTCTGCATACATATTTGAATGTTTCTACTCATTTCTATATCACATTGTACCATGTGTGCAAATTCGTATCTGTCAGTGCTATGTGTTGATGCGTCTTCTGCATATAGATGTTCTTTGTTAATTGTGTTCATAAACATAGGACTCTTGCATCCAATTTTCTTCCCTGGTTTGCTTTTCAAAAACTAACATACAAATATATTGATTGACATCTTTATTCATTATAGGTGGGTTGAATAGATTCAGAAACATTCAGGTACAAGCTGCTAGTACAGTTGGTGTTTTCCTTTCCAAGAAGCTGTTCGCCAAATCTAAATAAGAAGTGTTTTTAAGTACTGTGGAGATTTGGCTCTACTGATTACTGGCTGTGGTGTTACTCTCCTGAAGTACCTTGGGAATGGCATTATGCCAGTTCTGTTCCTCACACCTGGAGGCATTCGTGATGGAGCATTACCAGTTAATTTGCATTGTGGCTTTTAGTGGTATTAAAGTGCAGCGTAGCAGAGGTAGAAAAGAATTAGTGTAGGATTCAAATGCTTTGCTTTTGTTTTTATTCTTAAAAAGCCAGTGATCACTTCAGGTTTGGAGCAACCACTGGCTTGATCCTTAAAATATACAATTCATCCAAGAGCACTTGTGCTGTTGATAAATGAACTAATGGGTGTAGAGTTCGCTGATGGTATTAGAAGTCTGCATAACATGATGTAGCACAAGATAGAGCTGATGTAAATTGATACCCCTGCAGTGGAAATAGGAACTCAGAAGAAAATTATCGTCTCTGTAGTGAAAGTACAGCAAAAGAAAACATAATTGACTCATATTACACTGTTTGGAAATCAGTCTTTGAATGTTCCACGCCGGAAGGATGTAAAGCTATGTCAGTGTGGTGCCATGCAGAAATAACCAAGCTAGATATGAACCAGGCAGTGCCTATGTCTGCAGTGATACCTGCTTAAGCATCGGAGTGGAATGTTACCGTGGCATTGCAAGGGGGTTTTTACCTTGATAAGAGAACAGCTCAAAAATAGCTCAGATGCATCTTAATTTCTGAGCTCTGCTTCTGAGGCTACGTAGGATTTGATGTTCAAGTGCCCACAAACTCTTTCAGTGATACATGTCCATATAGCTGTTTGAGTCAGAAGATGTTACGATTGTGAGCACAAGTCAAACCTGTGTTTGTATAACTAAGGCATTTTTGTTTTGAATTTCTGGGATAAAATCGTGTATAAACGGCCCGTGGTGTGCATATGTGGTTGTTCTGCACACACCAAATAATTCTGGCACTTGTGCATGTGTTGTACTTCCCACAGAAGTGAAAGTTAGTTGCATAGCTTATTAGAACTGCTGGACTCCCTCCCAGTGCACAAATCAGCTGTATGAAGTATGCAGGAAGATGTGTTTAACACTTCCCAGTGCTACCATGTTGGGTTCATGCCAGTTCAGACATCTACACCAGGCTCTGCTTCATGATACAGAAACATCTTGTTAGAGTTTTCTGTGCCCATCAGTTAGGCACAGCAATTAAAAGAAGCTGGATTAAAGGAATTCTGCAATTTATCTGTACACAGGGAATACAAACATCCAGGTTTTGTGCAGATATAATAGTTTGGGTGTGTGCAGAGAGATCCATCAACATTCAGTGATAACAGTGAAAATCTTGTACTTGTGGTGGCTTTATTTAGTCTCATAATGCAAGTTCCAATAGTAAGCATTTAAGTAATGTATTTTCATTCAGGTGTGCCATAAGATTTCACAGGTAATTTACAACCATTAAATAAAATGTGTAGGTGCAGATCTGACCTTTTCCATAAGAAATAAAGAGCTTTTTTTATCCAACTAGGTGTATTTTTAACACTGTGGGAAAGATAAAAAAATCTATCCTGTCCATCTGAAATGGAATAACTGATTTTTAAGCCAGGACTGAAACTAATTGTATGTGCATGCATGTCAGGAGTGTTCAATTTACCAGCTATTATGTTAGGCACTGGGTAAGACGAGAAGAATATTGAATCAAAACTGTAGAATCTGCTGTCACATTTTAAACAGGTTTGACACAGTGACAGAAATACGAAAATATTCAGGTGGCAAAGGTTGGAAACAAAAGTGATATAAAGAAAAAAGAAACAAAACCCCCAAAGCCAAAAAGCAATAAAAAGACAAACAACAAGCCAACACCCCAAAGCAGTCGAGATGAGAATCCCTACAGACAAGAGCTGTAAGAATTCAGTCTTCCTGGGTTTTACTGTTCACACAAGTACTGTTTTTTGAAGGTCTCCATCAGTAGGTATTTGTCAAAAGTCAGCGCAAGAAAGGCTTTTTTTCCACTTCGATTTGGGTCTGAAGTACAATAGACTGAGATACTCAAAGATACCAAAAATGACAAAAAAAGAGATCCGTGGTGAAAGTTCTTGTATTCCTCTTACAGCTTGAGTGGTAGTGAAACTATCATGGAATATAATCCAAAGAAAGCTGTGCTGGACCAGTTCATCTTGGCAGCTACATCTGGAATGATTCCAGAGCAGCTCATCTTTTATTCAAAGAAAATTTGAAAAGGGATTTGACTTGGCATAGTGTCTCATCTATAGAACAATGACAGCAAAAAAGTAAATGAAAATAAATGCAACAATAAAGGCATGTCAAAACACTAAGCCATACTGAAAAAACTGCATAGAATTGACAAACAGAAAGGAAGATGAAATAATAGAAAAAATAATGGAAAAATAGTAGAATAAGTGAAATAAAAGCAAGTAGGAAATTACATGTCAGAAAAAGAAGTGGAGTAGAAAGAGAAAACAGAAGAAACCATGTGGAGAGAGCAAATAAAGCAGAACAATATTGAAAATCAATTTAAAGGTGAAAAATACATGATTTGTTGGGAGTTTGTTTCCCTTGAAAGAATTTAAAACATTAAATTATCTATTGTTTGAGGTCTAAACTGAAACTGTTTTGTTTTATTCAGTAACGTATGGCTTATTTTTGCCTGGAGAGGAAGGAAAATACAGATAATTTTATCACTTAATAACTAATTGCAATTAAAACAGAGATTGTTAAAATAGCTAGTGAAGTCTTGGCTGATTTTAAAGTTTATGCCTTTGAAATCATGGAAATTAAACATTAAAAACAGAGATGCTTATTATTTTTGATACTTTTATCATAATGCAAACCATTAGTCTCTCTCGTGTTTGTTATTAAAATATTGTAAATGAGGTGAAAATTAATGAGTGAATTAACAAATGAGCAAAATATGAAGATCCACTTGAGCATCATAAATGTGAAATCTTGTCACCCGAATTCCAGACTTTTAACCTCTGTCTTTTGCTACTTCATTGCTCTCTGTGGTCCTTCTCTTTCAATAAAGTTAGACTTAGCCAGCTGCAGAAGTAAATGCAGCTTAGCATGGACTAGGAACACTGTTCTTTTGGTGCCAAGAGGAATCTTGGCCATGGGAGCATGAAACCAAGCACAGGTAATTTAGCCTGTGTCTAGGTGGATTTTGCAGCTTACTCAGATCTCCCAGTATCCTGGCCAGGCTCCTGGTCAGTGGAACACAGTATAGGGCCACTGAACTGGCACTGTTTGTTCCAGAACTGGACTTGGAGCTCGTTGCTTGCAGCAAAATTTGGGAAATTATGGCTACTGTGAAGCAGAGAGGGAAGTCAGTCTGTTACCATGGGTTTTCAGTGCTTTGCCTTTCTAACCTAAGAATTCTAGAGTACTGTATTCCAGTTGACTAAAATAGTGTGTTCCAATGCCAAGTCATTTGGAAGAGGCTGTTCTTTGTCTCTGCAAACACCTGCTCTTGTATGGGTCCAACAGGGATAAACTCTTTATCAGAAGTCTAAGCTCATTTAAACTTGCAGGGAAAGCCTCAGTAGAAAAGAAGGTTGCCCAAACCACAGAAACTCATCCTGGAATAGAAGAAGTGTAGGATCAGAAAACACTTGCTTAGGGCTTGGAACTAAAGTGTGTTTTTATAAAAACTATCAGTAACAGAAGTTGTGAAAACTTGCAGATTTGGTCTAAGAAATTTGCCTACATTGGGCAGCTAATTTGAGAGGAGGGCAATAAGGAGTTTCTAATGGGAACTGAAGTTACTGTGCTTAAAAACAAGAACATTACAAGAGAGAGAAATGAATTATGCTTTGTGGTATTATTTCTTACGTGCTTCGTGGCAAATATTTTCACAGTTAAAGCATTCTTGAGGATGTATTATGGTTTGACAATACTCTTTCCTGACTTCAGTTTCTGTCCTCATGGTGGAGTTTAAATTTGGATTCATAGGTTAAGCTGCAGCTTCCCGTTACTCTGGATCAAGCACTTGTCACAGGCAGTGAAAGCAAAGCTGCATTTCCCTTGAGGTGGAAGAGAAGCCCCCATTTGACGATGTCATGACTTCAGCATGATTTCCCATCACATCCAGAGCTGTTCATTTCTGTGCCATGCTGCAGCATAGTGCTCCCTCAGTTATAGTAACACAGCTCTATGGAGTCATGTTGTGAATTGGATCAGCAAACTCATCTGGGTTAAAACAAAGCAAATAAAACACCTGCAAAATAGATGGAAGGGGAGCACTTGTAACCAGTGTTGCTTCTGAAATCCCTTCATTTTCAGCCATGCCTTGAACTCTAGTGTCTTTCATGTTTATCTTGGGCTTACTAGTTCTTTGAGCTCAGGGATGGCATCCATCATCATTCTTTCTGGCAGCATTTTGTTAAAATCTTAGGATCCTTGCATGATTCCTAATCTTCACCTACACCTTCACCTGGTGCCCATGAATCCACTACTGTGCTTTCTCTAGCAGCTACATAGCACAGCGTCTGTCCCCCACATAAATGTCCCACTGTTGTTTTTTATATCCCACTACTGCTGAAGTGGTGTTTCCACTGTTAAGAATGTTAATTTAGTCAGATGATGAATAACTATTTTTGTGGAGATTACGGTATTGAAAGCAGTTAATATGTGGATTTAATAATTACACTTCTAACCACTAAACTCTATGTGGAAAAAGTAATCATATATACAGAAAAATTAAAAATGCAACTATCTTCAAGTCATGCTTCAGTTTCTTAGCACTGGAGAGCATCTTTTGAATCTCAGGTAGTGGTCTTCAGAAAACCCAGAATTCTTCTGGGGCTCATTTCGCCATCTGCTCTTTTGAATCTAGTAAGTAGCTTTCTTCTCAAGTACTGACAATGTTTCTACTTATGTGCATGGTTGGGCCATAAGAACTGAAATATCACACCCATAGCCATATCACATTTAAAAATGATGATCAGTTAGAGTTGGAGGAATCCATGAGACTCATTCACAGTTTAACTGTCTTGCCAGAGTCTGGTTTTTTTCATATTAAACCCTTTTTTTTGAATAGTGACAGCCATAAATAACACTCATCCAAAGGCAGTCACTAAGGTATAAGTCTTAAACTTTGGGGCAGAAATATATGAAGGATTTATGAAGTCAGACAGAGATGCATGAGTGTAAGAGACTTGCAGTCTGTCAAATCACCTGAGATTTGTAAGTTGGACTCTAATGAATTAAAGTAAAATTCAAGAAGCTGCTGAAACCATATTCTGGTCTCCTTGATCCCTTCCCACTATTTAAATTAGACTAATGGTTTGTCTTAAGTTCTGCTGAATGTTCAATATAGTCATTTATAGGCTGCACAGACAATGTGAACAATAAACAACTTCATTAATAATTACATAAAAATTATTCCCATGTAAGCAGATTCTTCCTCGTCCACACTCATTCCCGTTATTGGGAACAATACAGCATTCAATTTACTAAACAAAAATAGCTACTTATTATGTCAGGAACAAGATGCAGATTGCATTAAGATGGCATTTCATCTTATCTGTTAGAGCTTCTGGGATTATTCTTTCCTTCTCCCATTTCAAAAGGAATTCATTATGTTGTGATGTACAGCAGGAGTATAGCTCCCTTTATAAAATTATTACACTGCTTTACAATTAAAATTTCCATCTTTTGTGCTGTTGCTGTTGTTTATAAGTGAGAAGAAAAACCGAATGTTAAGTAGAATTATTGTAAAGTATGTGCTTATTCTCCAAGAGAGTATCTTCTATTTTCTAATGAAGTACTGATGTTGCTTTAGTGTGTATTATTAATCACATATTTTATTTATCTCAGAGTAGTAGAAGCCCTCAGTTGGGACTGGGAGTCCTACTGTGTGACTGCTGCACACACATGTAATAATAACAGAATAAAAGGGATCCTGCTTCAATCTGTACAGAAGGTTACTACCAGCACAGCCAAGGGCCTCTTTCTGCAGACCTCTTGAGGCAACAGCTTCCTTCAGATTTTGTTAACATTCTCTCACTGTCACCAAGTCCCCATGGAGCAATTGCTGCATCCAATTAAATCACGATTACTAAATGGCAATGGATTTTGCTAAAAAAAAATAAAAATGGGAGAATTCATCTGGGATTGCAGCTTGCTTTGTAAGTGGTGTTACTCTTGTATTGATTCTTGATGGCATCATAACCCAGTACACAAAGCAGAGATTAATTTATTATATCATATCAGAGGAGATCAAGGAGGGGAGTTCAGTAATCGATTTCTGCCTCATGAAGCTTTCATGAGTGGGTCTCTACCAGGCTTCACAGTTTGTACATGGAGCAGGTGAAGGAGCTAGGAAGGAGATGTTGATTAAGATAGTTATAATGATGGTAGTTAGCACCCAGGTTTGCATTCATCTAACCCAAAAGGAGCAGCACTGTACACCCTAATGCCTCGGGTGTGACAGAAAGCTTTCCGAGGCTGATGGATCCGGGTGAATCTGAGATGATACTGCTGGTTACACGGTATCAGCAGGGCTAAACTGGTGCTTCTTGTTTCTTCAGGACAGAGCAATAGTAATGAAAATATCAGCTAACTGGTGTAAAACTCTGAATAAATAATGAAAATTTGAGGATTGGTAATTATCTAAAAACTTCCCAGTCTGAAAACCTCTGGATTACTGCAGACTGTGTATCAAGGTTTAATAAATGGAGTGTAAAGGCAAAGGAATATATATCAAATGGTTAGAATGTGGAGATATATCCTAGAAACTTAGAATGTAATAATCACTGTCAATACTAATTAAACATGATGTGATTAATTTCATAAGGAATATCAAGAAAGAGTAGAATATGCCAAGTGGAAAGCTGAAGGCTGGCCCCAGTTCAGTTACTCATTCCTGTCTTCTGTTCAGTGTTTCATTTTGGCTGTTGGCAAGAGGGAGAGTAACAGTACCTAGGATGCACTGCAGAAAAAAAATTGCATATACTAAATTCTTCATCTTGTATGCTCTCTATGATGAACACATGCCACACACTGGTGATAGGCAACAGATGCTACATTTTAATTCAGCATTAATTAAGCTATGACATTGAGGTGATTAAAACTACATTATATTCTGGTGACCATTTGTTAAACAAACAAACAAACAGAGAAGCCCAGGGGTCTAAAATGTGAAAACTTCAAAGGCTGGTAACATCTTAAGTTAACCAAATGTTTCAGTCAAGTGTTATTTTTTGGTTTTATAACAAGAGTGTATAGGAATAGCAATAAATACCTGCAGTCTTTATTAGTAAAGTGGCACATTAATGCAAAGAGTAAATACATCATCAGGTTTTTAAGCGCGCTTCATTGATCTTAACAAACTTAAAAGTGATGAAGGATAAAATGTGTCACATCTCTTTAAGATTAATTTTTACTGCATGTGAAGATTATTGACTGCTACATGTGAGCACAGAAGTCCTCTCTGCAGGAAACAGAAACATCAAGGGCAATACCTCTATAATTTTTATATACTGCTTTGTCAATGTGTCTGACCTGTAATCAGACAAAGACCATTTCTAGGAGCAAAAGTGCAGTTAGTTTCTAGCCTCATTAATCCTCAGCCTATCTAATGAGATGTCCAACATGGGTTTGAACTAATTTTTTCTGAGACAGATTTTTATTCCCTCAGAACAAGACTGAATTCAGTCTACTCACTTTCCCAGGTAAGTGATTTGCTGCTAGGTGGCAATGATTTAAAATCAGCATTATACTGAGTAGTATTTGCAGTTCTAGTCTAGAAGAAATCCTTATATTTTTTTATATCTTTTCCACAGCAATTTAAAAATAAACAGCATTCTAAAATGATTTTAGCATAAGTACATCATTGCTTTGTTGGAACATTATTGTCTGTGTCAAAGAAGAATTGGTACCACCTGGGTCTTGGTTTGCCCTGCAGAAATTGCATACTTCTATTGACATGTTCATTCAGTGGTTTGTGTTGCTCTATACAACATTCACTTTCTGGTTTGCTTTGTTTTTGTTGGGCATGTTTGGCACAAAAAAAGGATGTGTCTTGGTTAATAAAGTGAAAGTACAGTTTAACAAAGGCATTACTCTGGATTAGACACACTAACTTGTTACCAACAGCTATTAATTTCTTACATAGTAAGTATTTTCTGTTTCATTTCCATCTGCCTGATACTGCTCATTGTTTCTTCATTAAACAGATAACTTGCATTAAGAGAGAGATGGCTAACCTGTAATAAATAAATCACAGCTGTGCATGCAGATGTGTATTAGACCTGACATACATGTATTTTTCCATGGGTGGTTATAATCTCAGGGAATTCTTTTGGTAACTCTGCTATTACACTTTTTGTTCCATCGTTAATGAGAAATTTCATTTCAAGTGGTAAGAATACAATAAATTCTCATTGAGCATTGCATCCTACGGCAGTTAGTGTTTTTTAATATTAAAATTACTTCAGGTGACTGTGATAGGCTTTTGCCAGGATACTGGTCTGGATGGTCTGTATTTCTGAGTAATCCTAATATTTCCAGTAAATCATAATATTTCAGTTTTGGTTTGAGGTGCAAGTTCAGCATAGCCTGTAGAAATTTTTTTACAGCTTTTCTTTTTTTCGGGGGGGAAGGAGGGAGAGTGAGAGAAAGTTGGCAGCTTCCTGGTACTGATGTACTAGTTTTGTTGTTAAAATATAACTTGCATGGTGACTTGGAAAGACATGATTCTATGTGCATGCTGTACCACTCATCACACAAGGAATTGTTTAAGATTGTAGCTGAGTTTTTTGACCAAAGCATACGAAGGTATTACCACAATGATCTGTTAAGGATTAGATTTTTTAGATCTGATGAGAAGAAGGAAAAAAACCCCAAACTAACCAAAATGAAGGCCATCTGCTCCTACAAAATGAATAGAGATCTGTTAACTTGGGAATGTTCAAGTTTATGTGAGTTCAGGAAGGATGGGATCTGGAATCTATCATTCCATTTGGGATCATATCATTTTGTGGAGGAGGAGTTTGAATAGGATGTGCCCAATTATCAGGTTTCTGAAAGGGCCATAGTCTGTGTGTAGTAGGATCTGAACTAATGGGAGAGCTCTCTGGAGGAAGTGCAATGCAATCCTGAGATCAGGTCCCCTGTGTGACCATATGGGCCACATCATCTTGGTCTGAATTCCCAAATGCAACTTTTGGGCTACCTCTATTTCTCAGCAAAACAGAAACTTGTTAGAGTGTGTTTTCAAGCACATTTGTTGCCCTGCATTTGCATATTCCATTGTGAATTCTTGCTCTTTGGGAGACACATGGTTACCCATTTTTGCTGAGCGATGGATTTGTAGTTGTATCATTTCTAACGATGTTATGTCAAGGCTGCAGAGTAAAAAGGAGATGGCAACGATTTAACAAACTCTTATGATTCTTTGTGACTTCTAAGTCAAAGTCTTGTCATGAGATGTGAAAGGAGGAAATGTCACTTGCATGGTAATTTTACCGTGAGTGAAATGTGGGCTCTTAGTATTTTTAGCACATAATTGGCAGAGCAGAGATATTTAAGATATTATTATGGGATATTTTGTCAATATTTGATTTTCAGAATTTGGTTATGGAGCTCAGTATTTTAATTTTCTGCAGAGTCTAATCTAGTAAGAGTTTCTTTTCCTTTCCCCACAGATCCTTGGCCTTATGTGTACATAGCTTCCTAATGCTCCTGGACGTAACCCAACTGATGCAGATAAAAACAGGGGAAAAAGAGAAGAAGCCAGCATGATGTGTTACTGATTTCTAGTTGTACCAGCCTTCTGGGGCAAGAGGCAGGCGTAGGCTCAGTATGCATCATGTAGTAGATTACTTGTCAAGACAGATCCCTGTAAGACCACCATGTTTCTGGTGGCATCCTTCTGACAGACAGTGGAGACAGGACAAACACAGTTTTTCTCTGAAGCAGAACTGTAGGGCAAAATAGAGTGCACTTGCCAACAATCCATATGAAGGCAAAGGAGAATCAGAATAATTAAGGAATGGTTAGGACTGTCATTCTGTTTGTAGCTTGGCAGAGTGATGTTGTACTCTACATGTAGCCTCAAATGCAGCTTTCACCTTTAGTGCTATTCAGCTGGGATGTTTCTCAGAGAAAACAGATTAGCAGTGACACTCTTCTTTCTCTTGCAAAGAATATTTCACACGACTGCAGGGTCTGGTGGCATGGAAATGTGCAAATCTATGAAGAGACGGTCACATTGCACTTCGGGCTTTCACAAGCTATCCAGAGAAAGGATTCCCTGGAAATGTGAGCAGTGTGCTGCAACACAGCAGCTGCTCCATGAACTCCCTTTCGTTTCACAGTTGCATGGGATGTAACGTCCAGAATTCCTAAAATCCTAAGGAAAAAATTTAATGCTTAAATGTGTAGTTTTCTGTTTTGAAACATTACCACAAAATCAGATAGTGGCACTATCTTGGTAATACCTTCTCTTGAGAGAAATAAAAATCCTTGTTTGCCAAAAAGCTGTGCTTTTTTTAAGGAATGTTTTCTGCTTAAAATGTGTCTTGGGCAGCTCTAGCAGCAAACTTACCCCAAGTGGTGTTGAAGAGTAAGATTTATTTTTACAGTAAAGCCTCACAGTTAAATGCAAAGATCGAGTTGAAAGGGCCAGAATGGATTGGTAGCTGAACAGTGGATCACTGAAATGCCTGCAAACCCCTTGTCTTAATCTAAGGACGAGACATAACTAAATGCCTTTATGGATGGGTTAGTTGTATGTGTTATGTAGTTTCACAAAGCCTGATAGATTAGAGAGTCTTTTAACGCTTCTTGAATACATTTTATGAGTATACTTTACTTCTGCCCAAGTATTTTTGTAGGATTCGTAAGTCACAAGTTTTTCTAGGGCAAGATGTACAGGAAAGGCCAAAATCTGGGAAGGAAAAGTCCATGATTGCAGCATGGAAAAATCATGGCCTCCTCAATTCTTTGGCCCAGAGACATTACTATTGAGAATCATTTACCTTCCCGAGATCAGCAATGTTATCTCCAGATTATAATTTAGGAAATAGAAAGAAAATGTGAATTAAGCTTAAGCACAGGAGCCAGGAGACATTATGAACACTGTAGCTATTAATTCTCTACACAGAAAAATAAATAAGACAAAGACTTTAATTACCTCTCTTTGGGGTGCATTTGACATTCCCCCTCTTCCACAGCATGAAGTTGCTTGTTTTCTGGGCAAGAGTCAGACCACCTCTGCTTTCAGCAATGCAATTTCCAGTGATGCTGACTGAGAAGAACCACTGTGGCTTTAAAATTAGTGTCGTCTTATTTGTCTTTTCAAGTTCATTTATGTCAGTTGCCACCGGAGCCAGAGTGCAATCTCTTTTTAATCATTTCTTCATTCCCCCTTGAATGGTCACAGCATAGCTGGCTAGAAACTGAGATGAAAAACTCCACTTAATTTGGTTGCCTTTCATCAGGAACTTCACTTACTACAGAGCCACTCTATTAGACCACAGATGTCAAGGCAGCTCAAGACATTAGCTGTCAAAGTAACTCTCCATAACCACCTGCTATTTACATGGAAAACATGCCTCCCTGTTGAGACTAAAACTGTAAACACATTTCTAGGAGAAAACTACTGGCTTAAGCTATGACAGAAACTTTTTTCTGGTTTGCTTTTATGCGATCTGGAGAAAAATTTCTGTGCTGTCAAAATGAATACAAGAAGCCCCATTTGGGAAGCACTCTTATTGCTTTAAACGCTCCCACAAAACGACTTAGATTTTACTTTTGGGAAAAGGTTATAATTTATTTGTCTCTCTTCACTCCTGTCTAACCCATAGCAACTGTGATTACATACAAATAATAAAATCTGATTGTCTTGCCTTGCAGTTTGACAGAATTGCTGCTTCTGTTGCAAACTAATAGCTGGTTATTTATACCTTTGTGCTAATTCTGAATGCTGAATGATGCTGTGGAAGGTCAGCTTCTCATCCATCTGTGACTGTTTGCTTCTCAGCTGAACATGTGAGGTGTCTGTTTTCTCCAGACCCACCAAACAGCTACTGAATGAAAGAGAAGCCTTTTAGTTCCTTCACCCCGAGTTCATTCCTTCACCCTCAAGGCACATTAAAAAATAAGAGCTGTTCAGTGGTAACATGGCCTAAAACTCCTGACAGTATTAATATCCTTCAGTGATCCGTGGGCTGGAGATACTTGCTAACACCATATGGGTGTGGGGCAGTATTCTGTCACACCTTCTGCTGGTGAAACTGGTTGAATAGTATGACTTAGTTAAACAGATGTCCAGTTCAGAGGCCATTTAGTGTTTTAAGTTCCCGCTTACTACAGTAGCACAAGTAAAGCAGTGGTGTAACTGAAGTTGCAGAACTAAGCAGGAAGCAAATACAGGCCTATTAGCTTTTGGAAACATCACTATTTTTTTTCTGAGAGGAACTGCTAAAGTATTTCTTCAGATATTGGTAGTCATCTAACTGTGTAAAAAAGTTCATTATTCAGGAATTTCAGATCTTATCCTCTTGATATGAGAATTAGAGAGGTGTATTAGAGAGGCAGTAGTCACTGCATTGGCATCAGATGAAATTTCATCAAGATTAAATTTATTCCAGTACATTTAGAAAGTAATTATTGCCACAGAAATGTTATGCCAATCTAATATTTTTTCCTGTTAATACAGAGCCCAAAACTCTGGGTTATGTCGGGCTAAGTTGGTGGTCTTAATGTAACAACTCTCTGAGCTTCTCATCTTTTATTCCTTAAATATTCTGAATTTAGACTCTTCCTTGAGATTGAAAGGGGACATGGGGAAGAGCATATGACTGTACTACTGGAAAGAAATCTGCGTATGGAATCCCAAGCAGGCGACTTCTTAACAAAATTGAGGATATTTCAACTACACAGAACTCAGTCTGTGCAGAAAGATAGATTAGGTGACCTATTAGGAGTTTTTCCATTTCTGATTTTATGCTTCTGAGAATACAATGCTTGCCACCAATGCCTGAAAGTCATTATTCCAGTGTTCCTTTTCTGCTGATGAGAGAAATGCCCCTCAGAGATTTCTGCACGTTCTTGGCATCTAAGAGATGGCAAATTAGGCAGGGGAAATGGGAGTAAGTTAAAGGATATTGTAATGCCTAAATGGAAAAATAATGGACTCCCATATCAGAATATTCCATCTACCTATGAAAAACCTGAAAGGTTATTTTGATACGACTTTTTTGACTCGTTTTCCTCCTGTGTATTATGAGTAGAAAATGAAAATGATAGAACAAATTTGAAGGTACGTAAATAAAACAGCAACCAGTAAATTAAAATGATCAGTTCTGGAAGTACTGCTGCTGCACATATGTTTCCTGCCAGCTGCTGCCACCCCAGTCCGCAGAAGAGCCGTCCTTGCTGGGAGTGGGAAGGCAGACTGGCCAGGACTGGCTGGGGTGCGTGCAGCACAGCTACTCCTTCTCCGAGGGAAATCGGGCAGCACCTGCAAATGGCTGCAACAGCAGAGACTGCAAATTTGGGACTGCCCCTGGCAAATTATATATATACAAAGGGCTTCCTGCCTAAGGAAGTGATGAAGAGTACAAACTTAGTCAAGGCTAAATAAGAATGACAGGACTGTGCACTCCAATTAATAGTTTGAACACAGAAAGATGGATATTGCAAACATAACCATTTGTTTCCAGCTGTATCTTGTAAGCAAAAGGCAGGGGGTGTTTTGATTTTGGGGTTTTTTGATTTTATGAACAGAAGATGAAAAAACAAATGCATCTGTAGCTTGAGGTTGCATATATTATATTTTGTAGCATCTCTTAGCAAGGAGAAAGCTAAATGCAGAAAAACCCCTAAAGCTGAAGATGCTCAAGGTTCCTTAGAATAGGATGTGAAAAGAGAAAAAAAGTGTTCTTTGGGGGAAAAAAGCTTTCAGGGCTATTTCTGAACAGATTTCAGACTTGTACTGGAACTAGCTATGGAGAGACTGTAACAGTATGTACTGTACACATACAGCATGGAAATACTGATTGGCTTCATCGCTATAATTGAGATAGCTCAGCCATACCATTCTGCTGAAATAATTACTTAGATGAAATTTCAAGGACAGAAACTTGGAGTAGCACATTAAAGGCTCAGGTACCTTGTATATAGTGTAAATATTTATTAATAAGGATTTAAAGTGATAGCCTCAGCTGTTCTAAAGTAATGGAGTGGTGCTGCTCTGCATTTTCTGCATCCCACCCTGCATCTTCTCAGCATCGTACTAACTGTAGGTATAAAGTTGTAGCCAGTGACTGTGAGTTTAGCCTGTGTGTCATAGAACAGAAGACAGGCCACACAACTGCAGCTGAGATTGTGTCTGACAGAGATTAGGGCTTTGGGAAGCTCTGCACAACAGGGCTTTTTTTTTTTTTTTTAAAAAAAAAGGTTAATTAGCTGTTTCTTTAAACAAGCAGACACTTGGACATTTACCTAACATTCAGCTCTGTATCTCCAAAATAATTACTGACATGAGGTGAGGACTCTTTTCATGTCATCTTTACCAGAAGGCATTCCACGGAGAATTAGTTCAATGTTTTAGGCTTCCTACAACCTCCTTTCCCGATAATTAGTTAAATTAGAACACAAATTCATCTTTTAACTCTAGTTTCTTATTGTAGAGGACTTGTATGTCATAGCTTCACTACTGTTCATAATTTAATAACAGATAGCTTCAGAGCTATTTATTGTACAACATTAAAGAACAACAAATGCTTTCCATTACTAGCCTTTGATAGAGACTAGATAAGTTGGTAAGCAGATGGACTAGGAGATGATAAAAGAGATCAACCTTGAATATGGCTTGCTACAACTGGAAAACAGAACTTAGTCAAATACAGAAATCCTGATTAAACATGTATTTCCTGAGAACTGGGCTCCTGAATTGAAGAATTCCTTAGGTAAAGTGATTTTAGCTGCAGTGTGAGCATGGGGCCAAACATCGAGGTTTTCATGATCTCCTTTGCCTCTAGTATGCCTGCAGTGGTTTCAAACCAGTAGCATTTTCTTTGAAATATAAATGTAGCCACATTTCAGATCATAGTTTGCAGTAGCTGAGAAACCTCTCCTTGGGAGTGATGGGCTTGTAAGAAAGGGTGTTGTCTCCTTCCTAAGCAGCACCACAGAGAGATGATGATGGTAAAGGTACGACGTGCACATTTAATGAAGGGAGGTGACAGTGAACAGTAGAATTGCTGCTTCTTATCTGGGTATTATTTTCCTCCTGTGCTGTTTTCATCCTTAAAGTCTGACTTACTCGTCAAACAGGTGCTTTTAAAGGCATCATTATTTGTATGTGCAATTAAGCCTAAGAATAAATATACATTCTGGCTCTGAAGTTAAAAGCCAAAGGTTTTGTGCCCACTCATATTATGTGCATTTGGGCTTCAACTTCCATTGTGTCCCTGCATGAACACTAAATTCAACATAAAAAAGAAAACTAAATTAGGAGATGAGTAGCTTAAGTGACTATTAAATTTCAGCCCTGACTTAAATAGTGGGTATTATCTTTCTAAGTACCTGAAAATTTAGCTTATATACATTAAATACAGATTAAAGGATAACTCTTAAAAATTACTAATAGAACTTTTTAGAATAGTTTAAAATACAATATACATGCTGATCTTAGTATTTTTGTTATTTGATTAGAATTCATCAATAAAACTAGCTTTTAATGATCCTTTTTGAACATTTTTTCTTACATTGATACAGTCCTTTGTAATAGTGTATAATGAATACATTTAGAAGCATCTGTGAGTTTTTGCTTCATGTACTTGACATGATTCTGGCCTTTTAACTTTTAAAACATTTCTCCAATTAAGCTGCTCAAGCCCTTAAGGTTGTCCACAGCTGCTGCAAATTGATTTCTCCCCTGATGGTATTTAGAATCCCTTGCTGAAACATGAGAGGGCAAAAACCCAGCATTTTTTAATATCTTTTTTTTTAATCCTTTTGGACTTCTTGCACATTTTTAAAGGTAATCTGAAAGTTGCATTTTTCCTTCCTTTCTTCTTCATCATCTCCCTCTATACTGATCATCTTGAAAATGTTTATTTCTAAAGGCCATCTTATCCAGGGTTAATCCCACCTAGTGCCTTTGGTTAGAAGAAATTTGATGTGTGAATGAAAAGACCTGGAAAATTATTGAGAAATAAGAGGTGTAGCTGCAGGCATGCAGTAGTGTTAAATGATAAGGTTGTTTATGTTCAAATGTTTCCCGTTTTTACAGGTAAGGTATTAGCCAGCAGTAACCTGTGTGGAATCACTCACGATTGGTGAAGTTGATGATAGCCTGAGCTGAGCATCACTTAACTCCTGGAATTCCCATTGAGATTTAAGTGATGGAGAGGCCCTGTACTGGTCATCTAAATAGAAGTCAGCTCTTTACCTCATCAAAAAAATATTTCTTAGTACTGTAGCCTTACTTCTAATGGTTTGCTGTAGAGTTTCTTTGCATTTGATCCAGAGGCTTGAGAAGACATTTGGAGAGCAGTTGTTTGGTTTCTGGATAGACCTGCACATCAGCATGTGAGCATGCCTGACCTGGCTTTTATCTAGATAACTTGTATACGCGTATGTTGGGGCATAGAAATGTGGCCATAAAATTAAAACCTTGTATCTTCATAATGGGTTACTTGGGTTAAAGATAATAACATACATATATATATACATACGATATGCACGTGCTACCATTATGACAGTGTCCCATAGCACAGTGGACACTGAATAACTGAAATTTTTAGTTCTGGTAGTTATATGTTTTCTGCTTGGGTGGTGTGTTGGCTTTGCTAGGTCACATCATACTGTTTCTGATCTCTGATTGAATGCCTTTTCTTTTAATGGAAAATCAGATGATGTCAAACATGTCCCTGTTAGAGAAATTCTGTCCTGAGTGTATGTAAGGATGGTCAAATCTCCAAAAATTACTGATTGTCTGAAGTTAACAAACAACCAAAAATATCAGGGAGCTGTGTTGCTTTACAAAGAAAGAAAGAAAACTAAGTAATTAAGCTAAATATATCCAATTCCTAACATGGCTGCAAGCTTCTGTATTTTCTCTGAACATTGATCGGGTCCTGGTAAGGGAAAAGTTAAGGGAAAAGTTACCGTCATAACCAGGCAGACAGGATAACTCATGTTAGCCATCATTTAAGTAATTTAACTTATATCACACTCCAGACAGAGTGTTGATAGATCTCTCCAGTCGTTAATTTATTTGTATATTTTTGTATCTCAAGCTTTTCAAAATACTCCTTATAGCTTCCGTAAGAACCTGTTACTAACAACTATGAATTCAGGAATTTGGTAATTGTTTTGCAACTAAGTATTGTACTAAGCTTTTTTTGGTATGCTGGGAATTCAGGTTAGTGTCTGAACATTGATAAAAGACGTTTGACTATTGCTGGACATTCACATTTGGCCAATGAACCTGTTACTTACTACAGGGTATATGAAAGCAGTCACTCTGAATTGGCAAGCACCAGAAATAAAGATTTTATGGTATTATTTAGTTTGACATTTAGTCTTGGTCCTCTCATTAACCACTGAAATCTCCTACTCTGGTAGGGATGCCCCCTCATCTCTAAGCACTTTATTTAATAAAGGCTAAAATATAATTCCTTAAGCAGAGTTTCCAGTCTCATTAGTTTGACATTAAATCAGTTTTCTTACATGATTTTTACTTGCACACTGTTATTGATGAACGTTTAATACTAAATTTCAACCTGCAGTGAAGTAAATTCCAGACAGGCAGCCGATTAGGTAACACAATGATTAAGTCTCTGCTATCAGGAGCACCACTGCTTTTTCAAAGAGTGTGCATGGTTTAATTTCATCTCATCTAATTGTTATCAGCGAGCTGCCATTGGCTCATTAAAAACCTAGCCCATCGAAATAGCGACAGTCTAATGACTTTATACAAAGGTCTGCTTCCAAGGGACTTTGTTGTTCACGTTAGACACAAATTAGAATTAATTATTCTGAGATTTTTTTTCAGTTACTACGTTTCATCATAACTTTAAAAGCTGTAAGTCGGAATTGAATTTGCTTCCTAACTCATTTTAACATTTAAATGAGGAAGAAAGGAAACAAATTCTGTTAGTAATAGCCTCTTTAGTGTCTTGTTTATGTTTGGGGGGTTTTTTTAGGTTAATTGCTTCTCCTCCAAATGAACGTTATGCTGGCTAAGCTCATTGACATATTTATCCGTATTGTCAATGGTACATGCTAATTTTCTGACAGATTTTCATAGCACTAACATTGAGAGAATTTAGTATTATTCTAAGAGTTTGTGAGCTTTTTTGAATGAAGGGTGAAAAACTCAATTTTCATATGGATATTTGCAAAATAAAAAGGTAATAGTTCACATATACCTTGTTTTGAATAACAGAATACCTGAGCAAATTTTGACCTCCAAAAATGTGGTATCTTAATTCACTTTCAGACACTCAGTATTAAAAGTTCTTTTAGCTATTGCATCTTCACTACTTTGTTGCCTACAGTACGCTTTAAGCTAACAAGAAGATAAATTATAAAAATGTTTATTGCACATTTTTTAGTAGAATTTTAAACACAATCTGAAAAAGTTAATATCCTATGAGTGTGTCTCTCCAAACTTCTACCTTAAAATGCAACCTGTAGCCAGAGAAAAGCCAGAAAAGCTGAATGTATTTAAAATATTTACATAAAGTCTCTTGGCACAAATAGCTGCAATGTGTAATTATCTCCTTGTTATGCTCTGCTCACTGATTAGCATTGAAGGGGAGGGACTAGGATAGAACAGGCAAAACAGGAAGGCAGCCAGCACATTAGCTGCCACTTGTGTATACATAACTCCTAATAAATCAAATTGGCAAAGTATCAGCTGGCACTTAGTTGCTGTATGTGTTGTGCAATAGCCTTATACAAAATGTAATTTTTTTGACATAATCAATAATTATTATTGGAGATACCACAATTAAACAGTTAGAAACAAGTTATTAAGCTCTATTGAGGGTGTTTTCTGTGAGAGATAATGAACTATGCATACTGGAATTAATCTTACTGCTTTCCACTGAATTTGACTCCAAAGCCACTTCAAGCAAGACATCAGCTGACAACAAGGTTAGAAGCTTTTATCGTTATGACAGACACCATCATGCTGTGTCCTGAAGGCACAATGTTTTTTATCTCTAGCTTTTGTATAAATCTTAGTGAACACTCAAACATACCACACAGTGCTTGGTTATGTTAGTAAGCAATTAGTTTTCCACTGTCTTAAGAAACTTACTACATGAAAACAAACAGCAAAGAGCATAGCTATTATAACTTCAGTTTTCACATCTTTGAACTTTTTCCTATTCTAATTAGAAACTCTGTTTAGTCCCAGTTGTTCAGATTTTCATCTTTTCAGCACTGAAATTTCTCTTTTGTAGCTTGACATTGACAAGCAGAACTCATTGGTATTGCTCCTTTGTAATAGCCTTGTTTACTCTGTGTATCTCAATGCTGCACAAGTTATACTTGCAAATACTCTAAATCCATGCAGGAGCAAAGGCCATTACGGATTCTGATAATCCTCCTGAATAAGAGCATCTTGCTTGGGAGTGGGCAACAGACACCAGTGTTAACAATTCAAGGTCATTCTCTGGGCCACTGAAAATTTGGATGCCATGAACCTACATTCATTTTGCAGTTTGAGGTGGAATACGTGCTCTGCTCAAAAAGAACTCTGTATATGCATGAGTGTGTGTGTGTGTATATATATATATACACACATATATATATGTATGTCATAGAATCAGAGAATAATTCAGGTTGAGAGGAGACCTCTGGAGGTTACCTAGTCCAATACTCTGCTCAAAGCAAGTGTAACTTCTGAGTTAGTTCATCTTGATGAATTTTGGGTTGAGGTTTTTACTCCTGTTAAAGTTGAGTTTAGAATGAAATGGATTGAACAAAAGAAACAATCAAAAGATAGGTGGTTAAAAAAAAATGAGGAAGAGGAGTCTGAGGGAGTTTTTCTTTCCAAAAATTGGAAGGAAAAATAAAAAGGGAGCAAAGAGAAAAATCAGCGAAGTAGGAATAAGAAAAATCTTTCTCCCATAGTTCAGGGAGCATAATTTCTCCCATAATTCTGGCAGCAGCATATCAGGCAGTGGAGGAGAAGAGAGGGTAGCTGGGAATAGCGATGTATAACCACATGCAGTTTCTGCTTGAGTGAAAAATAGCAGATGAAATGTGAATGTCTGCAGTTCCAGAAGACTCAATGAAACAGCACAGTATTCTCTTTATTTGTAATAGTTGTGCTGTGTGTCTGTGGTGGGCTGTCCATGGCTTCCTCAGCAGGATGGGGGGGAGGGAAGGGAAGGCGGGAAATCTCATGGCTTGAGACAGAGACAGGGAGGTCGCTTACTACTGACCCTCATGGGCAGAACACTCTCAGCTTGAGGAAAATTGGTGTAATTTATTGCCAATTATCATTAGATGGTGAGAAACAAACACACAAAACTAAAACACCTTTCCCCCAGAGCAGTGCCCTGTGGGGGGCCCAGGCGGAGCCGGCGGGAACCGGCTGGAACCGGCTGTGTCCAGCCTGAGGCAGCCCCGGCCTCTCCTCACAGAGGCCCCTGCGGCCCCCTCAGCACCAGAACGTGGGCACGGACGCCCAGAACGGTAAAAGTTTGTTGGTTAATTTATACTGTTGTGTTTAAAAACAAATTGAGCTTATCAAAACCCTTTTCAAAGGGTGAGGTGAGATTCCTGTGGCGCGGGGTGTGCCCGGGAGGCCGCTCCACAGCAACAGGGGGTGCACAGAGGGGAGCTGCAGGCCTACGCGTGACAGACCTGGGACCTCAGGTGCTGCTTTTATTAGACTCAACATAAAATCATTTAATATAAGCAATAGAGGAGAAACAGGGACCATATTACCTCTTCAGAGTGTGGAGATTGTTCGTGGTCTCTCTGGTAGTGCTTGAAAGACAAGGCAATCTGGTGAGGTGGGAGATGTTACAGATCAAACAGAACTTGTGCCTCAGAAGGAAAGGGTGAGGGACACAGTTCAGATAATGGTGGGATTTCTGCTTTTCAGCTGCTCCCTCCCAGGACATCCCTCTAGCAATGTTATAAAGCATAGCCCCCAGCCAATTAATACATTGCTTATAAAAGGATATCACAAGCCAGTGGCCAGTTACTCGCTTGGAAGACGTGAGAAACCTCAGAGTTGGATGTAGTGCTTCTGAATGTTGTTAGGTACTCTTAGGGGAAAAAAGGCTTTTCAATGTTGAGAAATCATATTCATCATGAGCAGAACAAATACATGTACTAATCTGCTTCACAGTCTTGCTGAGAGTAGTGTTTCTGAATGGAGAGGGAAGTTGGTGTTTCTCCCTGGAATGTTCAATTTGTACACCCTCTTAGGGTTTATAGGGACAATTAAGGCTGTAACTATACTAACAGGGAAGCAGCAGAGTTGTTTTAGCATGGCACTCCACTTGTACTGATATCTTCCACTTCTTCACAAGGTTAGTTGGTGCCTGTTGTGATGGGGATACTAGATGAGTATATGTTAGGTTGAAATTGCTGACTGATCTCACATTTTAAGCTGAGCAGATGTAAGATGGCAGCCATGGATTTTTGGATACTCTTAGTTTTTGCAGTACATGAGTCCCTAACCCAAAGGTAGGTAGACCTTTGTTCTTATTATTTTGGTTATTTCTTCTCTTCACATCTTTCAATTAGCATTAGTCTCAAATTAAATGCTAGATTATTTTCTATAGATCTATAGCCAACACTATGTTGGCTTAAAAATGTAAGGTTTTATTTATGCCCTATTCCCCCTGTAACAATATTAACAGCCTGCTACCTAAAATAATTAAAAACTGAGCTTGCTGTTTCTCTTTTGAAAGAGCTCCTGTCATTTTAAAACCTCTTCTAAACATCTGTTCTGCCATTGCTCTCTGCCAGAACATTTAGGCAATTTGTGATGTATTTTTCTTACTATTGACAATGCAGGCAAAAACAAGTGAACACCTATTGAGTGATATGCTGCTGCTGCAGTGAAATTTCCTGAGAATAACATGGTAATTATGTGACAAATGTCCTTGTAGGTAGTGAGGGGGAGATCTGTTATTCCCCAGTGATACGGTTGGATGCACCTAAGTATATTTCTGGTTTCTTCTGAAAAGATGTTCTTACAAACAAAAATTAATGTGTTACTACATGGTAATTTATTATTAAATTTGTAATTTATAGTAATTTTAGGTAGCATACTCTATCTTTCATTTTTTGTGTCTTGAAGGAATGCCAAGCGCCCAGATTTCCTATCAAAGTTCCTTTGCACACTTCCAGTAGCCTTCACCTCGTGTTTTACAACATCTCAGTAAAAGCAAAACCAGCCTATAAGCTATAAATGAATGGCTGAGGTTCAAATCACAGAGAGGGTCATAGCTATTCTGGGAGTAAATTGTAGATATGGTGGAACAGGAATAAAAAACAGGAAAAAATGTTAGAATGGATTTAGGACTAATCACAATTGATCAACAATATTAAAACTGTATCTCCCACATCCTATGTAATATATCTTCTCCCTTATCCTTCATGTCTCGTTCTCTTTAATAATTTGATCAGAAGTTAATAAATGTACCTTTTCCATTCTAGGAAGACCAAATATGCCAAGTCGTATCCTCTCTGGATCTTGCTAGTTCCTACTAAATAAATGTGTGACCATCTCCTAAGATCAAATTTTTTGTTTCCTTTGTTGGGTTTTGGATCTGAAATCTTTATACCAGCTTTGAAGGTGAAGATATCTTTGGGGATGAGCAATGATAGCTGATCTTTTTGAGATTTAGGTTTTCTTTTCTCTGTTGTTTCACTTAGGAAACCTCTGCTTCCTTCTGTGAATCCTAATAAGATGTCCTTTTTCTTCATTCTTCTGAGCAAGCCATGGTTACTGGTTTGGGTTTTTTTGCTTTTATAAGTAGAAGTACATTCGTAATCGTAGTTATACTACGATTTACTTCAGGAATATTTGTTCTTCACAGGATTTTACAGTGCTCTAACATGCCTTTTGTGTGTAAATGCTTTCATTTCTACTGGACATTTGAAAAAGTAACTGTGTGGCCAGCTGTTACACTACAAAAATCATGCAGGACATTAAAATGGCAAGGATTAGAATAGATATAGTGCAACCTTCTTATTTTCTAAATAGAATCAGGGTGCAGAAAAAGAACTTAGGCTGATGAAATAGTTTTAAAGTAGGTACTTGCACATTAGAAGCGATAGCAATGGTCAGCAAAATTGTCTGATAATCTTTAGTTCCTCAGCAAGGATTAATGCTGCTTCAGTCAAAAAGAAAAAAAAAAGTTATAATAATAGTGACATGTGCTTACATGACCCTGGTGCAGATTTGTATTTGTTTTTGTTCCTTCTGCTCTGTGTGGAACGTGTAGCTGTGTGTTTATTCCCCAATTATTCCCCTATTTTAAAAAATGATTGTCAGTAACATAACCTCAATCAAAGAGCCTGCTCAATTACCGTCTGAGAAATGTCCTTATCAATGTTTGTTCACTTAAAAATGTGGTTTTGTGTTGCAGATGTGCTACAGTAATTTTCTTTCATTTCAGCTGTTCTAACAGTGTAAGTCAGCTCAGTTATAAGCTTAGTTCCATTGCCTATGATTTTGTAGTAACAAACTCTTTTCCACTGTAACATCAATTCAGCTACTTGTATAACCATATAGCCAGCATTTATGCCAACTGACCTTCGTCATCATTGTAGCAAAAAAAAATATGAATATAATCTGTGCTACAAAATATTTGCCTTAGATTTTTCTTTCTTTGCATGAGATCAGAATTTGTTGGAAGGGACCAGCACATGTTCAAATGGTAGGCAAGAGAAAATCTTTGAAGAATCAAAAACATACTGAAATTTAATTTCTACGATCTCACTTTTTATGTAAAAACCCTTTAACAGTGTTGTAATGGTCTTCACTAGAATTTCAATAGAAATCTATAAAACTTTAAAAACCCATGCAACTTAATAGAAAATTCTATATCTGTTGTAAAATTCTTTAGACTGCTTTAAAATTTGTATATCTAAGTCATAGTTTGCAAATTAAATTTTATAGGCATCTTCAATATGAATAGATTTCAAATTAAAATGAAATAA
>VZRW01013683.1:0-56222 GCA_013398125.1 Aegotheles bennettii | reverse complement strand
GGAACTGCTTGAAAGAGTCCAGCACAGAGCCACAGAGATGATTAAGGGAGTGGAACATCTCCCTTATGAGGAAAGGCTGAGGGAGCTGGGTCTCTTTAGCTTGGAGAAGAGGAGACTGAGGGGTGACCTCATCCATGTTTATAAATATGTAAAAGGTGAGTGTCAGGAGGAGGGAGACAGGCTCTTCTCAGTGATGTCCAGTGATAGAACAAGGGGGAACAGGTGCAAGTTGGAACATAGGAGGTTCTGGGTAAACATAAGGAAGAACTTTTTCACTGTGAGAGTGACAGAGCACTGGAACAGGCTGCGCAGAAAGATTGTGGAGTCTCCTTCTCTGGAGACATTCAAAACCTGACTGGATGCATTCCTGTGTGACCTGCTTTAGGTTGTCCTGCTCTGGCAAGGGGGTTGGACTAGATGATCTTTCTAGGTTCCTTCCAACTCCTAACATTGTGTGATTCTGTAATGCCCTCTTAGATCACAAGCAGAAATGCTTGTGTAAAATGCCAACTGCATGCATAAAAAGATGAAATCTAGAGTCTTTAATATTTGTCCTGATTGAGTCTGGTCATGAATTATATGTGTACATTATAATTCTTCCAACCCTAGATATTTATTAAAGTCCAGTTTGTGCCAAACATCTTAGCATTCAAACATTCAAGAAGATATGGAAGTAATAAATAAACTATTTTATCAGAATTGGTTTTGTAGGAAAAATAATATGAAGGTGTTTTATTTGGTTCATATGAGACCCAGACTTTATTCAGGTTAAAGATAGGAAATATTAAATTCTAAGAAGTGGAGGAGGTATAAAATTAAGCAGAATTAAGAAGAGGACAATTAGAAGTAGAGCAATGTGCATGAAAGTCTCTTACTGAAGCCAAGGTTCAAAGTAATGCCTGTGTGTTTTTCTAGGAGAAGTATGAAAATACTCAAGAGGAGGATATGAGGACAATAAATGACTAAGAGAAACTTGCATCAACAAAGATATGCTTTTGGGTAGAAATGTCTGATTTCAAAATAATATGGCGTATGGAATAAAAAAATGAATATTGTGGTGGCTTCACCATTGCCATCTGCCAGCTGCCTACCCAGCCACTCTCACTCCCCTCCCCTTGAGCAAGACAAGCTGAGAAAAGAAGATAAAATAGCTCATGGGTTGAGATAAGAAGAGGGAGATCACTTATGAATTACTGTTGTGGGCAAAGCAGACTCAATTTGGGAAAAATTAATTTAATTTATCATCAAATAAAATGTGAGAAACAACTGTTTAGAAATATACTTTCTTCCCTGCCCCTTTCCCAAGGCTCAGTTTCACTGCTTCAGTCCCAACTCCTCCACCGTGTCTTTGTCTTTCTAAATTTTAGCTTGAACTCTAGTCCAATCAATTTGCTCAAAGCGGAAATACCAAACAATCACATAAAATACCACTTCTTTTGATTGGCAGTTTTCTCTGGTCATTAGCAAACACTGTATTATAAAGCAAACTAAGACTTTATCAGGACTGGTAGTACCTGTTTTCTGTAGTAAGTGATGTCTTAAATTGTCTGCTTTATGCAATGGCATCACAATGAACACAAAATACAGTGCAGAGAGATTGAAGAATGAGTGTCCAAACTAAGCAGATGGAGAATTCTCCATTTTTGTTTTCTAACATTGAATTTATCAGTTAAGTCCCTTGTCTTATATTCAGAACACAAAAGGACATTCAGAGATCATCTCAGTTACATTACAAATATTGTGGTATTTGCTTGTAAAGTGAGGAGTGTTGAACTCTGTACTGATGACTTTGATAATAATACTTGAAGAGTTACATGTTTGTGTGTGGCAGTGGCTGTACTGAGTGGTCAGGAAAGGCATCATCTGACAACTAATGTATGTGTGTGTGGATATGTGTGAGCATATGAAGTATTTGTATGTTTATGAGGGTACACTTGAACACATATGTATTCTCACATACATCCGTGAGAACTGTCTTTACCTTTTAATGAGCAGGGTGTTCTGCTGAGGTGTGAGAATCTTGTAGAAAGTGCTTCTGGAAGGAGTCTGGTAGACTACTCACTGCTTTAAGAGTTACCAGGACTTTAAATACCTTACTTCTTTACCTTTTTACAGTTAACTGTGAGAACTGCGGGTTTTGCTGTCTTTCCTGAAAGTATAGTTTGGTTCTGTCTAAACTTCACTCTGTGGAATACCTCAAGGTGAACGTTTTTGCTTTGCTGAAACGGGAAAGCAGAGGCTGGTTGGCTATCGCTCTGCATTTCCCTGTCCTGCTCTGATGCGTGTGTTAGACCAGCCTGGGATGTTTGATCAACAACTCTCTACTACCCCAAGCTAACCAGAACTTTCTGAAGATTATTTCTTTTCACTGCTTATATACAGAAACTGAGGTTTATGGGATGGTGCAAAACATGTACCAAATATACATGTAAAAGCTTATTCTTCCACTGCAGATTGTATGTACCATAACATCTCTTTGCCCCATGCAGACTTGTACTACTTTAAAGTTGTTGTTGGCTTGAAACATCTGCAGAGAGTTTACCTAAGTACAAGTAGCTTGGAGAAAAATCTCTCTCAGAGTGCTTTTTAAGTATGATAGGAGAGGTAATCATTTTAATCCTATTAACATCTAACAGGATTGTTTATAAAACCTTTCCAGTATCTACCATTTGCTTTAAAACTGCCTAGAGAGCTGACTTTAAAAATTGAGAGACTTAATCCTATTCTGGACAGAAGAAGCAGGATCCTAGCCGCAGTCTGTAAGCAGAACTGAGCGTAGCTCATGGAGGTGTGATATCTGCAAACATGGGGAAATATTTGGCTGTGTAGTCGAATTTGATCTAAATGTGGAAATCCCTAATATTTCTATCACTTGAACTCACATGGTCAGTTTTGTACCTGATAAAGAGAACCAGTCAGTGAGGTGCCACCAGAATAAACTTTCGTTTATTTTGTTTAATGATTAGTAAATATATTTTTTTAATTACCCTGTCTATATATTAAGAGTAGAACACAGCCATCAAGTTAAGCTGTCAGTGTTGAGTGCCTTCAAGGGCATTCATTTCAGAGCTTACTGAACATTGCACACATATTACTCTTTCTATTTCTGCAATTTTTTTGCTTGCTTGGTTAGTTTTTTTGCATTCTTTTGCATATGTTTACACACAAAAGCTCAAGATAAAATTTCAATAATTTGATGTTTAGACAGCTTTGAAACGTAGTAAAATGAGACACATTTGCCCCCTTCTGTTGTATACTGTATCAATATTTTGTATTTCATCTTTTGAAACTTTTGAAACTCCCTGAGCTTGTAAAGCCTTCATCTCCCTTATGAGGAAAGGCTGAGGAAGCTGGGTCTCTTTAGCTTGGAGAAAAGGAGACTGAGGGGTGACCTCATCCATGCTTACAAATATGTAAAGGGTGAGGGTCAGGACGATGGAGCAAAGCTTTTTTCAGTAATGACCAATGATAGGACAAGGGGCAATGGTTGCAAACTGGAGCATAGGAGGTTCCATGTGAATATCAGGATAAACTTTTTCACTGTGAGAGTGACAGAGCACTGGAACAGGCTGCCCAGAGAGGTTGTAGAGTCTCCTTCCCTGGAGACATTCAAAATGCGCCTGGATGCATTCCTGTGTGATGTACTCTAGGTGACCCTGCTCTGGCAGGGGGGTTGGACTAGATGAACTTTCAAGGTCCCTTCCAACCCCTAGAATTCTGTGATTCTGTGATTCTGTGAAATAATTCTTTTGGACAGAAGATTTTAAAATGCTTTTTATTTGGGTGGCAAATACTTGGTGAATTTTAACTCCACTCAACCCTTTTCATACTGAACTTGTAATAAATGTAGTCTCATCAATTCATCAGATCATTTGAGTCTAGGTTCTCCTGATTTCATGAGATTGGACATTTCATAATGGCTTAAAAAGAGCCTTAAAAATTATGTTAAGGCTGGAAAACTACATTGAGACTCTTAAAGAGCTTAAGATATTTAGAAGTTATGTGATTACAACATGTAAGCATTTTAAAAGGACAAATAATTTTTGGCTCTGACCTTTAATCCATTAGGGAAAGACATATAACATAAAAACACAGAACCAGACAAATGCCAAATAGAAATAAGTGTGTTTTTCAATACCGTAGTATTAATCATAGCAAGAATTATTCATCACAGGAAAAAAATAGATTCTTTTTGTCTCATGTCTTGAAATTAAAGCTAGATGGCTTTCCAGAAGTTGTACCTTAGTCAACTGCAGTACAGAAGTTCAGTAGAGGGGCACCTGAAATGAAGCAGTCTCTTCTCTGCAAACTACTGCCCATTCTATTACAAAATCTCTTATCTGAAATTAATCTCAGCAAATATATAAGATAAATATACATGTAAAATACAGATAGTATCTACACCTGTGTTAGTTTTCCAAGGTCCTTTTCATTATAGCTGTTAGGAAGAAAAAGGCACTTCTATGGTGGAATCTTCTGTTCCTAAAGACTTCTGCTTTGGTCATGGGAATGACACTCTAAAACAGCTTATTTTTCTCCACTGACTATAAAGACAAGCTTGACCAACTGCTCAATCTAAAGTTAGGTGATATAAATCCTATTTCTATCTTCAGTGGTAATAATTGTCATTGTGGTTAGTGGTTCCAGAAATGCGAGAAAGCTCATTTGAGGGATTTCCTATCTCATCTATACCAAACACAAGATAATATGCTGTTAAAACCAATTCTGCACCTGCAAGAAGCTGAATCAGATCAAAGTAAGCCTATAATTCTATATTCTTCACTTTGCTGGGGATCCTTTGGACTATAAATTGTGAGTCCAGGTTTGGTGCACCTTAGCAATCCCAATAAACAACTAGAGTTATATAAATGAGATATATCTTAAAACTTTTTCATTTTAATTTGTTATGCATAAGTTTCTCTCAACATTGGGGAAAGCAGTAACCATTGTTATTGACTACTGCTACCCTCCTAATTACACGGCATTTTGGAAAAGTATGTAGTATTTCTGACATGACTTCAATGTTGAGCAGTTACTGGAAACATAACCATTCTGTAACTGTTGTCAGCACCACATGAGGTTTTGTGATTCTTGACACCCTACTGTTAGAAACACTAGCAACTGCTAAGTACCTTCAGAGCTGATACTTGAATTGAATATAAATTTCTCTTCCTTTGATAAAATAAGGGTTTGGACCAGCTACTTGGCTTGTATATATGTAACAGGTTTTTCCAACGTGTTGCTCAAAGCTATGTCATATGAGGAAATATTCTATAATCCTCATGCTGAATTTTAACGAATTATACACAACTACTCTCATGGGTAGTCTCAAAGACTTCAACAGATTTATGTGCTTGAGTAAATGGTGTGAGCACTGAATAATCTGGATGAAAATCTGTTTTATGCATGTATTTGAAAATTATTTTATAATAACCTCATATTTTCTGAAAAGTTTATATTCAACCTTTAGTCTATATTTAATATCTTCAGTTCTAAAAGTTTACAAAGTATTTTTCATCCCACTCTGAGATTAGCAGATTGCTTTCTTGAATCACGACCTGATTATTTCCTCCATATCTCAAGATCATATACCCACCAACTGTTCTGTGATGTGAACTGCTTAGGAGCGACAGCAACTTCTTCCTCCAACTCCAGTTAAAGCCATGTTCAGGCTACTCAGCACTGCTCAGAATTGAGACCATAAGTAAATTTAAATTGTTACTCCTTTGGTTCAGTGACAAACACCTTCTTTAACACATATTAAAAATAAAGTGATGAAAACAACAAAATCTGTTGCTCACAAATTTAGATTACTTGGATTGTTCACAAGTACCCAGAATCCTGTTCAAAGCCTCAAGGCACTTTTTCCCTTCTAATATACATAACCCTTAAGAAATACTGACATCTGCTGTCAATATGGGACTGGAATCAGCCTGGTATGAGCTTTTGGATAAATCAGTACATTTTCCACCTTAGATGACCCCAAAAGTTTCTCTGTGCTCCAGAGTATCTATGATATTGTTTCTTCCTGAAATAAAATATGCAAGCTGATAGTAGAAATGAATGTGATTTTGGGAACTATTTGGGAACAATTTGGAACAATTTCCTGTGTTGTCTTTGGCCTAGAAGTAGCTGAGAGTTGTTAAAGATCAGAAGTGATTTTGTTATGATTGTTAGATAATGGCTCATATAAAGAGAATTTGACATTTGGATTTTGCAGTCTCCTTCTAGTCGAAAGTAAGTGTCCACCCACTACATCCATAACAGGAAGTTGTCATTAAGAAACAAGAACAGAATCAACATGCAGATTTCTCTAGGTTTTAAAATAAAATAAATGAAAAATAAATAAATAAATAAATAAATATTAATAAATAAAATATAAGTTAAGTACATTGTCAGGATTCTGTTTGAAAGCCTGTATTGCTGCTGATCAAAACTGTACACTATAAATTACTTATTTATAAGTAACAAACACTTTGAATCTTCTTGTGTAGTGTAACTCTTATTTGCTCGCTAAGCTTTATGTGGGATTCATCTTTGTCCAGCTTGCTTAAGCATTGAGTCTAAGGTCATCTAGGATTTTCTCATAGTTAGTGGGGTAAAATAGACTGCCTTAACAAGCATCTTAAGGAGTCCATGACAGAGCTGAGAATTTTACTGTTTATGCCCAGGTTTTTCTCCCTTTTTCTATGCTATCAATGTCTAAAACCAAGTGAAATGAGTTTTGAATGGAAATTGACATCGTGGCTTGGCAATCTGAACGTGTAACTCCATCCAGGGGTTGAAACCAGTTTACTCTTTAGGGCTTGATGGCTGTGTCTCATAAAGAGAAATACTTCTGAATGGTTACATCTTTGCTTTTTATTTTGACATTATACACTGCTTGTATCAAAAAATATTCCTGAAAAGGTTTAGTTTTCTAAGAGATGATAAATATTTCCAAGTTATTTGTCAGTTCTTCATGTACTCCTGTCAAATATAAGTGGAGCCTTGACACATGTCATAAATGCAAAATATTTCACTCCAGAAAGACAATCAATCACATAAGAGTAGATGAAGGTTCATTGGCAGTGAAGAGGCAAATAATTCTTATTATACTGTAAATATTCCGGATAATTTTTGTAAGATTATGATCTTACAAAAGGGTAACACAGATGTCAAATACATATGCAATAGTTGTGGGATTTTTTAAGGATTATGAAATTACAAACACATAAAATTTTCTTATAATTTTTCAATTTCTTTCAGTTAAATGAATTTCAGGTTAATTCTTGGTCAAAAAACCCACAAGAATAATGCAAGATATGAAGGTACAAAACAAACATATACAGTCACTGGGTTATATTCATGCCTTAGTCTATTCTTTCAATAATAATTACAATAAATCTTCTCTTAAAAAGAATTTGAACTGTAATTTGATGCATGCTACTAATATATGTGACACTATTTATATTATACAATTTTTCTTGACAGAATGACTGACTGTATTGAAAAATAAATCAACAAATCAGACTGCAGCATTTTGTGACATGTAAAGTGGAGTGAAAAGCATGTTGCACAATCATTTTTAGAAAAAGGTGAATCACAGAATAGTTTAAGAAATCAGCTTATTATCTGCCTTTATTATTCCTGAAATAAGAATGCAACATGCCATATAATATTGCCACTCCAGTGAAATCTTGATTGGTGATGTCAGAACACCAAAGGAAAAAATCAAGCAGTACATGAGCATGCTGGGATCCTCTACTACTTCTCTACTGACAGTATGACATTGGAAAATCTCCTCTTTCTGACTTTCTGTGTCTCCTATCCTCTGCTTATTGTATGCTTCCATGTACAAAATTCAGTTCTGGCCTATAAACTTCCACCTGAAGACAAAGATTTTTATGTGCCCTTGCAGCCCAGAAGACCAACTGCATCCTGGACTGTATCAAAAAAAGTGTGGCCAGCAGGCCAAGGAGGGTGATTCTGCCCCTGTGCTCTGGTGAGACCCTACTTGCAGTACTGTGTCCAGCTCTGGAACCCTCAGCACAAGAAAGACATGAACCTGTTGGATTGGGTCCAGAAGGGGGCCACAAAAATGGTCAGAGGGATGGAACACTTCTCCTGTGAAGAAAGGCTGAGAGAGTTGGAATTGTTCAGCCTGGAGAAAAGAAGGCTCTGGGAAGACTATTGCAGCCTCTCAATATATGAAGTGGCTTACAAAAAAGATGGAGATAGACTTTTTACCAGGGCCTGTAGTGACAGGACAGAGGGCAATGATTTTAAACTGGAAGAAGGTAGATTTAAATTGGACATAAGGAAGAAATTTTTTACACTTAGAATGGTGAAACACTGGAACAAATTGCCATTCCTTAGAAGTGCTCAAGATTAGATTGGGTGGGGCTTTGAGCAACATGAAAAATGTCTGTGCCCATGGCAGGGGGGTTGAGCTAGATGATCTTTAAAGATCCCTTCTGACCCAAATGCTTCCATGATTCTATGAATATTTTAATGGCAGAATAGAGGAAAATCAAACTGGGAGATCATTTTCTCACTGTGAAAAGAGCCATGACAATATTATCTGGAGTGGTGGGCAGAACTCTGAACAGCCATGAGCACAGTAAAAAAATCTCACCTTTGTGGAGTCTTTAGCTTTAGCTCACTTAGGAAAGATGAGAATTTTCCATAACAGACTTGTTTCACTGCCTCAGAAAGGTGTTTTCCATTAGATTTTTCTCCATTTCTTATGAAGTCT
Organism: Aegotheles bennettii; assembly: GCA_013398125.1. Lineage (NCBI taxonomy): Eukaryota > Metazoa > Chordata > Aves > Caprimulgiformes > Aegothelidae > Aegotheles > Aegotheles bennettii. Next base: position 47,485 of record VZRW01013683.1, on the reverse strand, counting down.
TTATCTTATATGACATAGGCAGCTAGCACAATTCTGTAATGTATGTATCCATCTTCAATTATACATCTCAGTTCCTGAGCACTAAGATAAAGAAATGCTCAGCAATTTTGAAGTATTGAGATGATGAAAATGGAAGAACAACCTCTTTTTTCTAGGCTAGGAAGAAAAAAAGATGGAAAGAGGTTAGGAAAACAATTGTACAGATGTAGGAGTACAGTAGAATTAACATACGTCTGAAAAGAGTGAACTGACTAGAAAGGTGAGAAAAGATAGTTATACTAAAAACACTGCAGGGGAAAAAAAGATTAGTATTAAGGGGTAGACAAGAAAAAACATTAAGTATTAGTGGAAGAACAGAAATACGTAGATTGATGTTTACATAAAAATGTGGAGGATGAAACAGTTTGCAAATGAGTAGTTGTCACAGATAGATAATCCCCAGGTCTTCTATGGTTATACTTCTAGTAGTAAATTAAACAGCATCTAGAAACTTGCCTGGGTACTAGCAATAATAATATATACTTTAAAATTATTTGAATGCTCCTTGAATCACAGAATCACAGAATCACACAGAATTCTAGGGTTGGAAGGGACCTCGAAGGATCATCTAGTCCAACCCCCCTGCCGGAGCAGGTTCACCTACAGTACATCACACAGGAACGCATCCAGGCGGGTTTTGAATGTCTCCAGTGGAGGAGACTCCACAACTCCTTGAAATGGCTTTCATGCATTTCCAAGTTCAATAGCTTAGTATACAACATGTTCCCAGTAGGCTGTCGTCATGCATATGCCCTGTTTTGGAGATAAAAATATTTCATCAGGTGTGTCTGAACTTCTTTGTTTCAGGCTGTGGTTTTGAGCACATTTTTGTTACCAGTACAGAGATAATCAATCCATCTTGTTCTGAAAAGCAGCAGTGGCTAAAAGCCTTTGTATTTCTTCCAAAGCCATGAAACACTTTTATCAGCCACAGGTAGGCATGTAAGAAATGGCCCAGCAGAGAAATTTCCTGAGAAGCAACTGAATAGTCATTGCATGCACACAGCAATCTGCTTTGCCAAACAGCATTAAAAAAGAGTTGCAGCTTCCTGCAAGTCAGAGGGAAATGACACAAGTGCTTTGGTGTAAAGGCTATGCTGCTGTTTAGGCAGTTGGACTAGGTGATCATTGTAGGTACCTTCCAATTGAACTATTCTATTCTATTCTATTCTATTCTATTCTATTCTATTCTATTCTATTCTATTCTAATGACCACTGAAGAGGTAGTCCTAGAGCCATGCAAAGATCCTCTTCCACCCTAAGCAGATAAAATGTGATTATCGTCTTCCCTTCTTATCATTCCAGAATTTAATTTCTTTCTAACCCTTGAATTTTAACACTGTGGGTAATCTCTCATGCTGTGTGTACACTTGCAAGAGCCCTAGGAACAGGGGAATATACATAAGACCACTTTTTGCTTTATTCTTTCCTACTAAACTTCACCTGCAGTTTTCACCACTTCTTTCATGTAGTCATAAAGGGAGGCTGAGTCAGAAAATTAAATGCATTTCATTCTTCACAGCATGTAAACATGAGATTAGAAAGAAAATGGCCTGTTTGAGGTCACAGATTGCAGAGGAAAACAGCATTTGGTCTCAGCCTACAAAAGGTCTTGATTTTGATTGACTTAATTTGAACCCCTAAGGTTCTGGGGGAGAAGGAGATTTCAGTTTCCTTTGTTGTTTTGTTTTTTTTTTGGGGGGGGGAATGGGTTAAAGAGCTAGTTCCCACAGCGTAATTTTGAACATTACAGAGAAAAGCCTTTTTTTAAAGACTCTATTTGTTCCATAATAAAAACATTTTAGCATTCAAAGTTCAATCAGCTCCACATTTTAAAAGTATTTTCTAAAGGGAATATTTACAAGAACTAAAGAAGAATGCCTCTCCTATTTATACCAGGATTACCCTATTCAATTCAGGGAATTTACTCCCTAGGTCCATAGTAAAAAACAAGAGAATTTGGTTTTGGCTGTTTACACTAGATTACAAAATCCTGTGTTGCAAAGACTCCTAGATCTCCTAATTTCTATAAGACAAGATAAGTAGGCACATGCTTAAGTGTTCTGTAGTGTTCAAAAGAAAATTAAGCAAGGGGCCCCATATACTTGTTGCCCTATACGTGCAGAATTAAACGTATCAACTAAGAACAGATAACACTATAGGTGTCAGACAAGGCTCAAGACTTTACAGCCATCTTCTCCCTGAGGGTCACACTTCCAGTCATTCAGAAACATAAGCCCTTAGGACACCTAAGCAATTTTTCAGTTAAGTTACGTTATTTAGGCAATATGGTGATCAGTTAATGGTAGAACATTGTGGATCAGAACATAATATGCACTGGAGCATCCCCTTGGGATCTCACTTCCTTGTAATACACAATCACTCTGCTCAAACAGCATCACACCCCTGTCTTCCACAGCTGTACTTACTACGGCTTGAGGGTATCTAGCTGTTTCAAACTACAAACATTTAGGTTTTGTTAGTTGATTCCTCTGCTCGCTCCAGCCTCTCTGCAGGCTCAATAGTTCATTTACACAGTCAGGATTACACAGTCAGGTTGTGCATCTTCCTTCTTCTCGTATCAAAATCTGTCTAACTGACCTTATGCCTCCAGTCAGCTGGATTCAGACGTATGTTCTGCATAGGGAGACACACTTCTGAGGTTGGACTAGATGATCTTTTGAGGTCCCTTCCAACCCCTAACATTCTGTGATTCATGGTAATTTTTTCTATTCTGTCTATGAGATTCATGCTCAGTCCTGTACTGAGATTTCTCTTAGTATTTATTTATTACATTCCCAAAATATATTAAATGCTGTAATGAAACAGAGGAGGTGAAGTCTCTGGAAGACATTATTTTAAACAAGAAGTAAAAAAACCCCTGAATTATTTTATCTTTTATAATATGTTATTGGAATTAATTAAAGTCTATTTACCTGAATATGAAGAACAGACTTTTTAAGTACATTTGTCTCACTTTAAGATATTGAGTTAATGAGAATCAGGTTCTTTCATTTATGCCTTCCAGCGACTGGAACAGTGCTAAGGACAAATTGTAATGAGAGATTTCGTGCTACAAACTTCTCCATGGGTGTCAGTGAGACAGTTTACAGAGTAAGGAAAGCATAAGCAGACCAAGGGCTTCTATGTCATGACTAAATGAGTTTCTAATCAAAGAATTTTAAAAGAATGAGGGCAGCTGAGTGCTGAGTCGATTTGCATTTGACAGTGTACCCATTTATCCCCTTCCTTTGGTTCTTCATGTACTATGAGCCAGCCCAAATCCTGACGTAAATGAAGTCCAGGTTGTGCTACTCGATCCAAACATCCCACAGGTAATGACTGTGCTAAGCCAGCAGTGTTGGGAGGTTAATTAGAAGCTGAATCTAGCAAATACTTAGACTCATAATTTCTCCATGAGAAATGGAGACTGGAGGACTCAAAATAGCATGGACAGATGCTGTCTTTTGGATCAAGCAGTGAGTTTTTTGCCTATCCCAACTGCTCCTCATTTATTACCCTTTGGAGATTTTCAGTTCTAATAGCTTTGCTGATATCAAAGGCTGTATAGAAATATTTTCTAATACACACCATACATGCCCAGAACAGCTTCCTTTTTTTTGCCTAATCATGTTTCCACAGCAGAGCTGTAGCAACAGCTATACCTAGGAAAAGGAATATGAAAAACAGTGTAAGGTGGCAGTATTTTAAATTGACTGTGATCTTTGGAAACACTTACTGACTGCTCAGTAGGAGCAGAGTGGAAACCATGAGATATAGTCTGCCTTCTGAGGTAGTTTGGCATCATATTCTTAAAAATACAACTTTCTCTACATACTTTCTCTGAGGTACAGTATTTGAAAAGTACTGAGAAGGCATTAAGAACAAAAAAAATATAAATACAAAAATCTCAATATGATTATTACCATGGGCAAGACAAGCTGCTTGACACTGAAGAGCAACAAGATGGTGACTTGTTTTCATTTTAAAATTTTCCTTTTTGAAAAGAAAGAAAAAAAATACTTTCTTTCACTTGAAAGAAATTCCTTTTTTTAGATTTAAATCATGAAATTTTAAACTTAACTATACATCCTATGAAAAATAATGCCAGTTTAAGTCATCTCCTTTCTGAGAAACACAGTTCACTCGTTGGAAATGCACCACCACCTTTATGTAAAGAACAAAATAAAAAAATATTTTAAACAGGCTGGAGCACACAAGGTTGTCTAGTGATGGCCTAGAGTCAGAAAATTACTGATATATTTAACTGAAAATAAATTTTCAATATGTTGTGTCCGTATTGCCTTATAGTAGAGATGTAAGTCTTGGTGTAAAATAGCACAGAAGTTGTGGTGATGCTGCTGTGTTATGTCTTAGAAAGAAAGATTATTCTTTGTAGCACAAAACACACTACTTAGTAGGCATTGGTTGTTGGGATAGTTGAAAAATATTCAGCGAGAGAGATTGAAACATTAATTTGCTAAAAGGGCAACTGATTCTTAGAATTTGTACACAATTTCTTGTATAAATACAGTATTCTTATATCTATTGGGGGTAGAAGGAGGAGGAAGAAATGAAAGATTACCAAATTGCTAAGAAGTTTTTAGAGCATATAACTTTTAGGGCACCTACTAGTGATCTTATTGATAGAAAAGAATATCTGTCATAATGACTTGCCAATCCATTCACAAGTAAAGATAGAACAATCATTTTCATTTTGGGTCAAGGCTTGGAAATGTGTGCACAGCATCTCACCTGTATTCTCCAGGTGAAATTCTGGTTTTGCTGGGGCCAGTACAGCCAAGGTGTGGGTTTGCTAGGCTGAAATCAAAGCATATGAGCAGTGCAGTGCAAGTCAGTCTTTTCTCCCATACTGTGTCTGCTGCATGCAGAAATATTGGCCATTGCCACTGAGTTTCTGAAACCCACTCAAAGACCCCATTCACATACCAAGACACAATGTCTATGTGTATTTACATCTTATTGTCACCAGCAAAACTGAAACACACACATAAATAATGCCTTAGTATAAGATGAGTACACTCAGAGTTCTTTCATGTCTCTGAAAAGAAAGTGTTTATAGCAAGATTGTAAGTACAATGCTGTCAGATCTTGAGCTAAACAACATTTCATTTGTTCATTTGTGTTTAAACTAACATTTCATTTAGAGAAAAATGCAGGTTTTGTCAACTTAAACTATTTAAAAGTTATTTCAGGACTCACACAATCACGAACTTAAACAGTCATTGCAGCTAACGTTTACATGATTTGTCAAACCCTCACTGAAGGTGAATGAGCAACCCCTTCAGTGAACAGCCTATGCTAGGCATTGAGCAACTCCTAGGGTAGCAAAGACTTTCGGTAATGTTAGTGCTCTGAAAAGGGGGGGGGTTGGGAGGGAACATTTAAAACATTGTTTGTCAATGCTCTATCATAGTGGGGAAGCCAGAATAGAGAAGGAATGTTGAATCACTTTCCACACACTTGGGGTGAAGTCCCTTAATTTTGTTCCAATATGTGTAGATAAATACTTACTGAAATTTATACAAGTGCTTTGAAAGGCAATTCTATATACAAGCTAGGCGCTATTGTTATCAACAAGATCCACCAGGCAGTCTGAATGGAAACACAACATAAAATTGAGACAGAGCATAGTAAGTTCTTCTCAGTCATAAGGAATTTTCTGCCAGTGCACATGCCAAAAAGCTGGTGATACAATCGCAAACATATAATTTAGCACTTTATGATTTCTAAATTATTCAAAGTATGTTAACTTAGTTTCTTACATAGTCAATTATTCAAAGAAATATTTCCACAAAAAGGGTTGAGCAATACCCACATTAGATGCCCTATTTATCATCAACTTTTGCACTATCCAGGAGTAAAACGGCAACATTAATAAGATATGTGCCCTAATCAACACTTCCAAAACGGAGAGTGTACAATTATGGATCTCTTTCAATATTTTAGTACCTCAGTAGAGTTGACTTACTTTAGATATGTTAAGTGAACTCCTAACAAAATAAAAATCCTTTGGTTGATTACAAATAGGTAGTGAAATCTGGTCCACCAGAGCTTGTATACAGGATGGGTTGATTTTAAGACATGTTCAGCATCTTATTTCTTTGGTGTCTACAAGAAGACCTGCATTTATGATAGCTGCCTACTCAGACAAATGTTGGAGGAATGTGAACCATTACTTATATTTAGATTTTAACTTTCAGCAGAAAAATGCAAGTGATACAGAAGAAAAGATATTCTAAGGATAACATGGTATAAGCATAGATTGTCTGATGAGTTTGGGTAATCTTTATCACTGGGTGATAGATTTCTATCATAAATGGTTTAGGCGTATCCTAATGGTTTGGACTGGATTACCTGGAGTGAGGTATGCCCAACAGCTTTATAATGATACAAATAGGAAAATCAATATTTGAGGTTAGGCTAGCAGTAGAATCTTCCAGCTTCCTCGGCAAGATCATAGAATCATAGAATGGTTTGGATAGGAAGGGACTTTAAATATCATGTAGTTCCACCACCACCGTCCCCCGTCCCCCGTCCCCACCGTGGACAGGGATACCTCACAGTAGAAGATCAGATAAAGTACCACAGCTAGAATAGTTTTCTAACATCCAATGGCTTAATTTGGAAGTAATGGAATTTACAAATAAGGATTTCATACACCTCATGGTATTTTTGTGTTTTTAGAAAAGGGTAGTTCTTGCAAAAGATGTTGGTAGAAGTGCAGTTCTGTCCAAAAAGAGAAATAAAGGAATCTACTGCAAGCATAAAAAGACCAAGAGAAAAATTATGATGATGATGATAACAAAAATAACATCAATAATAATCATCATCATCATTGGAAAGAGGACTAAGAACAGTTTCTGAGAGAATATTCTATTAATCTTTTTTGACATGCATATTGAGAAGTGATTCTCACCTGAACTGAGACTTTTCATCTCCATCAATATAATTTGAAGACATAAATTCTGTGATTGTCCCTGCCACACTTGGCTTGTTTGTGGCCCTCCTCAGCAAACTGCTGCTCTAGGAATGTCTTTTCTCTAAATAGTCTCCAGCATCTTTCAGTGGAAGACACTGAGGACTTCCTGGCAGAAGAGCTTATACTCTGTGAGGAGAGAGAATGAAAAAGAGAACAATAACATATCCTTTGTATTTATATAACTTTGTATAACTGTCTAATTGTTCTTTCTTTGCAACCTGGAGCTCTCTTGCCTCCCATTGACATTAAATACTTCCTTTTCCACTTCCAAGTGAACAGCCTGTGTCAATGGCTACATGAGCTGTGGATGATAGCATTGAGAGCTTGAGAAACCTCCCACTTCCTGTGCATGAGTCATGACCTGCAGATAGTCAAGCACATATTCCCAGTCATTTTGTCTTGTGATTTTGGCTTGGCTGATTAATGAGAATCGGTAATTCACTGACATCCAAGGTGATGAAAAGGATTCTGTCTTTGAGACTACTGTGCCATTCTACTGGTTTCACAGAAACAAAAACCAGAGAATCCAGCCAGAAAGAACATGGCCTGGGAGTGTCTGTGAGGTTTTCCTCCTTCAAGTATCTTGCAATTGCATAGCTGTGAGGAAATTTTTAATTGGTTTTCACAGCACATGAGATTTTATCTTGAATTTTCTTCCCTGGCACCCTCAATCTCCTACATTGCTGTGTTCTGGAAGCCTCATCACTAATGAATACCAATTAGAAAAGGTTAATTTAAGAAAAGTTAGATTGATTTTATGTTGTTGAATAGAGTTGTTTGTTAAGAACCACCTCTGTTATGCTTCCAGTTTCTTCTCTTTCTCTTAAGCATCACTGGATTCAGAGAATAAATAAAAGTTGAGTGAGGTAAGTGACAGAAAGAAATACACTTTAAAAAAATGCCATTATCTGTGTTCAAGGCATACTCAGTTGAGTGCAGGTCTCATAGGGCCATACTGTCAGCATGTACTGGAAGGGGTGATCCTTGCCCTGCAGAGTTTATCAAGTGAAGAACAAAAGGAGGGATAGGAGAAACTGAGACCCAGACTGGGAACATGACTTACTGAAGTAATTTCTTATGTCAGTAGAAGACATTACTGTGTCAGTTGTCTGCACTTTAAGACCTTAAAAAGATTAAATTACCTGTGTCTGATATTGCCAGTTTTTACTCATGTCTTTTCTCAACTATTTGTTTGATATAATGAGGAATTTGCTGCTGCAGCTAACTGCACATAAGTCTATGGGATTCATCCCAGGGTACTGAAAGAGTTGGCCGATGTTATTGGAAGACCTCTCTCAGTTATTTATCAACAGACTTGGGAATCTGGAGAGGTCCCACTTGGCTGCAAACTAGGAAAAGTTATTTCAATTTTCAACAGGGCAAGAAAGAAGACTGGTAATTATAGGCCTGTCAGTCTCACCTCAGTGCCTAGTAAAATTACAAACAAAATTATTTGGGGAGTTATTGAAAAACACTTAAAAGATAATGCAGCCATCGGTCAAAGCCAACATGGGTTCATGGAAGGAAAGCCATGCCTTACTAATTTAATTTATTTTTATGACAAGGTGTGATGAGTTGACCATGGCTGGATGCCAGGTGCCCACCAAAGCCAGTCCATTACTCCCCTGCTCAACTGGACAGAGGAGAGAAAATATAATGCGAGGCTTATGGGTTGAGATAAGGACAGGGAGAGATCACTCACCAATTACTGTCATGAGCAAAACAGACTTAACTTGGGGAAATTAGTTTATTACCAATCATTCAGGGTGGGTTAACGAGAAATAAAACCAAATCTTAAAAACACCTTCTTCCACCCTTCTCTTCTTCCTGGGCTTAACTTCACTACCAGTTTCTCTACTTGCTCCTCACCAGCAGCACCTGAGATGGGGAATGGGGGTTGTGGTCAGTTTCTCACACGTTGTCTATGTCACTCCTTCCTCCTCACACTCTTCCCCTGCTCCAGTGTGAGGTCCCTCCTATGGGAGACAGTCCTCCACAAACTTGTCCAACATGAGTCCTTCCCACAGGCTGCAGTTCTTCACAAACTGCTCCAGCGTGGGTCCTTTCCATAGGGTGCAGTCCTTCAGGAACAGACTGCTACAACGGCTTCCCATGGGGTCACAGCTTTCTTCAGGCATCTGGCATGGAATCCTTCAAGGGTTACAGGTGGTTATCTGCTCTACCATGGACCTCCATGGGCTGCAGGCATACAGCCTGCCTCACCATGGTCTTCACCATGGGCTGTAGGGGAATCTCTACTTCAACGCCTGAAGCATCTTCTCCCCACCCCCTTCTTCACTGACCTTTTGTCAAGAAAGCATAAAAAAATAATTAATTACTTAAAATTATAAGAAATCATTGCAATTGCAAAAAAATAACATGGTTCCTTGCCTGAATTTTTCATTTTGCATTTTTAAGAATGTCAAACATGCTTATGTTCAGGAAAATGCATTTATCAAATGACTAAATGTACTAATTAAGTAACTCTTCCAGCTTAGTGTTGTGATTTCTATGAATAAGGACACAATGGGAATCTGATTAAAATTAAAAGGAAAAAAAACCCAACCCTCCCAATTTGGTTTCTTTGAATAGTAAATTAAATATATGTATCTGGTTTAGAACATATTTCACTTTATTCTTTCTAGTTTGAATCTCTTATACAAAGAATTATAACAGATCTTATTCTTCAGTTTGTATTTGACAGCATTTATTCTCACAATTCTTTTTATTCTTTTCCTGCAGATGGAATGTAGGGTTGTGATTTACTGTCAAATTCACTATTTAGTATTTTGTGCTTTGTAGTGTAATGATATAGAATTTACATCAAAACATTTATTACATTGGCTGCACTGTATTTCCCTTGGTATTATGTATTTCAAACTATTTTAAAGTGCGTATAAATGTCATATGTAAAACCTTTTAAAAACGTTCCTTTGTGTTTTCTTATTTGACAAGGGTTTCTTATGAAGTCTTCCATTTAGATTGTTGAAAGTGATTTTAAGGAAGAAGTGATTTATTTATACTCGTAAAAAAGGAACACTTTACCCCTTTTTTTTTTTTTCCAGATTATGTTCCTGTCCACCCACTTTTGGGATAATAAGAAAGACTTGAGCAGTATGCTGTTATTTTTTCTTATTTAGTTTTACTTTTGGCCTATCCTACTGAGTTCTGGTTATAGTGTAACATGTATTTTTTAAACCATTTGAATAAATTATGCATCAAACTGAAATGTCATATTTGATTAAAAAAGAACCTATTCAGGCTTTCTGACTTGTCCTCCTTAGTATGCAAGTAAAGGTTGAAACTGCCATTGAGTTTACTTTTAACTAAAGATGCAGAATACGGTTTTTAATTAAACTCTGTCAGGATAGGTTTTGCATTAGAGACACAGTTATCCAATAATATTTCACAGAACTGAACAAAGACACTACCATATATGTAAAAGTAGGCTCTAGAGAATGTTGCAGTGGGAAAGCTTGATGATTAATGACTGCCATTAAGATATACCCATCATCTGTATATAGCCCATCTTTATAACATTCTTTTAATTGACCCTGAAGACCTATTCAACCCACCTGAATATATTTTCAAACAAATCTGTTTGTGACATAAAAGTAATACATTCCAGGCAATAGCAACAGAACAGATTCCCTAGCAGACAGGCAGGAACGAGCTTGGGAGATAATTCAGCAGCCTCTGTACATCACCATTGATTTATCACATCCTAATTGTCCCTTTTCTTGATACAAATGAACCAACCCGCCAGTTTAGGAGTGGTTTACTGCTTTATCTCATTCTTAGAGATTTCTATTTGTTCCACAGAGTTTATTTGCCCACATATACCTCGGATCTGACTAGGCTAATGAATACCCCAAACCTCTTACAACACCTAGAGCCCTTACATTATGTCTCGACTGACTTTACATTTGAAAAAAATAGTTAAAATTATATTTATGGATACCTGGATATACAGTAGTCCTATTTGTGAAAATCCCTGTTCTATCTCCTCTTTTTCACAATTAATTTTATATTTCCAGTGTTATGATTCTCAGAGAATATGGAATGGAAAGAAAATGATTCTTTGCCCCACAGAAAATTCACTGCATTACTTCAATCAGGGTATTCCAAAAAACAAGTCAACATGGAACACACTCCAAAGGAAGAACCGCCTAGGTATTGATAACCATTTCAGCCATTTTACATCTCCTCTGCTATGTAGTCTGGGTAGTAAAAGGTTCATGAAACTGAGCACCGCAGAGCACAAGTACGCAAGCACAAGTGTCCAGTGATAGAACAAGGGGGAATGGGTGCAAGTTGGAACATAGGAGGTTCCGGATGAACATAAGGAAGAACTTTTTCACTGTGAGAGTGACAGAGCACTGGAACAGGCTGTGCAGAAAGATTGTGGAGTCTCTTTCTCTGAAGACATTCAAAACCTGACTGGATGCATTCCTGTGTGACCTGCTTTAGGTTGTCCTGCTCTGGCAAGGGAGTTGGACTAGATGATCTTTTGAGGTCCCTTCCAACCCCTAACACTGTGGGATTCTGTAATTCTGTGAAGACTCAGCAGGGATAAGGAAATTCCCTTTACAATAGTTGCACAGCTAGAACAGGGGCCTGTTGAGCCCGTAGATGTGTGACACCATGCAGACTTTAATATTAGCTTGTTTTGAACCCAAAGACAGGCAAACTAATATAACATAACCGTACAAGAGAGTAGAACCAGTGTTGCCCTGCTAGCAACAGACATTATGCTAACTGCGCTGTATGCTAGTTGTGCAAGGCCCCAGTCCTGGACTTTTAGGCTGGTTACTAACTTGTTATAAGAAATTGCTGTGGGAGGGAGGTCTCGAAACCATATTTTCCATATTTAAATATAGATTTTAAGCCTGGTATAACAGCAAAAGCCTTGAAAATATGAGCACAGGTTGCAAGGAGACACCTGAGAATTACAGCTTGCTGGTGATCATTTATTAGACACTGAAAAAACACAACCCTGAGAGATGGGGGAGAAAAACTGTCAGTTTATTTTTTTTAAAAAAAGCAGCAGCAACTAAGAAATGGAAATGAAATAGCCTATATCAGAATGAGGCATCTGTTGTGACCAGAAAAATTATTTCCCTTGCCCCTGCCCTAAGTAAGTATTGTGTACCATGTAGTTTGTGGTGGAGGCCAAAGGCTGGCAACACTACAGAAAGTCAAACATCTTACAAAGGGACAAGATCCCAAATTTGATACGGTGAGTGGTGATGAGCACCCACCCATGCACTTACTGACTTCAGTTCTGACTTTTCTTATTGACATGCTTGTGAAACTGATCATCTTGACCTTGGCAGCCAAGACAATCAGTGGCTGTCACCATCAGTGCTAACATTATGGGATTAGCCCTAGGGTGGTGTAGGATTTGATTGGAAGGACTTACTGCTTTGATTACATAGTGATAATGACTGAAAATGAGTAAGAGCTATTAGCATAGAACAAGTTAAGGAATTTCAGTCTTGCAAAGGTTTATTTTAGAGTCCAAAACTACTTTGATCTATCAGTCTTCTAATCATTCCCATCACAGAGAACTCTAATTCCCTAGATGATATATACATATACATACCCAACTACAACAATTCAATCTCCATGAACTATGGTAAAAATGAAATATTTCAATGCTCTAACTCAATGAACTGTGGAGAGCTGGGAATCTTTCATCACAGAATTATAAGGCTATCTTATCTTTGAAAATTCCCAGGAAACCTTAATATTTAAATATAATGTTTATCTCAGCCATTCCCAAGTGTAGCAAAGTGGGACTCAATGGGAAACTGCCCAATAAACTCTTTCTTTTACTTGTTTTTATTTTTATTTTATCTGTCAAGGGATCATCATTCTGTATTTGTGAACTAGCACTCTGATTTAATCAATTTATTTTGAATGGAAAAGTAATGATGGCTTTTGAGAAAATGCGTTATAATTTTGTCTTTATTTTGCATAAATATGCATGGCATGTTCATATATTTACATTTGTGTTGTGCATTATGAGACATTCTGTAAAGATTTTATTTAATATTGCTTAGATTTGCAATAAGACTTTATCAGCAGTCAGAAATTCATTCATCTCATTGACTTCACTGCATAGCAGTCCAGAATCAGGAAAAGGCACCTACACTTTAGAGGTAATTCAAATATTAGAATTACATTCTTTATAATCACCTGTTATCATCTATTATCACCTCTGTATCGGAAGTGCTTTGTGAATGCCACTTGCCATCCAGATGTTTGCTAGGCTGAATGCTCAAGAAATAAAATACTTTTGGGATCGATTTTGTGTAATATTCACACAAATTGGTAACAGAGGAGAGGAAGAAAGGAAATGAAATGACTAATTATGTGCATTTCAGGGGTGAAAACTCTTATTTTCATCATCCAGTTGTTGCTTCCACATGGTTTGAAGAAGGCTTTTAAACTGGATTTGCACAAAGATGCATTCCTGACTAGATAAAGCTTTGGTCTTTCAGATATTTTATGTTTTTCTATCATGCTGAATAGTCTTGTGTTCATGGATGTGGCCTGCTCACACTGGGATTTGGGTATCTCTCTTGTATAAGCAGCTGTAGAATTACTTAGTTTTAAATGTCTGTGAAGTAGATACTGAAATTGTGGGTAGTCTTCTTAAATTTCCTGAATTCCCTGTATAGCCAAAGGAGAGGCAGTAATTTTGTTCTAAATTAAGGCCAGATGACCAGCACCATTCATGACCCTATTTCTCTACATTGGAAGCATTATGTCAATTAAGTCAGATACCTATACTGTAAGTAATTTTGTCCAAATGTCGATGAGAAGATTGTTACCCCACTTGTCAACATAAGTACCACTTACCAATGTTAAGTCCATCACATATCTTACAATTTCTTCATTTTTGCACACCGCAGAGCTGATGGCTCCCAGCACTATATAACCTACAATGATTCCGCTGGCTTTTTTTGCATTTTGCCAATCTCCAGCCTTCAGTTTCTGGCTTAGATGAAATATTTAATCTGCTGTGACACATATGGGACAGGCAAATGGAATTAGTGGCTTGATTCACATCATAGGCTTGTGAAAACTAACATGAAAGCTGGAGAGAACTCCATTAATGCAGGGGATAAGGAGAGTAAAGGGAGAAAAGTACTTTGAAAACAAGCTGATTTGTTCTTGAAAAATCTTTTGTTTTTACAAAGGGCCATTTTGAAGTAACCTGGCATGTAGTTCTGATTACCAAGGACTTTAGATAGACAAACTGAACAAAAATATAATAGAAAGGCTTATTTTTTGAGTACTTGTACCTGTGTTTATTTCCTTAGGAAATGGTACAGCCATCTTGTACACATTCACTGTTACCTCTGGTGATTGTTAAGCACTGTAAGAACTGGGAGCCTGAATAAAAGTCCTCAAAAAACAGCACATCATATTTCTTGCACTTACATTATGATTAAAATCCAACAGAAACAGAATGTTCTTTGAGGTGTCAGCGTGACTAAGGAAGAAAAAATGCCATTGAGAAGAAAGGTTAACATGAAACAGCACTGCTTTTACAGGTTCTGTTAAAGAACAGACCTTAGGGGAACCAAGACAAAGCATTCAATCAACACTTGCCATTAGATCCTAGACAAAATGGGAGCAGAAAAGCAAAATGCTGATCTTTCCAATGTCAAAAAAATCACAGAATCACAGAATCACACAATGTTAGGGGTTGGAAGGGACCTCGAAGGATCATCTAGTCCAATCCCCCTGCCAGAGCAGGGTCACCTAGAGTACATCACACAGGAATGCATCCAGTTGGGGTTTTGAATGTCTCCAGCGAAGGAGACTCCACAACCTCTCTGGGCAGCCTGTTCCAGTGCTCTGTCACTCTCACAGTAAATAAGTTTTTCCTGGTATTCACATGGAACCTCCTGTGCTCCAGTTTGCATCCATTGCCCCTTGTCCTATCGTTGATCATCACAAAAAATGAAGGTTCATAGCAAATAAAGTAGCATCTTGCACACACACGGGCATTTGGGTGCTCTTTACAGCTAATTGGATCCAGCTGCCTTAGAACTGGCAGATGAGACAGCAATTTTCCTGCCCAATGGACCCTTAGACCTTCTTTGTGGAGCTTAAAGTGTACTCCCTTCCTCAATCAAAGGTCATTCTTTTAAAACCTGATCTGAAATGTCACAGCTGCCTGTTCTGCTGTAGCTCAGGTGTTACAGCACTCAGATGAGATGGGCAGAGCAACACTGATTCCCTCTGCTCTCTGAGATAGCTTGAGGTCCCCTTTTCTTTCCTTCTCACGGACTGATCTCCCCACCAGGCTATCTGGCCCAGGAACATTTTTCTCACTTTCCCCAGAATCTGAGGCACTACTTGGAAACATGACTTGGGATAGAGAAGAGAGCATGAGGGAACATTATCCTCTGAGCCAGGTGCTTCTGCTGAAATAGAGTTGTGGATTATTTTCCTATCTTGAAGGATTCAGACTCATTTTATGATGCAGACACCATGTACTAAGCATGAGTTAAGTGCTTAATGACACAGCCATTAAGTCAAATCAGGGCAATTCTGGGCATATATAGAAGCAGGCTACAGTATTGGGTGAAACGTGACATTCAAAAATAGACAATAATATAGTTTTTAAGGATCTTTAGGGTTAAGCAGATGCTGCTTAGCAGTTCTCAGGATCACTAAAAGCCTAAATTCTGCCAAGTCTTTCTTAAGGCACACAAGTCCTTAGCTTCATCCAGATTTCTTTCAAAACCAATTTATTTATAGCTGCCTATTATGTCATAATACATGTTGCATAAACATCAAGTAACTCGGATGGACATATGCTACATATTTGCCCACTTTAATCTGGGGAGGAGAGAATAACACAAAGTTTAATACAAGTTTATAAAATTTGCAGATGGAGTAGAGTTTATGTGATGCACAGGCAAAACTCCTGATGGGTTTTTCCTTCCATATACTTCAAAGATCTAATTTGAGAGGATTAATCTATTGTCTGTGTCTAGGAAATTCTTCTTAGAAATATATTTTTGAATGTTAAAGAAATTAGTTTTATATAAACTTGAAGAACACTGAGCTTAAAAATAGTCATATATATTCAGGTCTGTAATGTGGAACAATAGGTTACTGTTGCTTTGTTACCTTTTGTTATAATAAAGTGTTTTATTTTGACAGTTCAAATATCCCTTGTAGTATTTTTACCAAAAAGGTGCAATATTATAACACCTTTGGCTCATGGCAGAGAGAATGTTCAAAATTGGAAATGGGTATTTTAGAACTTGTAATTAACAAAAACTAAGTGTAGAGATATCATAAATAATTAATATTATAGGGGTTTCAGAGTTTCAGCTTTAAATACATTGTTTTTCCTCCTATTAAATCCAGATAAATATTATGCCTATTGGATTTGTTATGAAACAATAGGAATCTCATACATAATATACATCTCTTCCCTCCTTCAAACCCTGATGCAGTGCATCTTTTAAGTCAACTAATTTTTAACCTCAGCTTTAATAACATGGATTACAGAACAAGATTAAAAATTATAACTTCATTTCATATTTATTTATTTTTTTTACTGAGCTACTTCTTTTAAGATAATTACCAGACCATTTTTAAGGCTGTCTCTACTCATGGAATCTGCTCTTTCTCTTGTATAGGCCAGACCCACAACCACTCATTTTCCAGAGCATTCAAACAAAGCACAACTGTTCCACATTCTGAAATGATCACAGACTGAGTGGTGATCAGAATCATGGCACCATAAAGTTGGGATGTTATTAAGCTGTACAAAGGATACCACTTTAAAACAATTACACAGACTAAATAATGGAATGTATGTAAGGCCCAGATAGATGATTTGTGTAGCAGAAACTACTGAAAATATCACCATGCACTTGAATAACAGTCAGATATTTGCCATCTAATTTCTGCCTTATGCATTTTTTATTTAAGTCTCACAAGTAAAAAACAATCTCTTTCAGCTGCATTACAGACCATAATAATTTCTTCCAGAGATCATTCTTATGGCACAACAGATTTTTTTCAACCTTATAGAAATTCTGTTCTGTGCTTTTTTTTTTTACCCACCCTCCCCTGGTAACTAAGTACGCAGCAGCACACTCTCAGCAGCTCTTTTCACAGATGAAATATAGATCTTGTAATTGCACTACAGCTCCACTTCCCATATACTTCTCATTTATGCATCTGAAAATTTTACTGAAGTAGTTATTAGCATCTTCAGTTTAACTGTGAAGAAAGAAAGTATCCATATTGAAATGGTTAGTTTCTCTTGATTTTACTGACCTATGGCTTTCCTAGATGGACCACACTACCTTAGAAGAGTTCTCTATCTTCTAACTTACTTCTAACACATGACAACTGAGCACTGTTTTTTTCTTAAATTACCTAAGAACCAATATTCAAAAACACACATGCATTGTCTGATTCAGATCTCCTTGAGATCAGTGAGAAAATGCTTATTTTAGAATACAGAGGGAGTGAAGTTAGACCAAAGAAAAACAACTGTGAAAATATTAAACTCATTTTTTTCAATACACTGTCTTGAAAAGACAGGTTATTTCTAAAAACAGGCAAAGTAGGAAAGTTCTCTCCCACATTTTCTTCCAGAAAAAGACCCCCAAAAACCTAATATTGTGAAGATAAATCCTTCCAGGAAATTTCTGAAGCTTCATGGAAACTTCCATGAAATACATTATTACAAGGTTTACTTCCTTGTAATCCCCATGCATCCCCACACTCTGTTTCACATCCTTCATATATAAGTCTGAATCACAATACTTAGCAGCAAAATGACCTACCACACTCTAAAAAGATTGTCTTTCATGGGATGCTTAGACTATATGTCAAAAATATTTAATCATATTGTCTATCCAAAATAAACACTGGAGTATATCTTCAAGATATAAAATAGAGAAGATGAAAGGTCTTCTGTAGCCAGATGTGTAGAGTTTAAAAACAGCCAATCAGTGAATCACGAAATACAAATGTTCATGACCCATTCAGTGCAATTATTTTTCAAAGAAATACTCATGTAAAGTATTACATAGTACTTCTGTTTATATATATTGATTTTATTTCTACAGGCTATTTACAGATTCTTTTTCTCATGCTGGGATGTGTTTGTTTAAACACCTGTCTCTCATTAAGAGGTTTTAAATCAAAGTTTGTGTCAAAGTGAGATTCAGATCCCACTATATAGCATGTTTTACTACATATTATACTCATTTCCATTTCAGGCAGATTAAGGAAGCCCAAATGCATTGCTATTTCATTTCAGTACCTAAAAAGGATTTTTGTGGTGTCTAAATTCAGAAGAATGGTTCGAACCAGATACTGTGAAAGGGTGCAGCTTCAATGCATATTTAATAATCTTATTCAGACTTTGGTCACACTATCTACTGATTTGTTATTTCATTATTTCTAAAAAAAATCCCCATTCTTCTCTCGGTGAGTCAAAATATGGTGGAGGGGAAGAGTTAAAATTTACAAAATCACTCTGCTTACCTCTGTCTGTGAAATTTTATGGGCCAGATGGTCATCTGAAGAAAAAGGAGTTCCAGGACATATTCCACATAATTCAAGACACAAACCTTTGTTCTGTGATTTCTATTTCTTGCACAGCTGTGCAAAACACTTGTTTCCCTGCTCTCTCTCTGTAAACAGAATCCACAGCTTTCTGATCCACAGGGTTGTCTGCTATTTTCATAACCTAACTGGAACAATGAGGAAAAGAAGATATTCAATTTTATATCAGAGGTTTAATGTGATTTATGTTTCCATGCATTACTAAATATTTTATTCTCTTGTCTCTTTAAAAAAACATCAAAACATAGAGTAAAAAACCCAAACTTGATCAATCTTCAAATGAGAATGCAATTTAAAAAAAAAGTTAAAACAAGAATTGCAAAAAATGTCAACAAGATACTCTGATATTACAATATTTTTTTAATTATTGAGATATGAATATTTGTACTTCATTATTACAAAGTATCATAAAGAAAAAAAGTATGCTTAGCTCTGTTCCTAAAACATTTAGTGCTCCTCATGGAAGTGTAGGGGGTTGAGTACAGAATTAGGTCTTATATCGCCAGGCCATGACCAAATAGCTGTATGTATGCAAAGAGAATACAGTATGTATGTATGCACATAGAAGGAAGGCTGAACATCACTATCATTTGACTTTGAGAGCATCACACCAGAAGTTGTAAAGAAAAGGCAACAGCATTCATTAACTGACTGCCTTGTGTTTGCTCCTGAGTGCATAGATATGCACTAAAAGACCAGACTGCTGGATTAGGCCCAAATATACAAAGAAGAACTCTGGAAGATTTTGTGCTGTTTCTTCTTCCTTTTTTTTTCCTTTCTTAATAGGTGTTCTGGCTTTTTCTAAATCCATCATCCTTACATGCCAGGATTTCCATCATCATTCTAACCAAGCATCTTACAGTCTTTCTCAGACTAAAGCAGCAAGACCATTATAAGATGATAAGGTGGAAAAAGAACAGGCAGACAGAGAGGATCAAGCCAAAAACTTGAGGATGAAAATCTTGGGTATAATGCAAAAAAATACATGATTCATTAAATCTTTGGAGCTTAGTATTATAGCAGGTGCTTGACTAGACAGGAAAGAACAGAATCACTGGGAAGCCACTGATGAGCAATGAAGGACGTAGAAAATCCACCCTGGCTCACCTCTTGCTTTGGCATGTATCAGGAACATTTCACTGTTGGTGATGGAGTGGTCTCACTGAAATCTGTGTGAGATCAGTGTGTTCTCTTCCATATTATTGTTTGAGCTTGTAAAATATATTTAAACCATAAGTCTTGAAAAAATAAAATATCTATAAAATCTTTGCAAATAAATTTTTCAGAGAAATCCATTCATTTCTCAGATACTCAGAATCTGCAAATCTGAGACGATTTGTGAAAGTTCAGTTCCTGTTAAAAGAATTCATAATCCACTCAGAACTTAAATATTGATTCAAGAATGCAAATTACACCTGAAAGTATTGAAAATCCTTGTCTAGAAGGAAGGTTGATCAAGACACTGTACCTTAACAGGAGATTTTGAATGGACTGGAAAATCAAGTTTTATAGATTGTCTTTCTTCAGAGCTAAATGGCTTCAATAATTTAAAAAGAATTCTATTATTTTATTCTATTTTTGGACAAAGAAATAGCTGTCCTAAGGAGTGACCAACTGAGGAAGTCAGAATAGTCACACTCTGGTGTATCTAACTGAGATGTGACCTTTTTCTCAAATAATTGCGTCTTTTCGAAAAACAGATTTCTACAGTAAGGATTTTGTAGTTTTTAAGCAATTAGAAGTGTCATTCTTAAGGACACTCGGCCTGTCTGATTTGGCAGTAGAGTTGTAGAACTGTTATTTGTTTTTCCTAAAGATGGACATATGAATAAAAGAAAAGAAAACATGGAAATTTGAAATTTCTACAGCCAAATATGCTCCAAGCATCACTGAAACTGTGTGGATTTTTTTCCCCTTCAGACTTCAATCTGACTGTATTTCAGCAGATGTAATGATCAGTGGGATTGCTCCCTAATGACAGGATAGCACAATGTAATAGATGTATCTTAGAATATGAAACCATTTCTGTATTAGACCTAAAGCAGATTTCACTTGGAAAAAATGAATATTTGTCTTTAGCTTCAACAGATGCTTTCTAGTTCTAGCAATTTTCTTGTGGATACATGTCCAGCATCTAACAAACCACATAAATCCATTACTATCCTCAACTGTATCATGTCTTCCTACTACTCAGAGCAGATCTATAATTTATAAAAGAATTCAGTTAATTACAAACAGTAGGTTCATGTTTCACATGTCAAATACCTCGTAAATTAATTTAGAAGAATTCAGTAGTGCTGGCAACTGAGTAGACAGAAAAAGGAACTGAAGTGCACAGCATGGCATGGCAGGAACTGGCAAAAGTCCTATGGTTTTTTACTTGTTAGGTGTTGAGTTTTTCTCTTAATTTTGCATGTCAGGTCAGTAACTATGTGTCAGAAAGGAATATAAGACTATCATCTTCAGGATATGTATGATCAACAATATCAGCATGTCAGAAAGACAGAACGTGTTGATAGTGGCATAACACTGGAAATTGCCTACTTTTCACATTCCTCTGTTCATTAAATAGAGGCAAACTTCTAGCTGTCTTTGTGTATACAGAGGCATGTTTTCGAGGTATAAATGGAACTTGAAGAAAGAGATACATGATTATAGTTATTGCATTAGATGTTTATTTTGAGATAGTTCATTTTAGTATAAAAACAACTACCAGTGGAAAGTTTCATTTATTAAAGACAGAACAAGATTGCATTCACAATGCAAAATATTTATAATACCATGTAGTATGATGTAATATATTTAATTTCTACTTTTCTTTAAATAGGTTTCCTTCAAATTTGTGTCAAGCTATACTGGAGACATTTGGTCATTGTGATCCTTCAGACATTATTTATTAATATCCATATGCAAACATTCAGTATGAGGTAAAAAACCTGATATATTTCTAGTTCTGAGCATGATGTGGCATTATGTTAATGTAAGTGACAATATACTAAGCAAAATGTAATAAAGTATGAGAAGCAATAGCTCAATGAAGCATGCAATGGCACAGTCTTGTACATATTTGCACTATCCAAATTGTTTGCAAAAAGTAGGAAGCAGAGCTAAACTTAATTTAATTATCCCTTAATTTCACTGGAAGCTTACTGAACACCTAATTTAGCTTTCTGAAGCTCTGCTTTTGCTTCCTATTCTCCATCTACTTCAAATGTAGAAGATAACCCAAAACAGATATATCAAAATAGATTCCTCTTATATTTGATTTTGGAGGAAACATAATTTTGCCTGAGATTTGTTGTGATGTAGATTCTCAAGCTACTTGACCTGACCTAAACGCAGCTCTTTCAGTCAATATGAACTGCAGTGTCTCTATTTACTTCAGAGAAACAAAGCAGGGGCTCTAGCCTGGACATCTCTGAGCTGCCTAGTACTACAAAGACTGCTTTCTGGTTGACTGCTACCCTTTTGCTAACTTAATAGGAGGGAGAGGAGGTTGTATGGAAATCAATGAAAATTGTTTATTCTTTTGCAGTGTTTGAAGTCCTGTTACTCTGACAGCCATCTTTGCAGATTAAAGCCTGAGTAGTGTGTAAAAATGCCATTGGTCTTGCCAGCAGTATTTTCTCTGTTAAAGGATATAAGGTGAGCACACATCCTACCTTTATTCTGATGTACTGACTTTCCTGAAGATTTTCTTCCTTGAAATACGGTTACATCAGTGGAAGGATCTGGAAAGGGTTAGATAGGACATTTCTGCTTTTTCTTTTGACTCAGTAGATAGGGGTTCTGTGTTTTTATGTTAGAGCCCTGCCCTCTAGATCACCTGAGCTGCTAACAGACCATGAGTTTAAATGTTAGCTGGCCATGAACGCAAAACATCCTTACTTCTAGTTGAGCTAGGTCTGTGGGCGGTGACCCACTATAAATGTGAAGGCAGTATCTCAGTGCTGCTTTACACTAAGACGGTATTTTCACCGTCTTCCAGTGAACAATTTTCTGCCCCTGTAAGAGGTAGAAAAGAGAAGGTGGCCTTCACTATCTCCCAGGCACAGAAACTTTTAGTATTGTCATCCTACTAGAAAGACATTCCTAACCTCATCTCTTCCAAAACTCTTTGGGCTCTGATGTCCTGAATGCCAAGGTGTTGTGAAACTTCTACAATGACCGAACAAGTGAGGCTATGGTCTGAAGGGTGATTTGTAACAGCATCCAAAATTCTTGAGACTTATGACCATGTCAGTCTGAAACCATGTTATTTACATAGTTCTCATGATGTAGGCAAGTACCTTGGTCGCCATAGAACAGGCAGCTGCAATAGTGGGGCTGGTCTGCAAGGGAAGGTGGTCCTGGAGCCAAGGGACAACAAGGCAGGCAGGGCAGTAGCCCCTGGACAAAGGCTTCATCCATGGTACCCAAGCAAAAGGAGCAGAGTAGGTCTGGTGATGGCAACCAGGAACAGCCAATGGCTCTTACTGCGAGACATGTTTGTGTTCATGGAACAGGTCTGTGGTGATGGAAGGCAAGACAACAACAGGTCAGCAGGGTACAGGTCTGGGCACAGGCTGTAGCCAGCCAGGACTGTGAGCCAACTCAGAGTCCAAATGCAGCTCCTGAGCCCAGGGGAAGCCCCCAGTGAGTCTTGTCCTGACTTTTTCACACAGCTCTTCCCCAGCAGCCAGACCCAAGGTTACAGCCACACTGTGCCAGAGCTGGTCTTGAGCACCCACAGCCAAAGATGGAGGAGGGAAGAGTCTGCAGAACCTTTTTGTTCATGCAGGTTTTTGGGAATGACTTGGAACAGTCAGTACTCATTCTATTCTGCCTCTCTGTAGCTAAAACTTAAAGAAACAACATAAAAAATCACTGGACAAGGAGTAGAACAAGCAGATCTTGACACAAGTTTGAGGTACTCAGCAAACTATGCCTGGACATGCAGTTCCAGTTCCTCTTAGAAACCTTACAGATTTTATATGGTCAGTCAGTGGAGAAACCTGAAAGTTAAGAATTTGGGATGTGTGCTGCCTTTACTGTCTGAGTTGGACTCTAAGACAAAGCCCTGTTAAAAGCTGTAACCACTAAGGTTTGGTATAAAAAGTCTAAGCATTGCCATCTCTACACATGTTGGTTTGCACTCAGGAGAGGAAGAGGCGAGGAACTCTCCATCACTAATGGCAGAGGCATCTAGAGGTCAACTAACAAAACACTGGTCCTACAGGTATAGACGGTAGCACAACTAAGCAGATCAGTAAGGGTCTTCCTGGAGCATCCTCCTCAAATAAAGCAGCTAAATTCTGCCTATTTACACTTAGTAGGATTGCAGCCCTTCTTAAGAAAACTCACTGTGAACTCAAGCATACATAAATGTCGCAATGTCCTTGGTTGCTCAAGGAGAGTTCAACACTTAGAAC
Organism: Aegotheles bennettii; assembly: GCA_013398125.1. Taxonomy (NCBI): domain Eukaryota; kingdom Metazoa; phylum Chordata; class Aves; order Caprimulgiformes; family Aegothelidae; genus Aegotheles; species Aegotheles bennettii. The sequence continues at coordinate 23,410 of VZRW01013683.1, read as the reverse complement.
AATTATATTTCACTCTGTGGTGGGACAGGTCCCCATCTACTCAGCAGGGATGGCATTGGAGTTGACTGCTACTTAAGTCTGATTCATCTTTCAGGCCTTTAGCTAGACCTTTAACTAAGTAGAATGTTGAAGACTGATGTGTTCAGGTGTTTGCCTTTTGGCCTGTTTTCACATTTCATCTTGTTCTTCTAAGTTAACCTGCAAAGTAATAATCATGTTTCTGATTTCTCAAGTATCGCTTTCTTTTGATGTCTCTCATGGCTGCTTGTATTTACGTCTTCTGTGTGTAACAGCATTGATTCACTGTGTTTCAGTTCCCACTACAAATCAAAATGACAGGCTATCTTTCCTTGAAAAACCTCTCTGTGAATTGACAGACAGTGGAAAAGGGTGAGATGTTTGCAGACTTACTGACAATAAAACAGCAAACTTCTGCATGTGTAATTGTGTAGCTAGCATATCATTACCTAGTCTAAAAGTGTCTCTTTCAAAGTTCATGTATACCAAAGAATAAATACTTTTTGTTAACATACACTTAGCCAAACCATCAGATTGAAGGCCAAATCAGTGCCAAGAAATCACTAAACACACCACAGAGATGCAGTTTAAATTTAAAACACCTAACTCCTAAGTCAATTTTTTACTCATGGGAGATTACAGGGTTTGTTTTCAAAATGTTCAGAAAACTTCTTACCTGAACAACCTTCAATTCTTCTGGTATTTGGAAGTGCAGAATATTTTTTTTCCCAAATAGAATTGCTTTGTTTCAAAAACTTGTTCTGAAGCTCGGCCCCACAGGTGTTTGACCATGGCTTCCTGGGAAGTCTGTTCTGTGTGGTGTCTGTGTTTGATGATGTGATTCAAAATAATTCTCATTCTGGAAAGATTGATTACCCCCATTAAAGAGTTCTGGTGCCTTCATACCTTAGTCTGGCAACCATCAGTTCACCAGTATTTCAAAACTGGAGGGCGTTTTTTGTTTTGCTTCACTAAATGTTAGCACTAAACTGCCAAATTAATTTCTTAAAGGCAAATATAAAACTTACATGCCATGACCAAACTATTGTATTGACAGTCTTTTGCAAGATTTATTTGGAAAGAATACAAATTTTAAGGACAGATTCATGTGTCCATGAAATGTTATAATCAATATAAGAAACTGACATGAATGTCTATACATGAAAGATTTATCCCTAAGATAAGCATAGGAATTCTAAAGGGTTTTGTGTACATTATGTTTATATGCAGGGGCATATTTTGTGAGAAGCAGACCCCAAAAAGACCTTCTAGCCTTAAGTGTAATAAAATTAAAATAACAGAGACATAAACTGTCCTTAGATGTGTTCCTTGAATGTTGTGGTTTAGTCTGTAATATCCATTTCCAGTGTTGAAAATAAATTAATCATAGCTTTTAACTAAGTTAGTTGCTACTCATGACTTGCAAAAGTCTGGGCCACCCAAAATACTTATTCATGATGACTAGAGATGGAAAAGACATATTAAAGATAGTCTTTATTTAAATTAAAGATAGCATTAAATCAAATCCATATCCACACAGTAAAAGTATCATTTATAAATCTTGAATTTAAGAATATTAGGAAGCTCATATGCTGCTATTCTGATATTTTATATATACTGTCTGTGTACACGTGTGCACAGAAATATACTGTGAAAAAGAAAACATGATTGCACATTGCTTTCACCGTTTTTATGCATCCAATTTAAGTATCAATATGAATTGTAAATTCATCAATCAGGAATGGCTTAGGATTTTTGACGTAAGATATTAATTGAAATTAGTAAAATTTGGGAAAAAAATCACAGAAAAGAGAACAAAGAGACACTTAGAATAAAAACAGAACTTGCAAGACACTAAGATAGTGAGAACTGAAGAAAAACACATCCCTAGTAGTTGACAATCCACCCTTGATAAACAGGCCTACAAGACAGATGAAAGGGATGAGAGGAAATACTCCTACAATTTATCTTGGCTATAGCTTTGAGTACTAGTTAGAAAACACTGACTAATCAGACTCACCTTATTAACATACTCTTAGCATACCATTAGCATACTACAATACCCACCCACAGGCTAGAGAGACCCCTACTAACAAAAAAAGACCTACTTTTTGAGCATGCGTGGTGGAATTCTTAAGCGCTGTCACTTTAAATGGAAGCAAATTAGTTAATCAATCATGTATACGAGTGATAGAATATAATTCAAGTAATTTTACATATTTGTATGTATAAAAGTAGCCCTTGTGTTTCAGGGAGCTATGCTAGCTTTGTGGATTACCATCTAGCTTCCTTTTCTGTGCAGAACTGGAATTAAAGCAAATGTCTCAACTCTGGGTGTGGATTGGCTTATTGCACACCAGGTGACCCACCCTGCTTTTGGAACAACATTTTGACTCAATGGATGGTCTGGAAGGGCTCTCGGTGCAATTTTCATTAGTATTTTTTCTGATGTTTATGATATTACTATTATCAAATCTGTGCTTCTAAGGAGATACTCCATGGCAAGGCTGGTTTCTGAAAATTATGTTCTAGATCTAGAAGTAGGAGATGTATACAAAATGGAAGCAGTCTCAGACAAAGATCAAAAGTTTTTCTGGAACCTTAGAAAATAGTGCTGATAATAGGAACTCTTTATAACTGGCTTCCTGGCACTCTTACACATGTTGATATAAGCAGAAAATGAGAAAGGTCCTGGATAACAGCCTATCCACTCGAGAGCCTGCTTCATGGTACCACACACCAGCCACTCATCCTAGCTACAAATACAACTCCCCATGGATATAAATGAAAGATTACAGCTGTAGTAATGCTGAAATGACTAGTCAAGTCAGTTTATGAACAAACTACTCGTTTCTGAAAAATTACAGTTTCCTCATGATCACAGAACTTTTCCTGCCATCATACTTTACTGTGCTTACAACTACTGTCAGTAATGCTAATTGTTCTTTTCCTATAGAAAATTGAATTGTACTAATTATATAAAAAGCAAAGGTGTAAAGCAGCACAAAGGAGTGATTCACAGTATTCTTCTCATTTTTCTCTTTGTTCTATCTAGCCACCCTTCACAATACAGTAATTAGTATACATAGGGCTTCTATATTACTATATATATTGTTTCAATTTATAGCCTGTTAGCCTATGATTTGATTCAAGAATACCATCAGGAAGCATAATGGAACTTTTAAATCTTGACTGGTTGCTTGCAAATCAAGCTGCCTATTGACTATGAAGAACTATTCTTGGCAGCAGACTTTCAAGAAATCAAGGTGCATAACTGTTTGCTTTCTTATAAGAGGTGCAGAACTGTGCAAGCAGATACGCCGAAACGATTCAATGTGTGTTCAAGAATGTTATCTTGGAGTTGATTTTCAATAAAACCTTAACAGATGGAATAAATCTTTAACATGTCCTAGAATCTAGAGTCAGGTCATTAACTTTTGATGTATATTAAATCATAATCTCTCATAAACCTTAAATCATAAATCATAACATAATCTCTCAATACAACCTTTGCATATGAGAAAGAAACCACTGGATAGAATAACATTTATCAACAGCCTGCTGCCAAGATATGAAGGTTTCTGTTTTTTGAGCACTTGCAATCTCTGATGTCTTGGAATAATTTCTGTCACTTTCAAATCTGAAATTTTAAGTTGTTGGCAGCTGTAAAGAACCTCACAGTTTTGTTTGTTTTACAAAGGTCTGCCCCAGGCAAAACCCTTTCATATTGAATTGATCTCACTTTACAAGATATATGACACTAAAATATGTTTGGCAATCTTTGTAAACAGAAAAAAAAAGCTCTTGCCAGAGAGAAGAGGAAGAAAATCCATCATTAAAAAGAAAAAAGAGACTGTATCCTGTGACAGGGAAGACTACCATGCATATGTTACATAGGATAGATGCTAAAATTAAGCACTGACAGTGTAGTTATCTATAACAGAGAGAAAGATGCCCTTAAAAGGAGTGAATAGTTTCTTCCTAAAATGGACATTAAAAGTAGCCAGAGTAATATACTTCTACTTCCTATAGACAGTACAATCAGTCTAGGTAAAACAGTCAGATGTAGATATTTACGTTTTCAGCTGTACATATGTACAGTCAAATAAGACAATTCTCATCTACAGGATCACATGAAGTTTGACACCTGTTACCTAAACCAATAAAAGCAAGCATAAGGTAAATGAAATTGCTAAATATAGAAAATCATGGGTATTACTAGAGCTAGTTCAGATATGCAGGCTCAAGGCATGCAGGATAACTACCATGTTCATGTTCCATAAAAAAACCACAAGAAAAAACCCAGTGACTTAAATGTTGGAGGCTGACATTTACAAAGGAACTTCAAGACTCCTTGTAGATTCCTAGATTTTATGTCAATGTTACAGGAAGACATGTCTAATCCTACCTCACCATTAATGGAAATTGGTACGTAAGTCTCCTAGCAAAGCATTTTCAAAGGAGCTTAAATCAGTACAGTAGCAGAGAGCAGCAGAATACATTTCTAGTCAACATTCTACCTCTGGTTTTTTAAGAGGCATTTCCTAGAAAAAGAGCCTTTGCACAAAGCCTGAACCAAAGCCTACTCCAATCAGTTGTGCAGGAGTGCTTGTCATTTTGGAGTTTCAGCTTCACAAAAGTGGAAGGCTTCAACCAACACAAAATACATTTAAACACATATTCCACAGAGCATTTTACTCTTAGTGTTGCTACCACAAATTTAAATGCCTAAAATACATCCTTATGGAAAATGTCAAAGGATTTAGGACTTGAAAGACTCTGTTGGCCCCTAGTCCTTATATGTTTCATTACACTTGTAATATGTAAAATAGTTTAATACATGTACCATGAAGATTTACCTATATAATTTGAAAGGGAAGCAAGACTGCAAATTCTGCTGATTCTGTTTCAGGAATGTTCAGCTTCCTGAAAGCTTTCACATCTCTGAGATTGGTGCAATCTGATGCTCCATAAAAGCAAAATATTTACTCTTCCAAAGTGGTGCTTAAGCCCAAGATACCGTTGCCAGCATTTCACAATGTTTACAGAGAGTTTAATTCAAAGGCAGGATGTTTTTTTAATGTGATTTTCCACCAATTGGAGAAATCTCAGCAACTGACAAGGAAGACAATATCTCCAGGAATGTGATTTCTTGAAAAGAAAAGTGAGTCGCAGTAAAGTTAGACAAACCAAGAGCTGCAATAGAAATCCTAAAACCTCAGACATCTGAATCCTTCTTATTTACTTCTGCCCTTCACCCAACTTTCCACTGGAACATGCTGCAGATATTTAACTTGTATCTTAGACTTAATATTCAGGGGGTGGGGAGAAGGAAATTAATTCACAAGGCTACAGATAAAAGCCTGAAATTTCATGACATACAGTCATCTTACCAGAGATCGCTGACTCAATTTTTAAAGCATGCAGACAGTCCGTGGGTTTTCTGACTCTCACATATTTCTACACTTCTAAGTGAAGTCAACCCTTAGAGCTTTTTCATGATTCATTCCCCATCTAAATATTCTTCCTTGATACTAGGCTGATTCATAAGCAGGGAATCAGGACTTCAGTTTCTTAAAGTTGATCTATGTGGCTTCTTGGCCTCTACTTTTAAAAGGTTGATTTAAGTCAGTGCATAAGAACCTTACTAAATCACTAGAAAAAGTTTTGTCTCACAGCTATAACTGCTGGCCAATCTATAGATAACTCAAAAAAGCTTGGAATCACCACCCAGTTGGTTCTGCTTTGTGTGATTTTAGAACTACTTTTATAGGAATAAATATGTATAAACATACATAATTGCAAAAAAACAAAAAATAGAATAAGGCTAATACTGCTTCTCATGTTCCAGGTGTTTTCTGAATTTATTGACATCAGAATTCTGTATCATCAAGCTATTCCTTTAGCATGTGCTTGCTCCCATTATGATCACATGTCAAGTTACATAGAATCTGTTATAGTTTGAGGGGACAGGCAAAATCTTATGGCTTTTGCTGCAAGGACCCAAAGAGAGAGGAGTGGAGTTTAGGACCCTTTGTGAAAAGGGGTCTGGAGTGTCGGTATTCCCTCCCATTTCTTGCCAAGCTCTATAAAGCCAGGAGGAAAGGAAGTTCCTCCCTCTCTTTCCTTTCTGCTCATTCCTGATCGCCACGTGGAGCCAGCCCGGAGGAGAAGCCCTGCCTTTTCTTACCAGCTCGCCACGTGCTCTGCGGGATCCAACTGCATCGGGTGCTGGGGGGGCTTTGAACTCTTTTTCCCCCCTTGGCTTTTGCAGTGGAGGACTTTTCGGGAGCTTGTATCAACGGTTGTTGGAGTCAGGTTGTATATATTTGTATATATATTCTTCTTTTTTTTTCCACCTATTACTCCCCTTCCCTGTTCCATTAAATCTGTTTTAGTTTTAATTTCCTACTGTTAAGCCTTTATTCCTTATTCACCTTCTATTTCCGAGGGGGGTGGAGGGACTAGCAGAAGCAAACTCTGTCTCTGAGTTGTGGCTTGCCCTGGCTGTTCTAAACTGAGACAGAATCATAAAACCAGAATGGTTTGTGTTGGAAATTACCTTAAAGATGATCTAGTCCCAACCCTCCTGCCAAGGACAGGGACACCTTCCACTAGACCAGATTGCTCAAAGACCCATCCAGCCTGGCCTTGAACACTTCCAGGAAGGGAGCATCTACAACTTCTCTGGGAAACATGTGCCAGTGTTTTACCACATGATCTTTTCAAACCCTAGTTTTTTCAAGTTCTAGGAAAACTTTCACATGCAAGATGGAATTGCCTGCAGACATGTATTTTTAGAAGAGCTATGCACAGTAATATTATATAAACCTCAGTTATATGAAATATTCCTTCTAGCTTTATACTGGACACTTGCAGATGTTCTGTGGATAGGATATGCTGTTGTATGATTTGAAAGATCAGACTGCACTTATGGCTTCCCCTATGATTGCTTTTTTGCCCTATTGCATTTAGAAAAAGTCTTGCTGACACCTCATCAAACAACAAGACACAAAACTGTTCTGATGTATTTTATTCACAGTTATTAGTATGGAAACAGGTTTTACTTCCTCTGTGTTTTATACCATAAGCCTGAATTTGGGGATTTTTGGCTTTTGCTGACTATTTCTAAAATATCCATTAAAACTCACTAAGAAGCAAGCTCGCTGTCAGTGTATTTATATCTGCTTTAAAAGGAGGAAAGTGTAGGGGTCTAAAAATTTAATGTAGCTAAACCCCTAATTTCTAAAAACACATGCTTCCAATATACATATGGAGAAGCATATCACTGTTTTTAATGGTATGTAATTGGATGGTAAATGAGGAGAAGAAAACCTGGAGAGAGATGTGAGAAAGAGGACTGGTAGAAGAAAATGTTCAGTCCACCAAAGACCAATCATGTACCTCTGTCCGGGTAGAAATACTTCATCTGGCAGGGCAAATTAGCCCATGTAGATCTAAGAGCTACAGCTGCTAGAGTTCTTACTCATGAACTATGCTGCACGATACCATGCACTACAAACATGACCAAAGTCTGCATATCATCTGCCTAATGTAAAAGGCACCTCAGTTAACAACAAGATCTCCTCTGTGTGTACACCAGTATCTTTCTGTTTGCTTGATCTTCTCTTTCCTAGGAAGACAAATAGTGTAAGCTTAGAAAAAAATATAATTTTTTTTTTAACAAAATGGCTTGCAAAGCTTTCCACAAATCTTCAGCAGATCTTTAATGCTGTTATTAATGGGCAGAGTTTCTTGGTTTGAAAAAATTATTTGCTGCTTTCCAAAAATACTCTCTCTTGTTTTGATAGAGTTCTTTTGATCTATGTATCTCATTTCTAGTTCAGTACACCAAAGCCAAAGATTTCAGAGGAGATAGCAATGTCACCACACTCTGCAGGTTCTATTTACTAAATAAGGAACTAAGAGCAGAGGAAGCTTTGCCAAAGCTGGCTCTCTGTCTCGGTTCTGATCCTAATTGAATTCATAAGATTTAAGGAAACTCCTTCAGATCTGGAAACAGAATCTTGAAGTATCAATATGAAATACTGGTTCTGATCTCAAAAAAGAAAAACATGCTTTCCACAGAAGATTACAGGTACTGAGTTCAGAATCAAGAAGCCCACAAAGCAGTTTTTGAACAAACTGTACAGTGGATGCTTTGAACTCCAGCCTAAAACATTCACCCAGAAATGAAAAGAATGTGCAATATTTATTATTTTAAAAATTTTGAAGAAGTTTAATTAGGTAGAAGAAGGTGTGGATTCTGCAAAGCGCCATCTTATCTTCATAAAATAACTTTCTGTTATCTCTTTAGAGTGTCACTATGGTGCTGACAATTTATTAGAAATAACATTTTCTTATTGTTCAGCAAGATGGATGGAATTCCTTATTTAAGTAGATATTTATAAGGTAGATAGATATAGATAATTTTGGATAGAAAAAACGTAAGAGATTTGATGCACTATGCTGTCTAAACTGGGGCTGAAGTAGAATTTAGAAGTGTTAAACATTAAACTCTTTAAAACCACAAATGCTCTTTTTTTTATCCAGTAGAATTCCCTAAAGATCTTCCCTAAAATCTATCCCGGGCAGTTCAGGAACTTTTTTCATTCATTGAGGCACTGAGTGATATGGTTTAGTGTTTTAAAGGTTATTATGGTGGTGCTGGGTAGACGGTTGGACTCGATGCCCTTGAAGGCCTCTTCCAGCCATAACAATTCTGTGATTCTGTGATTCTCAAGCCACCACTGGGTGCCTGTTTAGGTGCTCTTCCATTTATAACCCCTGAAAGGTACAAACCAGTAAGCAAAGTTAGAATTTATCCCCACCTTTCTACAAACATCTAATTTGCAAAAACACATTGTTTAAGTATAGCAATGGTCAAGTGCTACTCCTGTACAATTTCCCAGTTAGGGCAACAATCTCCAGATGCAGAAGGCTCAGTTCCAATAGACTCCACTGCTTGTGGGAGTGCCAGAGTTACAGTTCATAGAATCATAGAATCATTTATCTGGGGAAGAACAACATCATGCACCAGTACAGGCTGGGGGCTGACCTGCTGGAGAGCAGTGTAGGAGAAAGGGACCTGGGGGTCCTGGTGGACAGGAGGATGACCATGAGCCAGCAATGTGCCCTTGTGGCCAAGAAGGCCAATGGCATCCTGGGGTGCATTAGAAAGGGGGTGGTCAGTAGGTCAAGAGAGGTTCTCCTCCCCCTCTATTCTGCCTTGGTGAGGCCACATCTGGAGTATTGTGTCCAGTTCTGGGCCCCACAGTTCAAGAAGGACATGGAACTGCTTGAGAGAGTCCAGCGCAGAGCCACAAAGATGATGAAGGGAGTGGAACATCTCCCTTATGAGGAAAGGCTGAGGAAGCTGGGTCTCTTTAGCTTGGAGAAAAGGAGACTGAGGGGTGACCTCATCCATGTTTACAAATATGTAAAGGGTGAAGGTCAGGATGATGGAGCCAAGCTTTTTGCAGTGACGTCCAATGATAGGACAAGGGGCAATGGATGCAAACTGGAGCATAGGAGGTTCCATGTGAATATCAGGAAGAACTTTTTCACTGTGCGAGTGACGGAGCACTGGAACAGGCTGCCCAGAGAGGTTGTGGAGTCTCCTTGGCTGGAGACATTCAAAACCCGCCTGGATGCGTTCCTGTGTGATGTACTCTAGGTGACCCTGCTCTGGCAGGGAGGTTGGACTAGATGATCCTTCGAGGTCCCTTCCAACCCTAGAATTCTGTGATTCTGTGATTCTGTGATTTAGGTTGGAAAGACTCTTATGGTCATTGAGTCAAACCATAAACCAAACACTGCCAAGTCCACCACTAAACCATGTACCCAAGCACCACATCTACATGCATTTTAAATATCTCCAAGGATGATGAGTCAATCACTTCCCTGGGAAGCCTGTCCCAATGTTCAACAACCTTTTCAGTGAAGAAATTTCTCCTAATATCCAACCTAAACCTCTCCTGGCACAACTTGAGGCCTTTTCTTCTTGTCCTATCACTTGTTACTTGACGGAAGAAACCAACACCCGCCTTGCTACAGCCTCCTTTCAGGTAGTTGTAGAGAGTGATAAGGTCTCCACTCAGATTTCTTTTCTCCAGACTGAACAACCCCAGTTCCCTCAGCAGCTCCTTGTAAGAGTTGTGTTCAAAACTCTTCACTAGCTTCATTGCCCTTCTTTGGACTTCATTGCTTTTCTTTCCTATCTCCTAGAAATGGGAAGTACCGGAAAGGTGACTCTGTTCTGATATGGAGGCTTCTTTCCCTTTTCTATTGAACCTCCTACCCTGTGAGCTGCAAAACTAAAGGTTTGTTAGCCCAGACATAAGGAGTGATTGGAACCTTCTTTTTCTAGAAAGGTGAGCAGGATGCTACTGCACCAGAGAGGGCGCACGTGAGTTCTAGTTTCTGTTAAACTGGCCATTTTTGTGTGCTTCATATTAATCAAAAACATGACAAGACTCATAGATCTTTCCCTCATTATAAGCAGGACTAGTGCTTTCATAGAATTGTAAGATGTATAGTATTTCTCTTAATGAGATTCAAAGCCTTTTGTATCCTGCAGTATCTCATAGACATACCCTACAGCACACAAACTGTATAGAAACACAGAGCACACAGTGATTTCTTGAGAGACATTTGTGCTCATTTTGGAAAAGAACAGTTTTGCTGACCATTTGTTACTTTGATTTGAGAACTCTTTTGTCCCTTGGGGGCAAAGTAGATGGAAATGTGAACAAAATATGAAACATCTAATTGAAAATCACACTCAGATGCACATGCACAACAAATACAACAAATGCTTAGACCATCTAATTTAGCTGCTCTATTTGCTGCTGTCTGCTCACTCACCCATCCTTCTGGAAATGTGAAAGAGTTCATTTTTCTTCTGTATGTTCGCCTACTTCATGGGCTGAGATATGACTGACAGTCATCAGGGGTTAGTTCTGTGTATTGCATCCCCTTTGTGTTTCTTGCTTTTGCTTATAGCAATACATAACCGAAGAAGATGAAATACTGAGTTATCAGAAGCAGATCCTGTCAGCCATTTCTTATCTGAGCAGTAGTTCTTGTGTCTGTGCAGTATCATTCATTATAAAAGCAGTACTTGAGGTGCCTGCTTATGGGATAGGTTGTTTCCAGGTAATATTTTAACTATTTAGGCTTTTTTACAGAAGAAACAAAGTTTAGGCAATCATCCCATTTCAATATGTGTGTGTGCCTGTGTGTCTATGCTTTCTAATTACTTCTGTCCATCTTCAGCCAAATCTGACACTGTGGGAAAGGTCTCACAGGTCCTGCAAGTTTCATGAGCACAGACAACTGTATAGGAAAGCACTATGTGTACTTTGGCAGAGAGAAAGCTACAACTGGAGGTCTCTCCTTGTCCTACATTGATCACATGGATCCCAAGCCCTCTGAACAAGTTAATTCTAAGTGCTGAGAGTATTAGATGACCACAAAGCCAACAACTGAACATAAATATATAACAAGCAAAGCTTCTGTAATTCTACCGCTCATGTAAAGGCTTGTTAACCTTTTTTTTTTCCTAAAGTCCTATCCAAACTAAGGAAATTATATACTACCTAATTATCATTAACATAGTCCTTGGCTAACATTGGCATTAGCAGTATTTGAAGAAACAAGAGAAATAACAAACATTAGCTAATAGGTTTGAAGTATGTCTTATTTTCCTAATCTAGACAAAGCCTAAATAAATTATATTCTATCCTGTACAGGGGCATTAAAACAACTTCATTTCTACAGCAGTCCTAAAGGAGGTCATTCTTAGCCAAACTGAAACAAGTAGTGTAGAGTAGATTTCTCCCAGTGTTGAGGCTTCTATTGGGATATTAAAAACTTGAATGACAATGTAGTCTATTTCCACACTACAGGATATAAGCATTTCACATTAAAAATATGCTATTTGACAGATTTGTTAACTATGAGTCAGCCAGACTTTTGTAACCCTACATTAACAATGTCTGTCAGGGCTGTCTGTTTGGAAAACAGTGTTTATGAGAAGCGTAATGTAAGTTTCGCAGCTGGAGAAAGAGACCCCTGAGGTCTCAGAGAGATATACACAATTCAGATTGTAGTTCTGTGCCTCAGAAATCCCTAATCACCTGCTTCTTTAATGTGTGTGTCAGAATTTCAGATCCCACCAATCAAATCAGTATTGGTATATACAATGTTAGAGTTCAAAAGCAGTTTGTCTAGTCCAGCATATCACAACAGCAGTTCCACATTCTGTCAGCTAATCCACAATTAGCCTAGAACATCAGTAGGTGAGGTAAAATAAGTATCCAGCTTGTTGCTAGATTTCTCAAACATACACACGGTAAATCATTTATAATTTCTTCACTCCTGTTCCTGTCCGGAAACCCATTAAGTTGCCTATTCAGACTGAAAGACTATTCATTTCTACTTCTGCTCCATCAATAATCAACAGAGACAGGGAAATTATACAGGTAACCAAGTGTAGGTGCCTATTTTAGATGAAAAGTTTTCTCCCCTCAGTGAACTACTTACCAAATGTCTATCATCTGCTATAGAAGGTGGCACACTTACATCACATGTAGTCATCTCCACCACAGACACTTACACACAGGTGTCTGAATCTGAACTATCCCCTTCAAGTCAAGTAAAAAGATGTGCTTGGTGTGGTGACAAAAGTGAGAAGTTCTCCTTGGAAACTGAAAGCTTTCCTTGTGTCCATGACATGTATGGGTAGAGAACTGCAAGAGAAGATTTAAATGCTTGATAGGAAAAGGGTGATAGTGAGAGAACAGCCAGATTGTTATTTACAACAGCAGAGGGTTCTTTGGTGCCCTCTGAAAACCTTTGAGGAAATATGAAACATGGGAAGTGCAGAAGGTGGGCAAGAAATGCCACTTAGCAGAATATCAATGGAGTTCTGCCATGAGGAAGCAGAAGCAGACAAGGTGACTAAAGTTGGTTATGCTGTCACGCATGAGTTAATGAGGACACAAGGTTCTAGACAGCATGGATGTATCCATGCTCAGGGAAGAGTGGCTGGAAAGCTGCTCAGCAGAAAGGGACTTGGGTGTGCTGGTTGACAGCTGGCTGGATATGAGCCAGCAGTGTGACCAGGTGGCCAAGAAGGCTGATGGCATCTTGGCCTGCATCAAGAACAGTGCGGACAGCAGAATAAGACAATGATTGTCCCGCTGTACTTGGCACTGGTGAGGCTGCACCTCGAGTGCTGGGTTCAGTTTCAGGCTCCTCACTTCAAAAAAGACATCGAGGTGCTGGAGTGTGTCCAGAGAAGGGCAACAAGGCTGATGAAGGGACTAGAAAATATGTCTTATGGGGAACAACTGAGGGAGCTGGGATTGTTCAATCTGGAGAAGAGGAGGCTCAGGGGGGACACCATCGCTCTCTACAACTACCTGAATGGAGTATGTAGTGAGGCGGGGGTCAGTCTCTTCTGCTGTGCCCATAGTGAAAGTACGAGAAGAAACAGCTTTATATTGCAGCAAGGGAGATTCAGATTGGACATTAGGAAAAATAGGGTGATTGGGTATTGGAATAAGTTGCCCAGGGAGGTGATGGAGTCACTGTCCCTGGAGGTGTTCAAGATGCATCTGGATGTGGTGCTGGGTGATATGGTTTAGTAGTGATGTAAGTAGATGGTTGGACTGGATGATCTTGAAGGTCTCTTCCAACATTAATGATTCTATGATTCTATGTGTTTTATGCAGTAGTAATGGAGCTGGAACAAAAAGGATTAAGTTATGAACAAACTAAAGCAACAAGAGTATATAACTGTCCACTGTCCGGGATCTTCCTCTGCTCTGTTATTTCTGGATTTGATCATGGAATACTTAAGATCGCTGTGGTGGCAGTCAGGATGTAGGCAGCCTGTGCAAGCAAGAGAAAAAATGCATTCAGAAAGTCAGTAACTTCTTACATAGTGAGACGGGATTTCATGTTAGCACTAACATTCATGCAACATTGTAAAACCACACAGTGCTTTCCAAAGCTATCATAGCTGCAGAGAGCTTATAACCTAGCACAAAAATAGAACACCCAGTTAGGATATGCTGTGTGAAGGTTATTTCTGAGACTAATGCTGGGAAAAAAGGAATTTAAAGGAAGAATGTTTGAACGAGATGAGGGAGTCTTGCTGGTCAGAATTGCGATGTTATTAGGTTACTGTGTCTGACTTCATAGCATAGGCACTAAAACAAGTGAGAGCAGCAAAGCACTGTTAAGGAAAGGAATTAGATGTAGGTCAGGAAGAGGAACAGACATATAGGACTTAGTATAGTGCTTATCAATTCAGATGTAGCACAGAGGATTTCTATGAATCAGTGGATATGTATTAGGTAGGACTAGATTGCACTATCTGTTATTTTTCTTCCTAGTATGAGCAGAAAGACAGATGAATGATGGTATGAGGTGATTTTAATGAGAAGGTCTTCCATGCAAACCACATCTACCTTCCTGTAAAATGATATTTAATCACAGAATCGTAGAATCATCAAGATTGGAAGAGATCTTCAAGATCATTCAGTCCATTCACCTATCTACATCACCACTAAACCGTATCACCCAGTGCCACATGCAGATGCATCTTGAACATTTCCAGGGACAGTGACTCCACCACCAGCCTGGGCAACCTATTCCAATACCTAATGAGAAGTTCTTCCATGCAAACCACATCTACCTTCCTGGCAAATGAGAAGCCAGTGGGCAAGGATCTTGAAATATCTCTATTTTCATGTAGCGTAAGTTACCCTTAAACCACAAGTGTTAGATAATGAATCTGTATGAACATCACAATGCATATATCTCACACCTTGATCTTGAAAGGCTGTTCTACAAGATTTAAATATGGTTTTACTTGACTGTTCTTTTGAGATGTTATGCCAGCAATGCAGATATATTTGTATCTGTGTCAGTCTTAACGACTTTGATATACCCCAAATATTATTGCCAAAAAAAATATTATTACCCTAAACATTATAAAAACGAGTTGCTAGTGTACAGTTCCTGGACAACTCAGAGTACGTGACTGCCATCAGATCAATCATGCTATTGTGTGAGTGACCTTTTTTTTGAGTGTTATTCATTTGTCATTAACTTCTCTGTCAAGATATTTTGATAAGGTAAAAATATCGCCAATGTTTTTCAGACGTGTCTTCTATTATGTGGATCGGTTTTCATTCTGAGCAAGTGTCAGATGAAAACTCATGCATTCATATTTCAAAATGCATCAGCCGGTTTGTATACTAAACAGATCTAAACTTTTCTTATAGCAGGCTACTTTATTTTGGTCATTGTTTCCCACAGCAGATGCTAGAACATAAGTTGTGAAAACTTTATAGTCTAAACAATCAGGTTGTGTTGCTGAATTACATGTAAGCGTTCAGAAACAGGGGATGAAAATGTGTTTTTTTAAGGTGGAAAGTAGGAATAATTAATATAAAGTGATGCCCTAGAAAGGAAAAAAAACTGCTCACAAGGAGAGTCAGTTACCTGTGAAAGATGGACAGATGACACAAATCTTTCAAAACTACAGTTTCCTCAGCTGAGTATTTGATATTAGAATGAGAATTAACAGAGTAGCTCTTATTATGCCAGAAATTTAAAAAAAAAAGACAGGGGAGAGGAATTATTTTGTGTCGACTAAGGCAACAGCCAGACATCGTTCCAACAATGTTGATCTCTAGCACTGTCTCCCATTATCATATTTGATCCAATAGCTGCCAACCATGAACAGATCAGACAAACGGCAAGATCCTGCTTTAACAGGGTAACTCTAGAATGTAAGTAAACAGCACAAGTTATACCAAAAAATATTACAAATACAGCTCCCACAGTGCACATCATTAAAATTCCTCCCTGCTCCAGCCCTCCCCCCAAAGTGGAATAATTCTGACATGAACAGTTTTGAGGCCATATATGGAGCTCTGTAGATAGACTCTCAGATCCAGTCTCTGAGCCATGAACAAGGATAGTTCATCTTAAAGCAATGTAATGGATTGTACCCTCAGTCATCAGAAAGGACAGTTCAGCAGCTCATTTACAGAAAGACTATCAAAGAAAGGCAAAATCAGTGCCTGTTCACTTTAACATATCGGGTTGAAAACTGTGCTAGGACAGGTCTTCCCTCAGAATTGGTTTATCCAGCCCTGTCATCCTCACCTATGAACACAAAAACAGCAGCTTTTACAATCTCTCCATTTGAAAGACTAAATAAATGATTCAGACTCCTTAAGGACTGTATCCAACTAGTAAAAAGACATCTTTGCAACACTTACATTCAGCAATTATCATAACCTGTGTGAAGACATCCTGGCCTACCTTACAATAGAAATAAAAATAAACAAATAAACAGAGAACAATTAACTGTTTGGAAGTAAGAAAAAAAACATATCAAGATCTTAACTAAATGTTAAAACCTTCTTTTTCTGATTCCCAGAGGTATTTTTGCCCCTGGTATATCTCTCTGTAGCATCCTTCTGCTAGAGCCACCTACACAGTTCTGTATTTCCCATTTTTCCACCTCTTTATGTTCTGCCTCTCGGGGAGGCTCTGCAAGCCATTAGCTAGCAGCTCAACTCAAAATTGCAAATGTTAAACATGTTGATAGGGCAAGGGTAGGAGAAAGGAACACAGAAGGAAAACAGCCACATGAGAGATGCTTCATCACCATAATACCCATCAGCCTTTCTTCTGAGGACTATGCTGTTTCTTCCTTCCTCCTTCCAGCACGTCATTCTTTCAAATGCCACTGCATACCACTGGAGACCAGCCAAAGCTGTTGGACTTTAAAGAAGAAGGTGTGTTACTCTTGCTGTTTAATGCGCCTTGTGTCACCCAGCTGGCCCTTGACACTGAAGAAAGGGCAGCAGGAAGGACTGGGTTTGCCTTTCTTTACCACCTTGATGGTGCCCATCCAAAAAACATCATCCATTCAGTAGCAGCAATATCCCAACTCTTGAGCCGGTCCTAGATGGGGTCCCTCCCTGCACAGACTGCAATGACTCTCTTTCCTAGGACCCTCACTCTTGTTTTCTGAGGTCTTTTGCTGACCACAGCTGTGGGGACAGCAACAGCTGAGGCAACCTTGCTGGCACTTGGGCAACCTCATCAGCAATGAGCTGGATGAGGAAGAGCGAGTCTAGGTCAAGATCAGGCCCAAGGAGAGCGGTCAAGGTTAGATGCCGACTGGTGATGTCCTGTCAAGCCTGTACTGTTGAGGCAGGCCTTGGTAAGCCAAGACAGTAGGTCTGGGTCAACACCAAGGAGGCAGGACACCAGATACAGACACAGCTGCTGCACAACTGGTCCCTGTTCATGCTGCATCACCTCAGTTTAAAAGAAGTTCCCAAGGGAAAGAAAGGGCACGCCACCATTTCTACCCTGTCCCGGAATGGCTCACATTGGAGAGGAGATGACCCCACACTCAGGATGCTCAGCTCCCACGTCTGTCAGCAATACTCCTAGAAGGAGGAACAGGCTGCCCAGAGAGGTTGTGGAGTCTCCTTGGCTGGAGACATTCAAAACCCGCCTGGATGCGTTCCTGTGTGATGTACTCTAGGTGACCCTGCTCTGGCAGGGGGGTTGGACTAGATGATCCTTCGAGGTCCCTTCCAACCCCTAGAATTCTGTGATTCTGTGAAGGAGGATGTGCTCTGGGCTCCGACACCAACTGTCTGGAGACATAAATCCCTTCTCATTTTGGCTGACTAACAAGATAAAACAGTGCAAAACATTTGTCTACAAATCACTCGCAACAGCAGCATGTGCCATTGCTGCTCTCTTTGGGGAGAGAAGGTGGGAGGCAGAGATAGGGAAAGATCATCACAACACTATTAAATACTGTTGCTCTTTTATTCTGCTCTTGTCATTAACTCTTCCATATTCTGAGATAGAATATGTATGTACATTTACAGAAAGATATATAGCCTCTTCTTTCACTGTTACTAGGAGGGATAATGCAGGACATTCTTAGCTATGCATCCTTCTTATTTTTTAAATTTAAAAACTAAATGAAAGCCTGGCCCCACCCATTAAAATAAACAGAAGTCCTGCCATTTACCACACTAATACTGGAGTTTCATCCTGTGAAATATAACTGCTCTCCTAGCAACACTAGGTGTGTAAGAAATCATTTATAGAGATTAAAGGTGAAATTAAGCTTTCTCCTACCCCTCCTTCAATAAAAAATAGACAAGAACTCTTGGTAAGTGCTAATGGACAGAAGACTTAGGATAAGTTACATGGAAAATCCCAGGGCTACTGATCACTGTAATCCTAAAAAACAATGAGAAAATAAAAATGTTTTTTATTTACATGCATCCAAAATTAAAAGATGTTACTCCCCTGCCTCTATTAATCCTAAATTATGCATGGAAAATATAACGGACACTACAAGATTTTTTTAAATCTTTGAGAAATTCCAGATCTGCTGATCTGGAAATGAGGATAGTAAGACACTATGTGCTCACACTACTCTTCATTTGGTCATAAGAAAAAAAAACAATCAACAAAACAAATACCTTCCAGCAGATCAGGATCAACCACTATTATAAGATAAAACCCTCTATAAACAGTCATGGTAGTGCAAACCTTTTAAATCATTGCCCATTAGGAGTATTGCTGCTTGCTAGATATCAATTGATTACTGGCCACTTAACTCACTGGCAGGCTGTCAAATGTAGTCGTTTGACAAGTGATTCATGTAATGAGTAGGAAGACGCTCAGACAACCCAAGGAGACTATATTAGCATATTGGTAATAGCTCAGAGAAAGGGAGAAAGAGAGAAAGAGAGAGAAAGAGAGAAAGAGAGACAAAGAAGAAGAAGAAAGAGAAAGAAGAAAGAAAGAAAGAGAGAGAGAAAACACCATGTAGAAATTTATCTGTCACTCATTTTCTCACATTTTACTTCTGGACAGATAAAGCAATGTGGATGATTTATTTTCCAAAGTCTGTTTTGAAAGGACCTAATTTATATAGAGGATGTGTTTCCCTAGAAAAACTAATACAAACTTTGAAAAATCTGGTGTTAAGTCATGTGAGGCCAAGAGGAATCTTTGTGTGATACACACATTTCTACATAATAAATGATTAATAAAAATTAAAACCATTAAATTCACTGAAACACAACTGAATATTTAAAAACTGGAAATAACCACCATTAACACTGAGTTTCCTCAGATTCTTTTTTTTGCTTTATACAAAGCATCGGCTTGAGTCGAATGTCTTTATTTTATGCTTAGGCTTCAGGGATAAAAAGTTCATCTCTCTTTCTATGGTCTCTAATGACCAGCTTCACCTTAACCTAGTTTCTTGTATCAGCAGTGTCCTGCATGAGAAGAATTATCTGGAACACTAGTGGCACATGACTGCCCCTAGAAGATAATGTATTGTACTTAATTAAATATTCTCAATAGGTTTAAAGGTGAACCTACAGCATGTATGCATCCTAAAATATGACAAAGCTGAGAAGATGCAGGCTTGTTAAACTCTGCTTCCCTGCCTTGAAATACCTTTGAATGAAAGGTATCATTACCCCAATGAGAGCATGCATGCAAGATAACACCTGTTATCTTCAGACTAAAGCCTAAGAAGTTCAAGTCTCACAACCGTTGCACAATCCAAAAGAATGAGCATATTCCTCCTCCACAAGGCTGGGGAAAAAGATGAATCTTCATTTAGCGGAAGTTTTGATTTCACATTTTCCTCCTTTGTAAAGAGATTTTTGAAGGGCAGTTGCAAAGGTATATAGCAATCCCCAAAATTATCCTCATTTCTCATTGAATAATATACAGAACTTGAGTAAAGAGACATAGAGCTTTATAGAGAGTTGACAGTCATCACTCTTAGAGGTTGCACAGACTTTTTCTTGTTTAACATTAACACTGACAAGATCATCAACGTAGTGGTGTTCTCTGCTACAAACAAAGCTTTAATGTACAATCAGGTCTTGTTAAAAGAAAAATGGAAATGGGTTAGAATGGGTCACAGTGACCAGGTTGCCCAGCTTCTTTGCATATTGTGTGGCTTTGAGCAAGCTACTTATCCTTCCTCTGTTCACCCAGCACTTCATCCATCCATAACATGCATTATGACTGTAGCTAAGAGAAAACAACTCCAGCAATCATTTGTTAATAAGTTGGATTTGATTTTTCTAAAATATATACACCAGCCCTTGAGAGTCCTGTCAGCAACCAGACTAGTAATTTCATAATCCCAGAGCAACATCCAAAATGTATGATTTTCTTCAATTAATTTCTGCAAAAGCTTTACATACAGTAATGACATTTTTTTCTGAGAAAAAACACATGCCCTCAATTTTCCTTATAAGCCTTACCAAAAATGGTTTGTTTGCTCATAGCAAGTCCTGAAGTTCCACGTATAAGCGTTATTTACGGTAAACAGTAGAGATATCTTAACAAATGAATAACATTATCCTCACAAAGGAATGATTTGAGGAAAAAAAAGGCTACACATTGAAAACAGCCCTTCTGCTTGCTGCTTTTTCTTTGTGGAAGCATGGGTTTGCATGCTTCTACTCTGTTTAGCACACAACAGTATCGATTCCTTCACAGAGTGACTGATGCTCAGCTAAACATTTAGCAGCCACTCCCCTTCCCCTGGAAGAGAAGAGCCTCCTCGGGGAGCAGACCTGCATCCAAGTCAAGCTGCTCCCACTCTGACAAGTCAAGTTGCCAGCAGCTGAGTATCTCATATGGCACGATATGTGTCTGTGCAGTCCTCTCCTCTGGAAGTGGTTTATCTTTCTATTATGCTTTTCTCTTCGAGCTATATATCTCAGAGCAATCACTGAACCTAAAATCAAGACATGACATGACACGACAGGAACTGAATGGAAAAGCACCTTTTTTGGGTTATACAATGCAATATGATTCTTCTCCATCTCACTTTGTTTAATTTCTATTGAAAGATTATCCCTTAGTACTTAATAATTTAAAATGTGTCCAAGAGGGCTGCAGGCTGTAGGAATGGGCTGTCTGTTATTTGATCTCAGTGGCTTTTCATAGGCAGACTAATTTATTTCCATCAGCATCTTTGGCTAGGCTTTAGGAAGCAAAGAGTAAGGATGATTGATCTAAACATGTGTGCCCTGCACTTGTGTCATGGCCTTTTATGACACAGACCCTAAATTCACCTTGGGGGAAAGATTTCTCTGCTCTGTTTAGAATACAAATTATCAGTCCTTTTCTGAAACAAGCTGTTTCTTTGACTGCTGCTGTGGTCTCTGTAAGAGGCCTAACAGCCTGGATAGAGAGTGCCCTGCAAAATGAGATGAATCATCATAACTCTGACATCGAGATGGAGTCTCTATCAGTGGAGTGTCTTGCTTCAGATGAGAGCAGTAAGAAAACAACCCATTTTCCCCCTCTTTTTCATTCCCTCTGTCATGCTGTGCCTGTTTCCTTTACCACAGACAGTTATTCTGCATACAAAGACTCAGAGTAATGTAAATGTTTTTCCTTTTATAGGCATTTTACAATTGCACAGCTCAGCTAAACATAGTCTTTCCCTGACGAAAAGTCTGTTGTTTGCCAGAACTGACAAGGTTTTGCAGAGGACCGCACCTTCATCCAACTTAGAGATCAACAGTGTTTACTGTGGGGTGGGTCTTGCCTAATTGCTAGGGTAACTAACAATACATTTCCTTCTTCCTCCAGGTACCATTGAGACCTAGGAATGCTGAATAGATATAATTTATTTCTTTTTGTCTCCCCGCTGTCTACTTAAGAGTTGAATAGTATTCTCCATTTGTGAAATTTGCCCCATTGGCATGCAATTCATGTTCAGAAACAGACCGCACTGTTGTACACAGGGTATTGCAGTTTTAGGAGACCCTACAATTTAAGGAGCAGTAGCCTTCCTAAAACCACTAACCTTTAGCGGAAATCCTCATGCAGCCAGGGAAGAGCTACCAGCAGAACTAAGACAGACAGGGGGTAAATGTGAGTGACAGGTCTGATTTACTAGGCACATGCCATACATGCTGCACAAACAGATCAGGACTGACTGCACATGTCTAATAAAGGATTCAGTTCCTCAAAATGCAGAGAGATGCTTGAGACACTGAAACACACAGGACTCTGCATTTACAAGAGTCACTTTTGCAAACAGCATTTTCTTTCCAACCTGCAAATGAGAGCAATTGCTGAAAAGGCTTGCATTTTTTTCTCCATTCTCTCTCTTTTTTTGTCCAGTTCCTGTAAGTAATATTTCTAGAAGGCTATCAGGTTTTATAAGCACCGTGAATTTGAAATAAATGCACGGGGCCTGAATGATGAAAAACGTGTTTCTACATTCATCACAGTCATGGTCTTCAGGGCAAAATATGTAACTGAATTATTTCTGTCTTCAGTGTCAGATGTCAAGTGCTGAGCCTTGTATGTTCTGCACAATCATCTTACTCATGAAAGTATTAAAGTTTTTCAGCTCAGCACTTTCACTTATTTCCTTCCAAAAAAATTTCCAGTACTGGAGATGTCTCTGGGATGATATCACCCAGGAAACTAACTGAGTAGGATCATCCAGTTTCAAATCAGTTAAGAACATACCATTCATTTAGCTACTTTCAATTTGTTTTTAAATCTTTAGATTTCATTGAATTTTGACAAATTAAGTATAAATCTCTGAACTGTGAGGTATGTCTACAACTGTAAACTACTCTGTCCTCAGATTTCCTGAATAAAGAAAACTCAATGGTATCAATGAGCTGCTGGTATTATATCTGCTTATCTGCTTCCCTTTGTCTGTAATTAGCATGTTCCCATTTACTGCCTTCAGTAAATGGCTCCATGAACCTACTTTTTCCATGAAATTTTAGACTGTCTTTTGAACATACTCAGGTCTGAAACAGATTAATATTTTTGCTGACATCAGGTAGATTGGCAGCCTTATCCCATGAGAAACATTCTGTGAAACCACAATTTCCAACTGAAATTATATCCAGATCATTGTCTTTGCAAAGGACTTCCCCCCAAGTTGAATATTTCATCCTTCTATTTATCTTTTACCTCTGATTTACATTAAATATAGATGTATATTATATCTAGGATTTTTTAGTCTTCTGAAGAACAGACCACACAATTTGATGTTAACTGCAATATCTTTTATAGACATGTATACACCTCAAGTCATAATGATCAACAACAGGAACAAAAAAGACGTGCCAAAGTAAGCATGCATGGTCTGTCATCTTGTCCATCAAATCAAGGCAGGTCAATAATATACACTGAAAATCCAGCCTTCTGTAATGAAAATCAATTAAAATCCAGCACACACACAAAACAGAGACACACACCCATATAGGTATAGAAACTAGATTTTTGGGGAAAGGGGGTTGTAGCTGGG
>VZRW01013682.1:21252-39263 GCA_013398125.1 Aegotheles bennettii | reverse complement strand
CAGACGGGGGGGGAGCGACCCCAGCATTGTGTACACACACTGACACATTTCAGTCCCCGGCAGCAAAGCTTTGTCATCTTGCCTTTGGGGACCAAGATGGTTGTTCACAGAGACAGAGAAGTTTGAGGGTGGATGGTGGCCGACAGGAGATGGAGATCCCATGGTGTGGGGAAGGTGAGGTGGGGCAGGAAAGGACTACATGGGGCAGGGGAGAGGATGTCCTTCTAGGAGCAGGAGGACCAATAATGTCTTATTGGACAGGAGGACTCCCTGGTGCAGTGAAGGAGCTGGAAGGAGGAGTCTTGCTGTAAAACAGTGTCCAGGGACAGATGGAGAGTTCACCCACCCCTCCAGGTGGCTGGAGATTCCACCATGGCCCTTCTGGTCCAGAAATGCAACCCTCCTGGCACGCAGGAGGACAGGAGAACGAGATACAGGGGTGAAATGTAGATAGCAGGAGGGTGAGTATGAAAGAAGATGCTTTTCACAACAGGCATAGTTGTAATGCACATGGCAGAAACTCCCTGGGCTGCAGAGGAGAAAGGTGAGACCCTCCAGGATCGGTACAACAGCCACACAGGAGGAATCTTCAACCTTGTTCTTCATGGTTTAAACCATTACTACCCATTATGCAAATTAATCCACGAGGAAGGGAGATCATCCCCTGCCTGTTGACAGCAAGGTTCCTGCATGTGCCCGAGGGGGGTGTGTGTCACTCCCCTGACCCCAGGGAGCTACGGGACTACCAAATCTCATCAGTGTGTGACACATTTGGCCTGCTAGATAAGAAAATCAAAGCGTGGTGACTAAATTAAAACAAAAAATAGGTGTGTCTTTTTTGTTTGGTCACTCGAGGGAGGAAACACCCTTTGCATCTGTGGAAGAGGGCACACCCCATCCATGTAGAGAGCTTCTGCCTGTCCCCCTGCTCCCAAACTCCAGGGGTGGGTGCATTTCCAGGGCCAGAGCTTGTAGGGGGAAGATGGGGGGAAATCCCATGTCCCGGTGAGAAGCACGTCTATAACAACTGCTTGTACCATGTGCTATTTTTAAGCTGCAAGATAAAATAGCACCCTAATGGCTTTCTTTGGGGAGGTCGGGTTTGAATTTCAGGGCTGTCCCAGCCTACCCTGGGCTTCAGTTCATCGTAGACTTATAGATTCCTCTCTCTCCTTAGTAAATCCACCTCACTTCTCCTCTGGAGCCTTTATGCCAGCTGTTTTCTGGGATGGGGATAGACCCTGGTTCTAATTCCTGTGTCTGTGGAGTGAACACTGGAACACAACTAAAAGCAGTGGGTTACATGAGCACCGTGTTGGGGAGTCTCTGACCACGGGGCTGGCCTGCTTTTGGCTTCCAAAAGAACTTCTGGTTGTTCACTGAGCCCTGAATTTATTCCCTAAAAGAAAAAATTAAGAGCCTGAAACCAAGTCTTCGACACACAGTGGTCACACAGGGGTAAGATGCTGACGTTTTCAGGAGACAGAAGTGTCCGGGCTTCAC
Organism: Aegotheles bennettii; assembly: GCA_013398125.1. Lineage (NCBI taxonomy): Eukaryota > Metazoa > Chordata > Aves > Caprimulgiformes > Aegothelidae > Aegotheles > Aegotheles bennettii. Next base: position 37,760 of record VZRW01013682.1, on the reverse strand, counting down.
CCTGTCAAGTGACAGCTCTGATAACTCACCCTGGCCCCAGCCAGGCACACCTAACTCATAAACCAGAGCAGGTCACAGCCCTTTAATGCCATAGGTGTGTCCATTGTAAACTATAGGTTGCAGCAGGCAACCATCCACCATAACCCAAACATCCACATCTCATTGCACAAGGAGCATCCTACTTCCCAAACCCTGAAACTGTAAACCCTGGGCTACCACCAGCCCCAAAGCTGTGGGGTTTTCCTGCCACTGAAATGAAGTAAATCTGTTCCTACAGCACGTAGCATCCCAGTCCAGGCAGCTGTCTCCCATCACTGTTCTTCCATGCATGTTGCTTGCTGGGAACAGATTCTTCTGGTTGTCTCATCCCCATCTGCAGCTTCTCCTTTGCACCAGACATCCTGCCCCCTGCACATCTGAAGCTGTGATGGTTTTTTACCCTATGATGCACAGCTTCCCAGTACACTGAGAACTGCACCTCCTGATTTTCTCAGATCCTGTCTTGCTTCACCTGAAGCTGGTTGAATTTTTATCATTGGCCTTGGAAGGAGCGGGGTGGAAGAGTGTTTCATAGCTGGGCTTACGTATGGAGAACAGAATGACTTGTTCCTGACTGGACAGAAGGGAAGGCAAAATATCACACGGGCTGCATCTCTGTCCTCCACAGAGGCTGCATTCCTGTAACTTCAGAAATCCTCAGTGTCCAGGCAGGATGAAATCCCAACTGAGCTTGTTCCTAGGGGAGCGACAGACTGATGTGTTCTCTTAGCTGTTACTGTGCTTGCAAGCCTGGCTTGCCCAGAAAAACTGATGGCTACTTTATTATCCTACCTGAGCTTAGCATGGCTTTTGTGGGGCACTGTTCAGTGTGAACCTTCCTTGGTTTGGTTTAAAAGCTGAAGTCTGCTCTTTGCTTGATCGGAGCAGCTTCAGGACAGAGTCAGTTTGTTGCCTCCCTGCGTACTTCCCCTATGCAAAAATTCAGAGCATCTCATTTAGCTTTGTTTGTCCCTCAGAGGAACATAACCTACTTCTCCACTTGCTTTTCCAGCTGCCTTTCAGCCTCCCAGCTACGTTTGGCCTCAAACAGGGAGCAGCATGAGCCACTCTCCTCAATCATATGGTAGACAAAATCTCTGAGACACTACAGGGGTGTTTGTAATAGTGAGGGGTGATTATCCCTTTCTTTTTGGGAGGGGGAGTGGATGGAGAAGTTGGTAGGTGGTGGCTCTGCACTTTCATCGAGCCAGACAGTGAAAGTGGATGGGAGAAATGGAAGGGCACCAGCTCATCTCCCTAACGAGCCACCCCTGGCCAGGTCCATTAGCCCAGCAGGGCAGGTAGGGCAGGCCAGCAGTTCAGCTCTTAGTGCAGGTCTGGCTTCCATCATGTGAGTCACTTGGGAGCACAGAGGGAGCTGGAAGGGGAGAGCTCATTTCTGGAGAACACTCATTCCTCACCACCTTGATGGGAGCCAGCACAAATTAAGGATGCTCAGTAATGTGGCAGGGTTTGGCTCTGCTGATCCCAGGGCATTCATAGCAATGGAGAGAAGCAGTAATGAACTATGCAGCTTTCTTGCCCATCTATCAAGAGTTTGTCAGACCACATGACGTGATAGCTGAAGGTGGATGCTCAGCATGAGACATGTTTGGGAGGCAGAGCTGCTGGCATTTGTCCTGGCTCTGCAGGGATGCTGCTTTAGGAGCTGCTCACTGCTCGGGGGGTTGCTGTCATCCCTCTGCTCTCTCACTCATCTCAGACAGGCAGCAGAGCCTTTGGAGGGGTCAGTTCCAAAAATGAGTGCTCGACAGTGGCAGCAAGTAATGAGCCCTCTATAAAGAAAAAAGTTATGGAAGCAGATCTATAAAATATTTGAGTGGAGCAGAGAATGGCCTCAACATTCACAGCAGCACCCAACAGCCTCTCATTTTCAGGAAATTTAGGTTTCTGAATGCTTTTGGAAGCGAATGCCTGCAAGCACCTTGGAGAATTTGAATACTCTTGCAAAACAGTCCTGCAACTTTCACTCCCTTGCCACAGTCCCCATTCCACGTCCACTTCCCTACCATGAATTAGGCATGTGAGCAGGAGCTAACTACTCCGAGTAAGGCAGGACCAACAACAGCAGCGTGGTTGGTCACTGGCAGAGAGTCACCAGCCAGGCAGGGCTGTTTTGCTCATCAAAGCTGACTCCAGCACAATGGAAGGCAGGGAATTTTGGCCAGGGATCCCTGCCATCCCTGTCAAGTCTCTCTGAGCAGTCATGGGATTTGCCTTGCAGCTGGCACACCCCGTGATCTCCTGGGCTGGGATCTGTCCCTCAGCTGTGACCCAGTGTCCAGGGCCAGAGGAGGAGGAGGAGGAGGGGGGTGGCTGCAGTGCTGCCCTGGGGCTGGGGGCGTGAGTCCCTCTGCTGAGGGCTCTGCTGTCACAGAGTCACAAAATCACAGCCTGGGTTGGGTGGGAAGGGACCTCAAAGCTCACCCAGTGCCACCCCCTGCCATGGGCAGGGACACCTCCCACCACACCAGGGTGCTCCAAGCCCCAGCCAACCTGGCCTTCAACACTGCCAGGCAGGGACAGCCACAGCTTCTCTGGGCACCCTGGGCCAGGCTCTCACCACCCTCACACCAAACAATTTCTCCCTCCCATCCCATCTCCATCTCCCCTCTGGCACTTGGAACCCGTTCCCCCTCGTCCCATCACTCCCTGCCCTTGGCACCAGTCCCTCTCCAGCTTTCCTGGAGCCCCTTCAGGCACTGGAAGGTGCTCCAAGGTCTCCCCGGTGCCTTCTCTTCTCCAGGCTGAACACCCCCAACTCTCTCAGCCTGGCCCCAGAGCAGAGCTGCTCCAGCCCTCACAGCATCTCCATGGCCTCCTGTGGACTCTCTCCAACAGCTCCGTGTCCTTCTGCTGTTGGAGATCCCAGAGGTGGCCCCAGCACTGCAGGGGGGGTCTCACAGAGTGGAGCAGAGTCCTGGGAGCACCAGCAGAAGGTACAGCTCAAGCTGCAACCCTGCATCTTATCTCCTACCATGAGTGACCCAGCGTGGGCTCTTCCCACACCCAGCGTGTGCCCCAGAGCATGGGCTGTCCCACATGGTGTGAGGATCACCTGAGGGGCCTCTCATCATGTCATAGCTGATATTTGCATTGTTCTTTCTCTTTGCAGAGCCTTGTCCTGGGCAGCCCGACCTTCTGGAGACCTTAATCCTGCTCCTCCGTGCTGGAGAGGGCTTTGAGCATCAGGTTGGCAGAGCTGATCTCTTCTCTAGCCTGAGCCTTCATAACCCAAGCCCAATTATTCCGAGGCAGAAAAATTGAGTCTGTGCTGTAATGACAGAGTGAGATGTCCTCAGGAGCTTGCGTGTAGCCTTGAGTTACCTTTCATAAATAGGTTAACAGCTGGAGGGGCCACGGCTGGTTAAAAGGAGAAGACACGCAGTGCGTGCCCTATATGATGTGCCCTGTCCTAAGCAATTCTGCCATTCTGATGATTTATATCTGGAGATTAAAGGATTTGCCTTTCAAGCAAATTACTCTCCTCGAGCTACCAAGTGGGGGAGAAGGGGGATTTTGATGATGTCCCCCACCCCGTGCAGCGATCCCTGGTGAAGCCACGGACACTTTCTCCTTTGGCATGCAAACCATGCAGCTCACAAACCACTCCTGATCACCTCGGTGGTGATTTGCTATTTCTGTCCTGCTTCTGGTGCACAGGACACTCAGGGGACAAGAGCAGGTGAGAGGTCTTCGGGCCCCAAGGAGTTTCCAGCATGAACCAGATGGGTCATGTAACCAGGGCTGACAAAATCGGTGTGATGAGACAGAGGACAGCTGTCCTGGGGAGAAGCAGTCTGCTGGGAGCCCATCTCCACCAGGCCCTGCAGGTCTCTAAGAAGTTGTGTGCAAGTCATGGCCCTCACCAGCAAGGAGCCTCCTCCCAGAGATCAAGGCTTAGGTTGTCTTAATTTTACCATTCTCTTCCTTCCTCGGATGCTCAGGTACAGGAGAAGGAGCAGGGAGCAGCAGAGGGGAGAGTTGGGCTCACTCCTGGAGAAGCTGGAAGGAGCAGATCTGAAGGTGGTGAGATGAAGAGTACGGATGTCTGGAGGGTTGCTGTGCCTCCATTAGGAGATGTGCTGTCATTGCTTGGACACCACAGGATGTTGTGAGAGGCCACCAAACCTCACGTCTTTGTAGCACAGTGCCTTGTCACTGGTGCCCACTATCACAGGCACCATCGATTCACCAGGTCAAAACGGGGGTGACCTCCTCACCTTGCATCTCCCCCTGTGCTCTGGTGGCTGGGCTGGCTGAAGCTCAGAGACAGGAGGTTCATACACTTTCCATACCACTCATGATCATTATTATAGGTGTTCCTGGGACCCAACGGTCCACTCCCTTTCGGAGTCCTAATGAGCCCGTGGCAACACTTTCTTGTGGCCACAAGTTATTCCTTTGGCTTTGTCAAGAAAAAGAAATGAAAGGTTCCTGCTGTACCTTCTCCTGACCATTCAGTACTTCCTCTGGTTCCATCACATCACTTCTGCTTTAACCTCTTTTCCTGAGGTGGCCAATCTCTCAGTGCCCCATCATGTGCTCTTCTCTCTTCCATGGCTGCCCCCCCTGCTTCTGGGGAACTCTCTGGAATTCTCCAGCTTCCTTCCTGTGGTGGGATGAGTCAGTGCTGTGGGTATTGTCTTTGGGAAGACTGCAGAGGTTACACACATTTCCTACATCACTCGCCTGTGTTCCAATACCTTAATGATACTTCATCTTCTAAATCCCTAACATCTTGTTAATTTTGCACCATCCCAGACTGGTTTGGGTAGGAAGGGACCTCAAAGCTCACCCAGTGCCACCCCCTGCCATGGGCAGGGACACCTCCCACCACACCAGGCTGCTCCAAGCCCCAGCCAACCTGGCCTTCAACACTTCCATCACCCACAACTTCCCTGGGCAACCTCTGCCAGGGTCTCACCCCCTTCATCTCCTCCTCCCATCCCATCTCCATCTCCCCTCTGGCAGTTGGAACCCGTTCCCCCTCGGCCCATCACTCCCTGCCCTTGGCACCAGTCCCTCTCCAGCTTTCCTGGAGCCCCTTCAGGCACTGGAAGGTGCTCCAAGGTCTCCCCGGTGCCTTCTCTTCTCCAGGCTGAACCCCCCCAACTCTCCCAGCCTGGCCCCAGAGCAGAGCTGCTCCAGCCCTCGCAGCATCTCCGTGGCCTTTATTTGCTATCACCCAGCTCCCTGCAGTATCATGTGGGAACCTCTGGAGAAGTCTTTTGCCAAGGCAGAGGTGGCTCTGCTGTCCCTGCAACCCCCCCAGCACCAACCAGTTGTGCTGGACTGAACTGGGTGCCTCACATCTGAGCGGGCAGGGCAGTCATTTGCCATCACCAACTAACGAAGCCCTCCCAGCTCAGCAGATGTGGAGCTCTGGGCTGTGGAGGATGGACCTTCCCCAAGGCTCCCACGTGTCCCCTCACTGGGATGAGCTCCTCAGCCGTGCAATTGGAGAGGTTTCTGACTCTGCTCCCAACCCCTGGCTGCCAAAACAGAGCCGAGTACAGGAACCAGAGAAAATCAGTGTCCCCCAGGGGGGTCAGAGGGGCCATCTCCAAGGAATTATCTAACATCCAGAACTGTAGCAGGGAAAAAAGGAGGATATTGGTTGGGGTAAGGGCGTAACTGCTAGGAACTGGCCCAAAGGAGGAAAGTGGACATGGCTGCACAGAGAGCTACTTGAATTATTTATGAAACAGGGGGTAGGTGACATTAGGATTAAAAGTTGCCTGAAAATACTGAAGGATGAAACTCAGCCTGCTGTATAAAAATTTAATCACCCTGCTGTTAAACCCGAGCTTTCTGGAAGAGACGAAGCAAACACAGCTTCCAGAAGTTTCTTTCTTCCCTTGGGGCTCGATAACAGACCTGGAGATTGGGAAATTCCATCGTTGCCAGTAGGAAAAAAATAATGCAGACAATATCCAAACTTATGCTCAAAGGCCATGAAGTGCAATGATTTCTACACACCTTTCTGCTCTCCCTTTCTAAATATGAGAGCTGGGGGAAATGACAGCAGCTCTCGTTGCTACAGGTGAGAATTCCCATGTAAATTCTTATTCATCTCCCAAAAATGAGAGACTTTAAGGAGGGGGGGTGGAGGGAGGGGAGGGAGTGCACTGGAGTCACTTGGAATAGAAATGCAACTCGTTTGTATGGAAAATAATGATAATCTGATGAAAAAAACCTTGGCAGAGCCTAAAATTCAGCAAAAGAAGGAGGGGAGAGAGAAGACAGGAGATTGTAGGAAATCTGAACAAACGTAGAAGTTAAGTCCAGCAAGAATGGCCATGGTCTGATGGTCCAATGGTCAGGAATACGATGGGATAAAGGTTGGACTCGATGATCCTGGAGGTCCCTTCCAACCATAATGATTCTATGATTCTACTGGGAATACTGGGACACATGGTCTGATGGTCCAATGGTTAGGAATGTGATGGGATAAAGGTTGGACATGATGACCCTGGAGGTCCCTTCCAACCAGAATGATTCTATGATTCTATGAAGGCTGGGACACAGCCCCCCCCACCACCCCTTGGCAGCATCTCCCAGGGGTTGTTGGCTAAAACACACCCTGGGGGAGTGGACAGGTATTTGGGGACAGCTGTTAGGGGCTGATTTCAAGGATTATTTTGGCATTTAATTTTGGCAGTCAAGAGGAATTCTCATGGTAAATAGGATGGCAGTGGGCAGGCAGAAATTAAGGGATATCTCAGCGCATCTCTGTGAATCAAATGGAATTGGAAATGTGGGAAGCATTCACCAGACAAGGATCCAGGCAACCAAAGAGCCCAACTCAACTATTCTGAAGCTGTTGATAAGCTGAATGAATCACTATTAGCAGCACTTGACTGTGGAGTGGTGTCTGTGTTAAAGACTGCCTTTTGCAGGAAAAAAAAACAAACCCTGAAGGGATCAAAGCCCTCCCTCATCTAAACTGCTGCCAAATGAATTGATTTGAAGAAGATTTGTGGCAGGTGGGAAAATCATGGGCATGAAATGCCACGAAATAAGTGACACAGAAACAAATGATAAAAGTTTTTATAAATAGAAGCCTCCGGTGCCAGGATCAGGCAATAAACAGAGAATCCTACGAATAGAGCAAGCCTGGGAAAAAAGAACCCTAGAGACAGAGTGAAAAAATTACAAGAGTGTCATGAAGGCAGAAGATCAGAAAGCTCTGCCACAATTAACTTGTGTGGGAGTAGAGCTGGATGTGTTGGTGACAGGCTCAGGAACATAAAGATGCCATAGGAAAATGAAGAAGGTATTGGCCTGAAAGCCTGAAATGACTCAAGAATTCTTCCCTAAATTAAAAACTGTCCCCAAAGGTCATTACACATCCTAATGAAATACATGCTACTGTTGCAGCTTGATATAAAATTCTCTTGGTCCTCAAATAGCCCAAGTTCTGGAGGTCCTCAGGTAGTCCCGTGGGCAGCAAACTCGCTGAAGATACATGGAAATGATTAAATTTTAGGTAACAGGGGAAACTGCAGAGGCAAAAGGGAGCTGGAGGAGCTCTGGGGTCAGCTGGCATCCAGCTAAATGTCATGAGGTATTTAAGGTGTTATTAGCACATCCCTGAGGGGTGACCTTCAGGCTGTTCCTTCCAAGGGGAACCTCCACAGTCTGAAAGGAGCTCCTGTGGTTGTTCCTCTGGTGGGAGGAGCTGCCTGCAGTTCTTAGGGGCCCATATCATCACTAAGCTGCTGTTTAAAGATTTGAGTAGAAATACTTGCAGACTGTGCTTGTGGTTCATACAAACCCCAAATGAAACTGGATGAAGCCAGGACAACGTTCAGATCCTGCTAAGAGAGCACTTGGAACCCTCCGGGGCGCTCGCTTTCAGCCAGCAGAGAGCCTTTTAATTTGAGCTGTATGAATCTCTCATTGCAGAGTTTTGGGAAGGGAGCTCTGTTTGAAGTCACATCCCATGTGGACATCCCTCCCATGTTTGGTTAATGGACAACTCCTGTCCGTGTCAGCCCCAAAGCAGCTTGGAAAGCTGATGGATTAATTCTCCTCTGTCTGAGAGGTTCAATGCCTTTTGTCTCCTCTGCTTGGCTGTGGAGTCTTTGGAAGAGAGAAGAAGGGATAATCGGTTTGTCACAACTGTCAGGAACACACTGCACAGGAACACGCTGACAGAGCTGGGCTGGTTGTAACCAGCCCAAACCCTGCCCTAAAATTAGTGACTGAATAAACTCATTGCTTCAGGAAAGCATCTGCTTTTGAATTAAATCACTCCGGATCGGAATATTTAGCAATGTTTTAGCTAGACTTGAGCTGTCACCCTACCAGAGCACGATTAAATATTGGTCTGCAACAAAATTCCTCAGGAAAGCTGAGAAGCAAAACGTGAAACCACCAAGATGAACCAAAGGACTTCAATATCCAATTGCTGCCTCAGCAACTGGGAGCAGATTGGGAGCACTGGGGCAAGATGCAATCTCTGGGTTGGGAAGATGCAATTTCTTGGTTGAGAAGATGAGCCACAGCCATAATGAATGTTTTGCCAAAGCTCTATCTGGTTTCAGAATCTTCCCACAGTCATCCCTGGTGAGAAGCAGTGTTATTAGAACGGGGCAGAATGAGCAGAGCCTGAGCAGCAATGAGTGAGTGTGGGGTTGGAGCAGGGGTGTGTTAAACTGGGGCAACCAGCTCAAAGGTCTTCAAATGGGGTCATGTCTCTTGCAATGGGGAAAGCAGACTGAGTTTGTGCTCGGTTGGTCCCTGCTAGGGCTTGAAAAGCAGAACCCTGCAGCCCCCACCAATGCCTCCTGTAACCTCTGGTCCTCCCGCAGCGCCCACCCAAGGTGCTCCTCCGTGTCCTGCAGCCCCCAGAGCAGAGCCACATCCATTTCCACAAGTGTGGGCTCTGCTCTGTCCATGTCCCTGTGTGGGGACCTCGGGGGCTCCCACCCAGCGAGCTGATCCCTGTGGTGATGCTGGACTTGTGCCACCACCTCCAGCAGAGTCAGGAGCTCCAGCAGCCACAGGGAAGTGGAGACCCTTGGGGACAGCTCTGACTCCTCCAGATCAGCTGCACGGAGACAGGAGAGGACACAAAAACATGTCCATGGTAACAAAGAGGGGAGGGATACAGCATGGCCAAAGAGAAGAACAGAGCCTGTTGGGAGAGCTGCTGGACTGGCTCTTCCAGGTACCACAGGATGGGACCAAGGTCATTGTTTCCAAGTGGGCTGTAGTGCCCTCAGTTTCCCTTCTTGGCAGAGCAAAAAGCCAGGAGTGTAATTATTGCCCTGTGTTAATTAAAGAAGAGTCACTGCCTCCAAAAACACATTCATACATTTTAGCAGAGGTTTTCTGGGTTCTTTCGTCTGGGGCAGAACCAGATGCGCATTGCTCTTTCTCACCAGCTTCAAACCTCAACCATGAAATAGGAGATTTGAGCACTGGGAAAGCAAAGGAACACTTGGAATCGTCCATCTGGTCACTAAGGAAACCTTCCTGGCTCATTTAGAAACCAAACCAAACTGCTGCTCATCTGGTGGAGCCTGTAGGACCATATCCAGGTCCCCAAGCTGGATGCTGCTGGTTGTCCATGGGCCACCAGAGCCAAGAGGCAGGGCTGGGGAGATCAGAGGGATGGGGATCACCTGAACCCTAACATGGTTTCATTGCAGGGATGGTGCCAGCCAAATAGAGAACCTTTCTCTTTTGCTGACAGCTCTGCTGAAGAGGTTGTGTCCCAAACTGCCCGTGCTCTCATCTGGGAGAGGAGACCAAACAACTTCACTTGGCAGGATGATGGAAGGACATGGATGTGAGTATTGTTCCTAAGGTTCCTCGTGGGGTTGGATTGAAAGATAGGGTGGAGGGAATCTCCGAGGGATTGTGATGGAAGAGAAATGTTGTGTTTGTATGGTAAACACGCCCGGTTATTACAGAGTATTAGGATGTGATTTGTAACCAAATATCACAAATCTGGCTATTTGTCACCAAATGATCCCCTGGGAATCCCTTGGGGCTTCCCAGCCAGAGTGCTCAGGCACCAAGAACGGTGAGATAATCTCTCTTCTAGCAGCTCATGACAGACAGCCTCTTGTTCAGCGAGGAAAATCAGGCCAGAACTGAAAGAACCACTCAAAAAAAGGAAGCGTGTGGTTCCAGGGAGGTTGGAGAACCAGGGACCTCCTGCCCAAACCCAGCACTGCACCAACAGGGCGCTCAGCTCCTCACTGCTGAACAGACACTTGGCTGAAAACAATCAGCATATTTTTAAACACTGATGCTTGTTAAAGAAAAATATCTTCTTGGCTGCCAGGACAGCTGAGGGGAGCTTCATAAAACATCAGGAATGACATCCTGATGTTGTGCAGAGGCTCGTGCTGCAGCCTCCCCACCAGAGCTGAGTCTTGCCCGGATCAAGTCTGGTTCTAATATTCACAGGCCATTAATTGTAAAGCATTTAGAGTTGCTAAACAAAGAGGCAGCACAAAATAGCTGTTTATGCATATGTCTAATGGTGTGGATATAGGATTGCTCCTATTGTTCCCTCATAAGGAGTTCTTGGGAACGGGGAGATGGAGCTGCTGGCTGTCACCAACAAAGAGCCACGGGTGCCTGTGGCAGGGCACTGCTCCCCACAATCATTGAATCATAAAATCATAGAATCATCAAGGCTGGAAGAGACCTTCAAGATCATCTAGTCCAACCACCTACCAACATCACCACTAGTTCCTACATCACCACAAGTTCCGTCTCAGTGAGAACCAGATCATACTTATCAAGGGTCTGCACATCTGATGCTGCTGAAGACTCAGAACGTGCCCTCAGAACCTTCACCAGGTGTCCCAGAGCTGGCAGGAGAAGCAGCAGGAGGCAGCAGTTCACCAACCCTGACTCTACTGTCAAACAGAAGCATCACAAAACCAGCGAAACCCTCCCAACACTCACTGAGTAAGACTTGTATAAAACCAGAGACACACACAAAGATCTTCACTAGATCTGCCCAGATGGGGAGTGAAAGGGACAACACAGAGGGGAGGGGGAAAGATTCAGGATGCTGCCAAACCCCACGTCTCTACAAAGACCAGGGCTTTCATGCCTGCATCTATTGCCTCCTCCTTGAACATCACCCAGCTATAGAAACCAAGGCTCAGGGGTTGTAAAAATCCACTTCTGCCCAGATTGTCCAGCCAGGCACATAAAACGCAGTAAGGACCATGAGTACTACTGGTTGTACAAATGTAGCAGCACCATTTGTACAAAACTTGGCCATAGTCTGATGGTCTAATGGTCAGGAATATGATGGGATAAAGGTTGGACTTGATGACCCTGGAGGTCCCTTCCAACCAGAATGATTCTATGGGATTCAAATACTGAACCTGTTCTCAGTGGGGCGTTGGTGAAACAGGAAAGCCCCCCCAGGGCACTGGTTATGCTGGGGAGAGGATCTGGTAAATCTCTGCATCTTCTGCAGGTCCCTGCGGACGCCGCTGAGCCACGAAGAGCTGGAGTATTTTGTTCTCTGCAACTGGAACAGCTTCTCCTCCCAGACTGATTCAAATGTCTGGTAATGGATGCTCCGAGCAACCTGATACTGTGACTCAAGTGAAATCCTGCCCGGGATGAGCTGGCTGCCCGGGGGGGCTGCAGAGCTGCTCTGGTGGGGAGTGGAACAATGCTCACTGCAGCACAGAGGCAGCCGATGGCACAGGGCACTCCAGGGAATTCTGGCAAAGTCCAGCTCTGTTTGGAAATAGGAAGTTATTAATGATGGGTGGGTGCCTGCATACTTCTGTCAATAGCAACATCATTTTAGAGGAAGGAAAGTCTATCCTAGCTGTCCTGTACTGAAGGAGGAATGAGCAGGGATCTCCTCCTCACTTCCAGGAGGAAGAACGGGAATGGGAACCCCAACTTTGCCATCAGGACATTCAGCAATTCCCCCTCAGCTCTGGCCAAGGGCAGTGCCAGTGCCCGGCTGTGGCCATGGGGAAGGAGGGAGCTGCTCCAAGGCCTCTTGACCCAATGCTTTGTGTTTTTCTCAGGCTTTCTCCTTGCATCCCTACCAGCAGCCAGGGCTCCCTGAGCCCGTGTCCATGGATGTTCCCCCTGCAGCCCGGGGCAGAGCCCAGGCTCCCATCCAGCTCCGCTCCACACAGACCATGATCCTGACAAGAGGGACTCGTGCAGGCATCTAGGGAAGAAAAGAGGCAGCACAAAGGGGTCTGGCTCAGGATCCAGCTCCTGATCACCGATGGGAAATGTCCAGGTCGCTGTGAATTCCCGGCTGTGCTCGGGGCAGCTCCAGGTCCGTGGTGTTCAGCTCAGCTCTGCTTCAGAAACCCAACTGCCAAGAGATTCCCCTCGGAATTCCCAACTCTGCCTGGCTGCAAAATGGAGAAAGGGGATTGTCCCCCCCCTATGCTCCGCTCTGTGAGACCCCCCCTGCAGTGCTGGGGCCACCTCTGGGGTCCCCAACATCAGAAGGACACGGAGCTGTTGGGGAGGGTCCAGGGTGGAAGAAGATGCTCTGTCAGGCAGAAGCAACACTGTCCCCACCAAAAGGGGTGTGTGAGAGGTGAAGGACACACAGAGAAGCACAGGCATTTCCAGCTCAGCCACAAGGATGGATGGAGCCAGGACCACTTTTTGGAGGAAGAGCTGCTCAGTGGCACAATGTCCCCTCACTGCTGTTGAGCCCATCGCTCCAGGCTGTGCAGGACACACCATGACCATGGCATCCCAGCCTGGGTTGGGTGGGAAGAGACCTCAAACACACTCAGTGCCACCCCCTACCAGGGGCAGGGACACCTCCCACCACACCAGGGTGCTCCAAGCCCCAGCCAACCTGGCCTTCAACACTGCCAGGCAGGGGCAGCCACAGCTTCTCTGGGCACCCTGGGCCAGGCTCTCCCCACCCTCACACCAAACAATTTCTCCCTCCCATCCCATCTCCATCTCCCCTCTGGCACTTGGAACCCGTTCCCCCTCGTCCCATCACTCCCTGCCCTTGGCACCAGTCCCTCTCCAGCTTTCCTGGAGCCCCTTCAGGCACTGGAAGGTGCTCCAAGGTCTCCCCGCAGCCCTCTCTTCTCTAGGAAATGGTGAGGTTGGGTTTCACAGCTCTCCCTGGAAAAAAGAACAGGGAGGCAAGAGCAGAGGGACTTCCAACACCCAATTCCCCAGGGCAGTTGGCCCCTTGCAGCTCACCTTGTTACCCACAGACAGTGCAGGAGCAGAAGACAGCACAGCAGAAGGTCCTCTCAGGCCACGAAAGCAAAAGCAGGACAGAGGACAAGACAGAGCTCGGGGGCTCGTGGTGGAAGCTGCTGAGCCGTAAGCTGCTTTCAACATCAGTTTTGAGGATGACAGATGGAGGCAAGGAAAAAAACCCCACCCGGGTCCCCTGCTTTGGCCTCCAGTGGATTGGAAGTCTCGTTGCTGTATCTGAAGGTTTTAATGCTGACCCTATTGTTGGGCACCTGCTCCTCACCCCCACACGTAACGTCCGTAACCAACCAGCCCTCAGGTGTTGAAGGCCAGGTTGGCTGGGGCTTGGAGCAGCCTGGTGTGGTGGGAGGTGTCCCTGCCCATGGCAGGGGGTGGCACTGGGTGGGCTTTGAGGTCCCTTCCCACCCAACCCAGCCTGGAATCGCTGATTCCATCACCTTCCCAGTGGAGTTACTCAGCTTTGAGGGAAGCCAGCAAAATCCGATTTATTTTTTTTTCAAATGAGGAAGAGTTCAAAGTTTCTCCTTTCAGCTCAAGAGCATCAACAGCAGGTTTTCAGAAACAGTTTTAAAAAACATCTAATTAAAATTCCACACACAGCACCTCCAGTTCAGCATTTTTTTGACACGGATAAAACACCAGAGCACCTCACCCAGCCCCAGCTGAGGCTTGCAGGGCAATGGATTCCTGACAGCGAGCACAGAGCTTCAGGGGCTCTTGGCTGGACCCAGAACTGACCTCAGCAGCACCAATGTCACCAAGAAGTTCACCTGAGGAAGATGAGCTTTGCCCTGAAAGCACCAGGCTACAGTGAGGTTCATTGGTTGGGTCTTGGGGCACCACAAGTCCTCAGTAAAGCAGTTGTAGGGCTCAGCTGCAAGGGACAATGTTGGCCCAGGAGGTTCTCCAACCAAGAATTCCAGTTCCTGGCAGAAGGTGCTTCTGCTGCTGGAGCCAAACCCATGGCAGCAGGAGCAGACCCAGGCCATGGTTCCTCACAGCCAGGCTCTTTTTGGACATGTTCAATGCCATCAACACGTGGCCTCGGAGGGAGCAGCCTCAGGAATTGCTGCTTTGGAGGAACCTGGGGACAGCTCTGCCACCCGGGACTTCTGCGATCACCCAGGACAACCTAATCCTTTTGTCCCTACTTCGAAACCCCAACTCCTCTACAACTAAAGCAGCAGCTAAATTCAAATCACTATGAAACAAAGCCATCTAGATAAGTAAAGGAGGTGAACATGGTAACTATGTACAGACAATTTCCTCTTGGAGTGTCCTCCAGAGGCTTCCCACGGAGCTGGGCAACATGGGAACCTCCAGCTGGAACCAGTGACCTCCTTGTTTCACTTCACCACGATGCATTATGCTACCAAAACACAAAGCTGCAGCCCAGAAAGAGAATCCAACCCCACCCCATGCCCCACCAGCACACGCTGCCCTTCAGCAGGAGCAGAGCCCGAGTGCGGATGATCCAAGCGCAGCGGCGTTGGCGGAGTTTCACTGTATTTAAATAAAATAAAGCACTTTCCCCAGGCAGGCAGCAGCCTCTCCCCACCCTCCCCGTGCTGGGCAGCTGGGCATGGTGCAGAGCACGATGCTGTTCCCACGGAGCACTCGGCAGCATCCAGGTCCAAGTCCCACGGTGTTCCCAGTAGAGCAGGCGAGGAGAGAGCTGGTACCTGGTAACCACAACAACATCTCCCCCCGCTGCAGCCTCCCTCCCCCCACCACGGGCAGTCTTTGTGTGTCCCCTTCAGCCCTCAGAGCTTCTTCAGGCGACTGTACAGTTCCCTTTTGCTCTTCTCGCCGGCCCAGGTCCGGCTTTTGGTGCGGAACCTCTTCAGGTCTTCCTTGAAGTCCTCGTGGTGCATGGGGCGGTAGCTCTGGGGCTCACAGAAGCTCTGGGGAAAGAGAAGGAGGTTTCACTTCAACAGGAGCATTGAGCTTTGAGGCTCTCCCACAGAGCTGGCAGGAACCGTTTGAGCAATTCCCACCAAAACAGCACCAGAGCCCCCACTCTGTGCAGGAACTTCGTGCCAGACCCTCCTGACCACCAAGCCATGGTCATCATGGCCACTCCAGAAGTGACAGCAATTAAACGAAGGACTTTCAGCCCTGTGTGTGGAGCTCTCACCCCAAATTTCCTGGCAGACACCAACACAACCCAAGCCTAGACAGCGTTCACCTCGAAGCAGTGGCTTAAAGGACTCTGGTACCCAGGGAACCAGCCCCAGGCTCACAGCAGAGCTGCAACAGCCGCTGTCAACTGTTCCATGCTGCCACCTTGAGGCCCTCGGTCCTGTCACCTTGGAGAGGACACCAACGGGACACAAAACAGGCACCCACTGCCCTGGTGGGGCCAGCAGATTGCAGGGAGAGTCAAAAAGCAGGACAGCACTCGCTGCCAGGAGCACCAGTGGCCCCCACGGCAGCCAGGAGACCCCAAAGCCCCTGGGAAGCTGCACCCAGGCAGCCATGGGAAGGACTTGGGTCCCTCAGAACACACACCAAGCCCAGGGCAGGAAGATCCTCCATGATCGAGGGCACCGAGGGCACCCTCGGGCAGTTTGCAGGGGACCCCGATCTTGGTGGGAGCGCGGGGCTGCCCCATGGCAGGGAGGGATCCAGAGGGACCTGGCCAGGCTGATCCATGGCCAAGGCCAATGGGGTGAGGTTCAACACGGCCAAGGGTCCTGCCCTGGGGTCACAACAACCCCACACAGCTCCAGGGCTGGGCAGAGGGGCTGGGAACTGCCCGGGGGAAAGGACCTGGGGGTGTTGGGTGGCAGCGGCTGGAGAGGAGCCAGCAGAGTGCCCAGGTGGCCAAGGAGGCCAAGAGCACCCTGGCTTCTATCAGCCATGGTGTGGCCAGCAGAGCCAGGGCAGGGATTGTCCCCTGTGCTGGGCACTGGTGAGGCTGCACCTGGAAACCTGGGGTCAGTGCTGGGCCCCTCACACCAAGAAGGACATTGAGGGGCTGGGGGTGTCCAGAGAAGGGAACGGAGCTGGGGAAGGGGCTGGAGCACAAGGAGAAGAATCTGGAGAACTTCTGAGGAGCAGCTGAGGGAGCTGGGGGTGCTCAGCCTGGAGAGAAGGAGGCTGAGGGGCGCCCTCCTGCTCTCTGCAACCCCCTGAGAGGAGGTTGGAGCCAGGGGGGGTCGGGCTCTGCTCCCAAGGAACAAGCGATGGGACAAGAGGGAACGGCCTCAAGGTGCCCAGGGGAGGTT
>VZRW01013682.1:8338-21183 GCA_013398125.1 Aegotheles bennettii | reverse complement strand
GGACTGGGCAGTGCTGGGTTAAAGGTTGGACTCCATGACCTTGAGGGGCTTCCCATCCTCAGTGACTCCATACAGCAGTCACTACCAAGCTTCCCCTCTTCCCTGGCCCTTCAGGCTGAGCAGTCAAATTCCTTTCCCAGAGGACATTTTGAACTTGGACTTGGTATAGAAAGGCAGAAACCAGTACAAAACTGGTTTTGCTCTTGAGATGAGTGATGGGAACCTTCCAGCTATGGCAGTGAGATGGCTCTTGGGTGGGGAACAGGCTGAGAGCCTCACGGCCACGTGTCAACTGCTCTGGGATCAGGAGAAGCTCCCCCAGCCAAACCCACCCTACTCCAAACACAGGTTGGGTATGAACACATCAGTGTGATTTATCTACTGTGTCCTCTCTTCTGAGGGTGGAAGAGATGAATTCAAGAGAACGTTACTTACACGGCATCGTGAGAAGAAGTCCTTGTAGCCTCCCTTGAGGACATAGAGCTCTGGGTAATGGAGGTTGGGGTACTCATTGCCCAGCCTGTCCCGCTCTCTCACAAACCGGCACCTGCAGCAGCACAAGATCCTCCACTCAATCCCAAAGAATCCATGGAAACAGCGCTCGCCCCAAATTCCAATCCCTCAGGTTACAGAGTCACAGAATCCCAGCATGAGGGGGGTGGAAAGGACCTCTGGAGCTCATCCAGTCCAACCCCTGACCAAGCAGGGTCACCCAGAGCAGGGGGCACAGGGTCACGTCCAGGTGGGTCTGAACGTCCCCAGAGGAGGAGACCCCACCCCCTCTCTGGGCAGCCTGGCCCAGGGCTTGGGCACCTTCAAGAAGTTCTCCCTCATGTTCAGATGGAACCTCCTGTGTCCCAGTTTGTGCCCACTGCCCCTTGTCCTGTCACTGGGCATCACTGAGAAGAGTCTGGCCCCATCCTCCTGACACCCCCCTGTAGATATTGATCAGTGTTGATGAGATCCCCTCTCAGTCTTCTCCTCTCCAGGCTGAGCAGCCCCAGGACAGAGATGCTCCAGTCCCCTCAGCATCTCTGAGCCCTTCACTGGACTCTCTCCAGTAGCTCCCTGCCCCTTTTGAACTGGGGAGCTCAGAACTGGACACAATTCTCCAGATGTGGCCTCAGCAGGGCAGAGTGAAGGGACAGGAGAACCTCCCTGGACCTGCTGGGCACACTCTTCTGAACACTCACCAGGATGCCATTGGCCTTGGCCACCAGGGCACATTGCCACCTCATGGGCAACTTTGTGTCCACCAGGACTGCCAGGTCCTTCCCCCCAGAGCTGCTTCCCAGCAGGGCACCCCTTGCCCTGTCCTGCTGCCTGGGGTTGTTCCTCCCCAGGCACAGGACTCAACACTTGCTCTTGTTGAACCACCCGCGGTTCCTCTCCACCCAACACTCCAGCCTGGCCAGGTCCCACTGAGTGGCAGCCGGACCTTCTGCTGGGTCAGCCACTCCTCCCAGTTTGGTATCATCAGCAGTAACTGGTGCCACCCAGACAGCTTTGCTCTCAACTAGCACAGAACCAAGTTCTCATCTCGGGGAGGGGGGGACAACTCACATCCGAGGACCCCGCTCCGAGGAAAACTCGCAGTGGAACACGATGATCACTCGTTTGTTCTCCGATGGCTGGATGGGCTTCTTCAGCAAGAAGTTTTCCACATCTTCTTCCATGTGGAGGTTCACAGCACCCTGGGAAGGCAGAGACACACTCAAGCACATGCAGCGAGTGGAGGAGAACAGCTTGGGATGAAGTGGGGGAGGTTTGCTGCTGTCTCCTCATCCCAGTTTCCTACAGGAACTCTGGCAACCCTCTCTAGCCATCAGGAACAAACTTCCCAACCCAAGCAGGACATCACAGCTATCTAGTGGTGGTTCTGGATGACCTGGACCTGGTCTAGGTGGCCATTTCAGCAGCCATAGGTTGGGGCTGGTTGCGTTCTCCTTCCCATCTCTGTGTGAGAGGGCCGGCCAGCTCGCTCAGGCACCAAACAAGATCAATTCTGCTTTGCACAGCCCCGTGTTCCTTGAGCTCTCTGGTTTAGATGAAGTTTAATATTCTAATTTTAGCTCCAAGATATCAGGGTGCTGGACCCCAAGTGTCTCTCTCAGTGTCACAGAATGGGAGGGGTTGGAAGGGACCTCTGGAGAACATCTCCCTACTCGCCACACAGGCCACATCCTCTGCTTAAGCAGAGCAGAACATTCCCTCCTTTGATGGAAAAGTCACTTTATGAACCAAGCAAGAGCTCAAGAGGAGTGTCCTAAGACTCACGTAGGCATAACAGGATCCCAGACCCCAGTGGGGCACTTGGCCATCTCCAGTAACATCCACACAGCCTTGGACACTCACTGGTAAGGAGCAGCCCTGCATGGTGCCAAGTGACCCCAGTTTGCAGCTTTGGCCAACTCTACACTGCTCCTATGGGGTGGATATACCTTGATGTGTCCTCCTTCATACTCATATGGGTATCTACAATCAATTATCACACATTCCTTGATGGAGTTGGCGAACTTCCCCGTCAGCACAGACACAATCTGCAAATAAATAAAGGAGTTTGGTTGGTTTGAGATGTTTGTGTGTTGTGAGGTGGTTGTTTTTCCCCTCCCATACAGAATTTTTCTTGCTGTCCCTGGAGCACGTACCATTTCTGAGTCGATGTACTTTAAATCTTGGTGTTTCCCATCAACGGTGTGGAATAAGTAACCCTGGAAAACAGAGAACATTGAACTGAGTGAGTTCATCTCATAACACGGATGCTTTGTTGACCAGAATCTCTTCAGCAAAGCTTAAGAGTTAAAACTAAGAATTCTAAAATTCAGGGGGGGGGAGATTTTACTTTACTAAACCAAAGAGATTTTGTAGATTTAATTTTAATAATCACAAATTCATCACTTTTGTGTCTAACATATGAAAGCATCCTTCCCACTGACAGCCTTGCCTGGTAACTTAAATCTGCACCATTCAAGGGAAGGGGACTTTGCTTGGGCTGGTTGGAGACCTCTCGACCCAAAGAGGTCATTAAAACACTTGGATTTTTGACCATTAAATCCCTCAAATTACCTTTGAGAAGTCACCAATCAGGTCTCTCTGGTCACTGTCCAGAATGCTCTCGATCTCTGCTGTGGAGGACTGCATCTTCACTATTTTCAAGCTCTAGAGGAACATGGGTTAGAGATCAACACCAAGCAGGACAGCAGAGACCCTTTCCCCCCAGCGCAGCAGAAAACCCCACGTTCACTCTGAAGCTCTGAACTACGACTGCCCAGCTTCCCCTTGGGGTTAAGGCAAACCTCAGGATCAGGAGCACAGAACCACTGCACCATCTCCCCCAGATCTCCTGCACCATGCAGTTTGGCTGGATCAGCAATTCCCCTGCAAAAGCCCTCATTAACCTTCATAAATTAGATTAGAATCTTGATTAGAACTCTCCTAATCAGTTCTGTTACAAAACCAGGTGCCAAGCCACCAACCGTTGACTCCTCAGAAGATGCTCCAGACAGGCTTTTCCTCTTCTTGCTTTTCCCTGGAGAATTCTCTTCTTGGGATCTCTCCATCCTTTTCTGGGTGGTTCTTCCTACACCACTAGGCAGAGATGAAGAGCCAAACAACCGGCATCGCTTGACCTGCGAGGAAGGAGAAGAGTTCAGTGTTGCCTAGCAAAGAGTTAGATCAGAAACTAAGCAAGCCTCAGCCTTTCAGACCAGCACAGACTCTGCCCTGTATAAAGCACCACCACTGCACAGCAACAGCAGGATGTTCATATCTAAATTCAGGACCTGCTTTTCCAGTGATGCTCATTTCTTGCTGGGCAAGCTTGGAGCACCATAAGCAATGTGAAGTGCCAGCAGAGGGCTTTATACCCACTCGCAGACAATCCATCAGCAAACCAAGGAGCTTTCTGCTGGAGTCTAAACCCCCTTCTCAGCCTGTTATCAAAAAATCAGGCTACAGGCATTCCAGGTGAGTGTGTGCAGAAGGATTCCAAGGTATGTCAGCAAGCAGCTGATAAGGGAAGCCAAGATCTTCCTGCACTGATGAAGTGGTTTTGTAACCAGAAAGTTAATGCCTGTGTTCACACACAATGAGCATTGTTCCACACTGATAAAGCCTTCCAGGTAAACAGGCTGCAGAGATAACACAACACTGAGGGGGGGTCATGTTGTTGTTGTTGTTAGGGATCCAGGATCAGAGACAGTGGGAGCACTTGTCCCTGCAATGAAAACTGCTGCCAGGACAAAGTCCCTGGCTCTGTTCTCTTGTGCTCCCACAACACTCACCCGATTGTCCGTTCTCCTCATGACCAGCGGCGCGGTCCAGAGGCTCGCCACATCAGATGGCACCTCCTCATCGTTCTGAGGGGAAAAAACACCAGAGTTCATTCTCATCTGCTTCACCGTGGGCAGGGACTGTAAATATCTACAGCTTCAGCACAGCCTGGGCAAACATTCCAGCTGAATTCAGCTGCCAGAGCAGGTTTAGGGATTTAACTCAATCACCAGCCCAATACTCAATGAAATCATGGAACCGTGTCAAGACACATTGGAGAAGTTCCATCAACTCATTGATCAATTAACTATGATGTTCCTCCAAAGCTTTAAGCATGTCAAAGTCAGATAGAAACAGCCTCCCAGCAGCTCCAAAGCAAATATCACCTCCAGCTCTTTCAGCAAGTTTCTAAAGAAAAAAGCCAACTGTTCAAATAATTCTCTCTAGTATTGGGATTCCCAGCTGCCAACAGGGATGGCAGCAACTCCTGAACTGCTGCTCACACCCCACGTACCTCCCACCGTCTGCACGAGGAGGTGAGACACTGAAATTTGTAACTCATCTCCCAGGACTCCCTAGGGCCCAGCTTGGTGCAGTTTCTCTTCCTACACCAGCTTCTGTTAGGTGCACCATGGACACACAGTGTTGGCAGACTGTAACCAGAGCTGATTGTGAAGTGTCTCACCACACTTCCTTCATACACACCTTCAAGTCTTGGTCATCCAACAGCTCCAGGAAGCCATCGTCATCTTCGCTTTCGGAGGGCAGGGAAGGCTGCTGCAGGAAAGCTGACCTGTAGCCCTCCTGTCGGCCTGGGGGGGTTTCACCCATGGCAAACTGAGACAAGACAGTTCAGTTTTAACAACACTGCTCTCTCCTGCAGGGTGTTGTACCACAGAGCTGATCCCACACCTCCCACCGCACACACCGTGGTTATTCCACCACCTCAGATACACTGGGGCAAACCCCAAGCTGAGTTCCAATACTTCTGTTTGATCCCTACAACAGCAGAGGGCTTCGTTAGCCTCCTTAAGCTAATTCTTGCTGGAAAAAGCTCTCCAGGGAAGGTGCAAAGAGTAATGGGTGCTGTCAACAGGACCTGGGGGTCCTGGTGGACAGGAGGATGGCCATGAGCCAGCAATGTGCCCTGGTGGCCAAGAAGGCCAATGGCATCCTGGGGTGGATCAGAAGGGGGGTGGTCAGTAGGTCAAGAGAGGTTCTCCTCCCCCTCTATTCTGCCTTGGTGAGGCCACATCTGGAGTCCTGTGCCCAGTTCTGGGCCCCTCAGTTCAAGAAGGACAGGGAACTGCTTGGGAGAGTCCAGCACAGAGCCACAGAGATGATGAAGGGAGTGGAACATCTCCCTTGTGAGGAGAGGCTGAGGGAGCTGGGGCTCTTCAGCTTGGAGAAGAGGAGACTGAGGGGGGACCTCATGAATGTTTATCAATACGGAAAGGGTGAGGGTCAGGAGGATGGAGCCAGGCTCTGCTCAGGGATGGCCAGGGACAGGACAAGGGGGAACGGGTGCAAGGTGGAACACAGGAGGTTCTGGGTGAACATAAGGAAGAACTTTGTCACTGTCAGTGACAGAGCCCTGGGCCAGGCTGCCCAGAGAGGCTGTGGAGTCTCCTTCTCTGGAGACATCCAAACCCCAACTGGGTGCATCCCTGTGTGCCCTGCTCTGGGTGCTCCTGCTCTGGCAGGGGGTTGGACTGGGGGAGCTTTGGAGGTCCCTTCCAACCCCTGGCACTCTGTGACTCTGTGAACAAGAGCTCATACAGAATCACAGACACAAACTCTGCAGTTGATAAACACAAGATCAAGATCCCAAGCAGGATGAAGGAGTGGAGACAAGACTCAGCTCCCCAGCTCTGCTTCTATCCAAGGACCCATCATTTTTCTTCAGTTGCTTTTTTTAAGCAATAGAATATAGATAAGGTCATATTTCCTTCCTGTGTGTCATATCTGGTCAGAAGACCCAGTTGCATCTGCATAGTTGGCTTCACTATTCCAGATGTGTCTGCTTTGATACAAGCATCTACTTTATCTGCCCATCTCATGAGCCAAAGGTGAGGAGTTTTCTTATCTGGCAGAGAAAAGTTCTCCTCTTTGGCACATAACCAGAGGTGATTAAATGCCTTAGAACCCCAATGCAATTTTAGTTCCTCCCACACAGGATGTGTGCAGAGGATTGGGTGAGAATTGGGTGTAAAGAACAGTGTAGCACTTACTACCTGAGTTGGAGATGAATTCTGTCTTGATCTGGGAACACCTTTGCCATCACGGGACTGGACATGCACAGAACTACGAGAGGCTGGTTTGGTCGGCTTCTTAAACTCAAAGGATTCCTGGGTTAAAAAGGAGCAAAGTGATCATTTTGCCACAATCACAAACTGTGTAAGCTGCTAGGATAATTCTATCTTTTTAGGTTTAACACCCATTGCTGGGCACGTCTGGATCAGAGTTCCCTGCTGCCAACAGGAACAGTCTGAAGGGGTGAATGTTTGCAAATTAAAGACATTAGAATAGTGATTCATTTAACACAGCCAAGATCCTCTTGACATCCCCTACAGGCTTCAGGCTCTCCTATTTCTTTTGTCAGTCAACTTCTCTGTAAAAAAAGTCATTTTTCAAGGCAGCCAAGGCTGTCTCCTGACACCCACTCTGCCGTAGGAACCTGTCATAGCCCTGCCCATGGGATTTCCAGCAGCAGGGCTCTTCCAACCAAGCAGGCAAAGGGACCCCTGTGCTGTGAGGACCCAGAGATCACCTCAAGCACTGCTGGCATGGGGAGCCACCTAAACAGCTTTCTGGAAGCACCCCCTGTAGCCAGCAAGAGCTCACAGTACAAATACATTTTCCTTTGCCACAGCCTAGAAGGAGTCAAGTTCAGTAGCACAAGGGTGTTTTTATCAGCCTGTAATCACTCTGCTATAATCACTGCTGCTCCACTTCACTGCAAGTCCCCCTAAAATACACTCTGCAAAACCTTGTTATGCCTGAAGGCCAGCCTGGCAGAGAGCAGAAGCAGCCTCTTCTACGTTAGCTTCCTCAGTACCACCTCTTGCACCCTACCACTGCAGGCAGCAGCGAGCAACACTTACGTTCTCCTTATTTTCATCTTGGTCCAACAGTGGAAAAGCATCACTGGAAGAATCAGAGTGGTTTCTCTTCAGAGCAGGGCTGGATCCCAGGAGGCTTTGCTGCAACGTTCAGACACAAGCGTCAGGTCAGCCTTGTGCAATAGCCTTTGCACAACTACACTTCAAGCAGAACAGGGGTTAATCAAGACCATAAGGTCTCTGACTACAAACTGGTGCAAACCATGTGCAGGAGTCTTTTATGCTTCAGCTGCCTCGGTGACAAAGCCACAGCACTGAAATTTCACCCCACCTTGAATGAGATTTCAAGTTTACCAGCTCTCATTTTCTAGTTTCCATTAAGCACCACAGCAGCTGTTCTTGAAGGCAGATAATTACCAAGTGGTGGAATGTATCCAACTAAAAACACTGGGCAGGCTGAACCCTTCAATGTTTCTCTAACACCAGCACCACCCTGGCTTACCGGCAGTGAATGGATCCTTCTGAAAGGCATTCGAATGCTGCAACAAAAAAGAAATGAGATTTATTTCAACATTTTCTTTTAAAAGACAGTAACATGAATAAAAATCACTTTTTTCCCCAAAAAAACCACCACTCCATAAGCCACAAGTCACTGAGAAGGAGCTAAGATACTTACTTCAGCCTGCTGGATTCAAGAATGGCCTTCTCAAACCTGAAAGCAAGCGAGATGCCACAATCAGCACAGTAAAAATCAGCCTTGTCTGTAAGTCACGGAGCATTACACCAAGCAGGAGTGCTTCTGGACACCACTGGCATTCTCAAAAGCTTTTTTCAGCCAGTTTATCCCATCCCAGTTCTTGAAACCCCAAGCCAGACTCCTTCTCCCCCTCTGCTCCTTAAATTCTCTTCAGCGTTGTTTAGGCAAGAAGCTGTGTTGAAGGAAGAGAAGTTTGGTAAATCAGGGACTGAGGGCATCTGTGCCCCATCCCCGGGCAGAGAAGATTAGGGGATAAAATAATCTAATTGAGAGTGGCAAATGCAGAGCTCAGAGCAATGGCTTGGTATCAGTTAAACTGGGATTTGTGCTTGTTTGTGCCCTAAGAGCTGAGTGAAAGCTGCAACTTAGATACAACCTGGTGCAGCCTCAGGCTCCTGGTGCCAATGTCATGCTCTGGTTGGTACAAAACATTAACTCAGACCCAGGACTTAGAAGTGGGAGCAGCAGGGCCATGGAGGTGATTGTCCCCCTCTGCTCTCAGGAAAACCTCCCTGCAGTGCTGGGGCCACCTCTGGGGTCCCCAACAGCAGAAGGACACGGAGCTGTTGGAGAGAGTCCAGAGGAGGCCACAGAGGTGCTGCAAGGGCTGGAGCAGCTCTGCTCTGGGGCCAGGCTGAGAGAGTTGGGGGTGTTCAGCCTGGAGAAGAGAAGGCACCGGGGAGACCTTGGAGCACCTTCCAGTGCCTGAAGGGGCTCCAGGAAAGCTGGAGAGGGACTGGTGCCAAGGGCAGGGAGTGATGGGCCGAGGGGGAACGGGTTCCAAGTGCCAGAGGGGAGGTGGAGATGGGATGGGAGGAGGAGATGAAGGTGGTGAGACCCTGGCAGAGGTTGCCCAGAGAAGTTGTGGGTGATGGAGGTGTTGAAGGCCAGGTTGGCTGGGGCTTGGAGCAGCCTGGTGTGGTGGGAGGTGTCCCTGCCCATGGCAGGGGGTGGCACTGGAGGGGCTTTGAGGTCCCTTCCCACACAAACCAGTCTGGATTCTGGGATTCTATGGCTTGTTAAGCACTCTGGGACACAGACAGGACAGAGAGCTCAATGTCTGTGGCTGCAGAGCACAGCAGTGAAGGAAAAGCCAAATCAAGCCTCTCGTTAGCCTACGTTTGTTAAGGGTCCAACACACAACAGCACAAGTCAGGCACAGCTTGTGGTTACTTACTTTTCCTCCATGGTATCATTTGAGGTCGCAGGACCAGGTGAATCCAGAACACAACCTGCAGAGGAGGAGAGAGAGAACGTTCTGCTGAGCACTGTCTGGGAAACTCAAAGTGTTGGACACTGCTACAGATTTACTCAGGAAGGAAAAGTGGCGGAAAGTCCATCAGCAGCTTTACCTCAGTGTAGAAGTAACAGCCACGAATACTCCACACCATTGGGTTTGGCCCTAATCAAGCATTATTGCTTGGGGTAAAATAGGAGTAATTTAAAGAAAGCCCCCCCAGCCCTGCCTAGGAGGTCACCTAGAGCAGAGTGCTACCACACAGCGTGCAACAGCCCTGGCTTATTCTCTCACACACACATCTGAGCAAACAACTTGGTCCTTCAGGGGGGTTTTTAAGCCCCAGCAGCATCCCAGAACATCCTCTGTACCATCAGAACAAGACTTGTTGAACTTCAGTGACTGTGATCTAAACAAATAACTACAAAGAATTAATTTAACATGGTGGGTGGTGGTCTTGGCACAGCAGAATCCTTCAACGTGAGTGTTTGTGAGTGCTTAAGAGCTGCTTTGGGACAGAAAAAAGGACAAAGACAAGAATAAAGTGGAAATTTAGAAAGGTTTACAAGATATGCTTGTGTTTCAGCAGCTGATAAGGTTCCTTTGAAGGCTGGGAGTAGCACACAGGGTGAGTAAATTCAGGCAGAGACGCTGATTTCTATCGCAGTGAAGGAGCAGAAGCTTCCCTGATTCTACAAGCTATGGGCTAACAGCTTATTGCTTTTTCACTGACAAAGCATCTCGTCTGAAAATAAAACCACTTTTAGGCAAGGATCAGCACCAAGGTGCAGCTCCCTGGGTTTCAGATAAATAATCAGCTCGTGTTAACAAAAAAAACACAGAACAACCCCAAACCACAGTCTCAGCAGGGAGCATGCAGAGCTTGGGCTTAAAGAGAGAAACCACACGGTGACAGCTTGCTGTCTGCAAAGTTATCACCCTCCAGAGGGCAGAAACTCCTTGGTCCCACTCAAGTACAGATATACAGTGGGTCCTGATCATGAGGGATGGAGCTATCTGCCCCTTCTCCAGACCACAGCCAATATCTGCACGACAGCTCAGCCTGGAACGGTGGGACCCAGCACAGGGTATCTCCAGCAGCCTCCATCCTCCCTGTCCCTGCTGCAGGAAGGGCTGATGGGCTCACGATAAGGAGCAGAACATTGAGGCCATCAGAGAAACACCACGCTGGAGAGCAAAGCGTGGCAGGACAGCAGAGGTGGCTTTTCCCCTTTTGGCTCATGACGAGCCACCCGAGGCAAAAGGGGAAAAGCCACCTCTGCCAGAGTCCCCCTGTGGGGGCACAACCAGTTTTTCCTCCAAGCTACCTCTCCTGCTAGCAAATCCCAGGGGAACTAAGCAAAAAGAACCCCACCCACAACCCAAACCATGAACCATGGAGTCTTGGAGAGTGACGCTCCCCTGCCTCCCTCCTTTGAGGGCACACGAATCCATAGGGATTGCAGGTGGGCAGTGTTGGTTCTCCCTCAGAACCCTGCAGTGGAAGCCACGTAAGGATGTGCCACTCCTCATTCCTCACTCGTTAATTTTTAATTGGGAAAGCCCTACCTGAGTCTGTGGACTCCGACGACTCCGTCCTTTGCAAACCGTTCGTGTTCTTGTGTCCCGGGTCTTGCTCAGTGCTTTCATGCTGGCTGTAAAGAGAGGTCAATACTTGGTTTAAATGTTCATGGAAGCAAGAAGAACAGGGTAGGAGCATCCTGGTCACCTCTCCAAGCACAGAGTTCTCCTCACTGACTGTGAGGGGGCTTTGGAAACAACATTTTAGAGCCCACCCTGAGCTTGCACCGTCACAAGTGAAGGTCCCAGTAGAAGTTTAGGACTAAACACAACCCAAGTGTCCCAAAGGTGCTTGGGGTCACATCAGCATCTCCCAAACCATTCTCTGTATTGCAGCTTCTTTGTTCTCCACAGGACTGCATAGAATCATAGAATCATTCTGGTTGGAAGGGACCTCCAGGGTCATCAAGTCCAACCTTTATCCCATCATATTCCTGACCATCAGACCATCAGACCATGGCCTCAAGTGCCTCATCAACCCGTTTGTTGAACACCCCCAGGGACGGTGACTCCACCACCTCCCTGGGCAGCCCATTCCAGTGCCCAACCACCCTCTCAGTAAAGAACTTCTTCCTAATATCCAACCTAAACTTCCCCTGATGGAACTTGAGGCCATTTCCTCTCGTCCTGTCATCAGCAACTGGAGAGAAGAGACCAACACCAGCCTCACTACAACCTCCCTTTAGGGAGCTGTAGAGGGCAATAAGGTCTCCTCTCAGCCTCCTCTTCTCCAGGCTCCATAACCCCAGTTCCCTCAGCTGGTTCTTGTTTTCCAGACCTCTCACCAGCCTTGCTGCCCTTCTCTGGACTCACTGCAGCCCCTCAATGTCCTGCAACTGACCTGCAACTCCCTCTTCAGCAGCCGCTCATTTAATTAATGTTTTACATAGGAAAATCACACAACTCCTAACCCAAACTCATTTTTACAAGTGGTCAGCTCTCAGTTTTTGTGTTATCCATGAATCGGGTCCTTCCCTGCTTGCACAGCCCCCAGGCTGACTGAAATCATCCCGTGGGTGAATTCCCTAGGCTGATGTGGGACCTCAAGGTGATCCCTCCTGCCCAAAGGTGGAGCCACATCAGGTACACGTTCCTCTCAGGGGTCACAGCAGCTTCCAGAGGTGCACACCACATAGAGCCTTACTCTGGGTTACCTTAAATAAGGGGAAAGCTCCTCCACCACATGGGTTAATTCATTAAAAGAAAAATGAACCAGGGTGCAAGCTGGGGCTGCAAACTCAATCATGAACACAGAGGGGAATGGTGTGAGTTGTTTGGAGGAATTCCAGGAATCTGAAGGAGGGAAGGATCATAAAAGAAAGCAAGTGATTAAAGAAATGAGAATGATATAAAAGCAGCAAACAAAGGGAAAATACCAGGGAGGCCATCAAGGCTAGAGTGGGGCAGGGCAAAATGGGGGCTGTGCAAGTGAGGAAGTGTGGAGGTTGCTGGAGGAATAATGAGATCAGAGGAGTTAGGGACTAGGGAGGGCAAAACTGGGATAAGGAACAGGGAGAGAGAAACAGCAGAGCCCAGAGAGCAGCACTTTGAGTGTGTGAAATGGGGAAGAGGAGGGACACAGGAGGCAGGCAAAGGGTGGCAGCAGGGAGTAAGAACAGAGCCAAGATGGTGCAGCCAACGCGGGGTGGGAGGCAGGAGGGATGGACACAAAGGTACCAGCATTGCACTGGGGGAGAGGGGAAAGCCCCCAGTCCTGGGGGCAGGCACTGGGGAAGGCTCAGGAGCAAAGTGGGTGCTCAGAGCAGGACCAGGGGGGAAGCCAGAGCCACATGGTGGGACATGGCAGGAGGGAGATGGGACATGGCAGGAGGGAGATGGGACATGGCACATGTGGGCAGGGGAGCAGAGGCTCCTGGGGGGCAGGTGGCCCAGGCTGGGGGTCCCTATGGAGAAAAAGGCCAGTGGAGAGAGGGGG
>VZRW01013681.1:31841-44238 GCA_013398125.1 Aegotheles bennettii | reverse complement strand
TGATTCTGTGATTCATACTTCAAGATTTAATATAAGAAATTAAACTGAAGGGTAGACTCATCCAGATATTTCCCGTTCCATTTTCATAGAGGAAGAAATCTTTAAAAGATCTATGTTGCATCATTTGCACAGCTATGTACAAATTTCATAGAATCACTGAAATTCAGGGCTGGAGGGATCTCAAGAGATCACTTTCTCAAACTACAGCACTGGGGCAGAATCAAATATGTAAAGAACAGTCCCAAGAGATAGTTACTTCACTTGTCCAGAAAAAAAATTCCCATTAAGGATATTCTGCAGCCCCTGTATATAGCTTGTTCCACTGCTTCCTTACATTCATAATGAAATGGATTTTTCTAACCTGGAAATTAAGCTGGTTCTCCTTGCTTTTCCCTACATGGCCAGTCAAGACCAACTGATAACTACTATTCTTAGAAAAGTCTTTTCCATACTGGGAGATGTCAGCATTTCCCTCCCCTATTTTCCACTGTCTAGATGAAACTAAATTGCAGTTTTTCCTCTGGTCTTATACTGTTACACTTCACTGAACTTACTTCTGTGGATTTATTTTTTTTTCAAGTTTCATATCCCAATATGGATACAGTAAACCAGTTCAGGCCTCTGGAAAGCATCTCATCTAGTCTTCCTTTCCTATGGCAGGTTGGATCAGATGATTTCATGATTTGGGCCCCTCACTTCAAAAAAGAAATCGAGGTGCTGGAGCGTGTCCAGAGAAGGGCAACAAAGCTGGCGAAGGGACTGGAAAATATGTCTTATGGGGAACGACTGAGGGAGCCGGGGTTGTTCAGTCTGGAGAAAAGGAGGCTCAGGGGGGACCTCATGTCTCTCTACAACTGCCTGAAAGGAGGCTGTAGTGAGGCGGGGGTCGGTCTCTTCTGCTGTGCCCATAGTGAAAGGACAAGAGGAAACAGCTTTAAATTGCAGCAGGGGAGATTCAGATTGGACACAAGGAAAATTTTTTTCACTGTAAGAGTGATTAGATATTGGAATAGGTTGTCCAGGGAGGTGGTGGAGTCACCGTCCCTGGAGGTGTTCAAGAGGTGTCTGGATGTGGCACTGGGTGATATGGTTTAGTGGTGATATAGGTAGGTGGTTGGACTGGATGATCTTGAAGGTCTCTTCCAACCTCAATGATTCTATGATTTTTCAAGGTCCCTTCCAACCTGAGCTGCTCTATCATTTGTAGTGGATTGTTCAATCTTTCTACCTCCCTGACAGTACACACCACACACAAGAACTGGCTTTAGGTCACATGATTGCATTTATGATCTCATTTAGTTTGTAAGTTTCTTCAGATCTATGCAGTCGTCTGCAGTCTTCCTGTCCCATCTGTTTTGTTTTGTTTTTCTGTTTTGCAAACGATTCCTCCTTCATCAACACAAGAACCTGAATTTATTGCATTTGTTGATTTTTAAGCCATGTCTGCAGCTTGGGAGGATCAATTTACCATTCTGCTCCCTTTTTCCAGTGCATTTTCAACTTCTTCCAGCTTAACATAATTTTGAAACTTACAAACATACAGTCTAGTCACCCATCCCATCGCATTGAAGAGAACTGTCCCCAAATTCCTAAAGCCTACATGAAATGCCATCTCAAATTGAGTGTAAGCTACCAATAACCAGTTTTCCAACGCAGTATTTTTTGATCAGTTGCCCTCATCCATCCTTACCCTCTAGTAATTTCATCTAGGCCATACTACTTTAGTTACTTACAAAAAACAACAGGGAACAGAGTTCAGAAGACCTACTAAAATCTACAAAAGTTGTTTTTCCTGCTTCATCTGTATCTACCAGGCAACATATTGAAGAGGAAAATTAGTTTGGTTTGACAGGGTTTGTTCTCAACAGAGGTGTGTCAGCAAGTTTTTACCACCTTGTTATGTTCTAGGCCTTTAGAAACTGCTTATTCAATAATTTGTTCCAGAATCCAGGGGTGGAAGTTAGTTAGGCAACCTTGGGTTCTCTTCTATCTCTTCTTCTAAAAGCTGTTACGTTTCCCTTTTTCAGTCCTCTATTGCCTCCTCTGTCCTCCATGAGTTTTCCAAGATACCTGGAAACAATTCAGTCCTTACTTGAGCTAGTTCCTGAATTATGGAAGGTAGATGTAGGAAGTATCTTACCCAAGTATCTTCTCTTTCTTAAAAATTATTTTGTTAAATATCCAGACAGCAGTAACCTTTCTTCTGAGTTTTGAAGACTATCTGACATTTCAGAAGTGTTATAAACTTTAGCTTGTCTGCAAGATATTAATAAAATTTATTACAAGTGGACATCCAAATTAGCCAGATATGTGGTATGCTGGCTAATGAACAGGTTTACAGCTTTGAAAAAAAAAAGTTACCAAAGGAAATGCTAATTAATGAAAATATTTAACATAATCCTTAAGAGGCAATTACAACCTAGTCTTTTTTTTTAATGCTATTACGTAAGGACCTGGGGTTTTGCTAGTTTGGGGTCGAAACATGATTCAGATCATGACAGGATGACACTGTTTTTGCAGAAAGGGGAGAATAACTTCATGGAATCTAAAACCACTTCTGCAGGACATTCACTATTTGTTCTCTCTAAGCTATTTCTAAGGCTAGGGGAAAAACAAAGATGATGAATAAGGCAAGTTAAGTTTTGGGCTATCAAGTGTATGTATAAGTACAAAAGATAAGTTCCGGACTTAAGTCCACAATAGTGCCAGTGACTTCAAGCAGATTAAAATCTTAGAGATTGTTTCAGAGTCTTAGAGACCATAAGGGACTTTTAACTTGTGTCACTTAGATGCCAGTGGAATTATAGTGAGGAAAATTTAAAAATTACATGTAAGGTGGATGTAAGACAGTAGATGAATAGTTGCACAAGACAGACACAGACATCCTTGGATTTCAAATCTAATGTGGACCCCAAAAGTTCAGTAATGCATAAAATCTTGTTTTGGTTTGGTTTGTTTTTTTAAAAAAAATTGCAATAATCAACTGGAAACCATCCAAATAATGCAATATTTGCAGAAGTTACGTTACAAATAACTTTTGCCTTCAGGGATTATTTCCAGCTCTGCCACCACATTGCTTTAAGATCTTAGACAAGTCATTTCAGCCTACTGTGCTTCATGGTACCAAAAGACAGCAAACGATCTCTAGTGACCTTCCACAGATGCTGATGCTTCCACCCAGTCCTTGATGAGGTACCCTAACTCTTCAGGGTAGCAGAGTCCCCTATTGCTTTCCCTTCAGGGAGTCTGGTACCTCCCCAGCCACCAGTGGTAGTTGATTTTCTGGTCATTGGCAAATAAACCTAGTTGCTGAACACACACAATATGACTTATAATAAAATAGAGGTTATATAAGGAGATTAAGGAGCAGAGTAGACTAAAAAGAGGAGAACAGACACAGATTACATGGGCGTTAGTAATTTAGATCATACTTATCCCTTACAACTTATTCAATATAAAAATGCAATACTTATCCCTCAAATTTGCCTTCCACTTCATCCATCCAGTCCATCCACTTCTACTGGTGAGAGTAGTGGGCTTTTTTGGGTGCCGGGATATTATCAGGCGTAACAGACAGCTGTCATGGGTAGATTTGGGGTAAGATCACCCCACAGACAGTCCCTGGCTTCCAGCAGGTGGCCTATAGGCTCTGCTAGCCCTCAGTCCTCCACTGCTGCCACAGCTTCCTAGAGCTCCTCAGGGCTTATGGAGTGGGAGGCTCCAGGCTGACCTCAGATCCTGTGAGTCAAACTGGCAGTCTCTCCTGCTCCTGTGGAGAGCATTGAACAGCTTGCTTTCATCAGTTGCCCTTTCCCTACCTGTAAAGCCCCACCCAGCTAAGCTTAGAGGCAGCCTGGCATGCTAAGCCTAGCACTCCTAGGTGCCTTCAACTACCACAGGCAAGTAGGCAGGTAGCCCCTGCGACACTGGACCATCTGTCTCTGAGCTCTGTCTGTAGCAGATGATAGGAGTGATGTCTGAACTGGCAGAGCATATGCATATTTTTCATATAAGGCAAGACACAAAAAAGACATAAATTCCAGTGTTCCCAAATACAGATGTTCATAAGCCTAGTAACAAGTTAGTACTTAGGTAGGGTATCACAATTTCTCACATACAACAGCAACAAGACATTCTTCCCTCAGCTGCACCTTGAAGTAACACATCCATGCTTCCACCTGCCATCAGGGTGGCACCCCATAGTCAAACCACATCTGACTATCTCCTTTGTTGCCAACCCCAACTGCGTATGTGCCCAACAAGTTTGATATCCAGATCTGCAAGAGTTCTTCTTTAAGAATCTGTGCAGGAACAGTAAGCAGTACATAAAAGCAGCTTACGGGGTAGATATTTACCACTGAACTAAAATCATCTCAGTTCCCCTTACAGCCAGGAGGTGAAATGGGGATTTCTTTGGTATTTCTTTGAGATTCATCTGAGCCACTTTAAACATCTGTCTTAGGATGAGATTAATCATGACAGAGATGCACACTTCTTCCCGTTGACTATAACAAGAGCATAAGGCAGTTAATTCAGGTGCAGACACCTCTGTGTAGACATTTATTTTTAGCCAGACAAATCCTAGCCATGTCTTGCGTACTCTTGCCATTCTGCACAAACCACTGTTACACATGGTTTAGTCTCACCAGTCCCCTTTCCTCAGAAATTAAGTTACAGCTGATTTGCTGCAGATCCTGACTAATACTGTATGGGTACATCTTCTGTGCAAGACTGAGCTCAGGGACTGAAACCAGCACCATACAGGTGTCCTGGCTGTGCTCTGGGGTGCTCCAACTAAATCTCTCCACTACAGACCAGATACAGAGAGGCCGTAACTAAGTGTGTGAACATGAAGACCCCTAAATGCCATGAATGCCATGTGAACAGGAGACCCCCTAAGCCTTGTGAACGTGAGCCAGTCTCTGCATCTTGACTTTCTGCTGTTGGTATAGCTTATGCCTTCTTGGACACATGCCATTCAGATATTGCAGAGTACCAGCTTCCTCAAGTTCCCACAAGACCCTTCCCTTTTCTAGAGAAGAGTCCTGTAATGGACTGGAAATCCTCTCTGGGTGTACTCAGCTAACAGCTTCTCCCTGAATGGTGGGGTGCCAAGTGGGGACTATTCCCCAAAGAGCAGCTTTGTCCACAGTTTCTTTGGGCATTTTTATTAGTGCCATTATTACTATGCCTTTGTGAATGGCTCCAGCCATCCCTTTTGATATAACTACACACTAAGAAACTCCTCAGTAGCAAACGTACCAAGCTGCCCACAATATTTACACAAATAGTATAGCTATTTTTCAACTCTTTTAGAGCCAAATGCAGACATCAGTGGAAACAGACTCTGATGACCACAATCAACTTTGTATTAGGACTTTCAATGTTTTTATGAAAGGATTGCAGAAACTTTTAGAGTGAACAAATGTGTCTACCACACACTCGTGCTACTAGGTTAGATCAGAACCTGTAATAATTTTAGTTACTAAACAACTAAACACACATACTTGGAAAATAATTGTGCCTTCCCCTGTTCATACAAAAGTAGGTGCAATCAAAGATCATAAAAGGTATTCTGAGCAAAAGAAGTAAACACTACTTAAAATAAAGGAACACATTATAGAAAACAGTAATTTAGTTTTATAATGCCTTTCTTTTTCAAAGAAATAATTATATACACTTCACCATCTTCAGCAGTATTAAAGATGTTATAATTTGAGGTAACTTTCATTAATAAATCACAGTAGCACTACAAAGTGTTATGAATAGTAGCTTTAGACAGTGGTCTGGGAAAAGAAGCAAGAAAGTAGGTATATGATGCTTCTTCTACTTCAACATTTCCAGAAAACATGTATTTTAGAAATATTTTACAGGTTAAAATACTGATAATTCTATATTTGTTTCTTTAGTAATACTCTGAAGTAATGTTTTTGCCATCTTTATTGTATTTTTTGAACTACATAACAATAATTATTTAAAATTACATCAGCCACATTGCATTGAAAAATATAGAGTCTGAGTCCCTAATAAATTCTTCTGGTTCTCCAAATAACACAGATAAAATTAACTTTGCTAATCTTGACTTGTTTTATTATACCCTTATGTACAATTTCTATCCCTCTCTTTTTTTAAGTACAGAATCTATACAGTGGAAAGTGTTAGGCAACCTTAACTATAGCTATTGCTGCCAACTCTTCCTATAAAATTTAGGGTGAAATACTGGTATAATTAAAATTAATGGCAATGTTCACACTGATTTCAGAGAAAGAAAAGAGAACAAATGGTCCATGAAATACAGTAAGGTCCCCACAATAAAATTTTATATTTACATGGGAAGCATTAGTAATAAGATTTAAGGAAATCCTACAATTAATATATTATAAGCAAAATACACATATAAATATATATATGTGTGTGTATAAAGATATAGGTAAAAGGACAAAATGATAGGATTTCACTTAAGATGGGTCTATCTTTTTAATCAGTGCTAGTAACACTACAGAAGAATGTTTGGAAGAGAAGAAAAATGAAGTATAACTTATTCAGCTGGAACCATGAGGAAAGTATTACCCACTAAAGCATATAATGTAATTCCATTACTTAAAATGTTTTCAGGGGACCATGGGACCTCTCTTATTGTTGTAAAAGTGCTATGGGATCTTATCATTAAGAGATAAAACAGCAGTTGAACCACAGTTCTCATCAAATAAGCAAGCAAGTCCCCAGTCTTCAAAGATTTATGTATACAGTTCATTTTATGCAGTACTGAGTAGTCTTGCTCCTGACCACGGAACTTTTCAAGATGCTTAAAATCAGTCCTAATATATGTAACTCTTCACAGAATTGAGACCTACAGCCTAACCTGGAGAGCTGTAACGAATATACTTTTCAAATTAAAATGTGCGTTCCTCCACAAGAGACTATCAGTTTTGACCTGCATTTTTTTATTCACATAAAAGCTGTATTTCAACAGTCTGTGTACCATTTCTTTTATGAATCAAGTATTTACTGCAAAAAGGTCACTGCCAACTTAGAAACTCTTTTTACATCTTTCCAATTACATGACTAGTGTCTGCAATTCTCAAATGTATTTTTTTTAAATAAGAATTTTGCTTTCAACTTTTTCTCTCTATTTTTTCAACTTGACTTCAAAAATTAATTCTTCTGAAGTTAGAGGGAACTTGTTACATATGCCAGCAAGGTGTTTTTCAGCTAACTGCATGAGAGGTATCTGGGGAGACATATCTTAGATAAATTTTAATTCTTTTCCTTTTAAATAGACTGTCATGGTAAGCTTTCAAGTAAGTTTAGCAAGTTGAGAATACTTGAAGATAAGCTGTATTTATGGCCTATGTCACAAATGCAAAGATTGCTGTGAACTCTTATTTATGAGCTGAATGGTGTTACCTAGCCAGAAAATGTTCACATTTATTTTCAATCTTACTATTGCATGAGTGTTGACTGTCTGGTAATTAGTTCCATTTCTATCATCTCCAAAGCCTTTTATAAAATAACTGGACTTCCTGTAAATTAACAGCACACTGTCATCTTAAGGCTTCTTCATCACAGGAAGGTATTTCAGCTTCTTGGAAACTGATCTCTCATCTGGTTGGTTGTTTCATTTTTTTTTTTGAGAAGGAGGGATAGGTAGAAATAATGGAAAGATTCAAGGTCAGGTTGGATGGGGCTCTGAGCAACCTGATCTAGTTGAAGATGTCCCTGCTTATTGCAAGAGGATTGGACTAGATGACCTTTAAAGGTCCCTTCCAACCTAAACCATTCTATGATTCTATGAATAGTAGCTTCTCTAGCATACAAAGCAGCTTTGGAAATCCTTGAAGTCAACACCCAACCTTCACCATAAACAACCTTGGTAGAGGACCTTTGAGACTCTGGATAGAGATCAAGGTATCAACCGGCCAACTTTAAAGACTGTCCAGTTTTATCCAAGCACCCTGTAGTTTTCAGTGCACTAGGATTATTCAGTTTCATCACTTTTAACAAAACTTGTCTTCCTTGTGCTTATATCCTCATCTGCTTCAGAGTGTTTTCCTTTTAATCACAGGCAGGCAGATTGCTCTCATGTCTGTTAAAGCAAAATACAAGTGATATTCTTAAGAGGACCAATGTAATTCTGAAGGGGCTAAAGAAGGCCTGGCTTTGTGAGACATTCTGTTTCAGTCTTCTGTCTCAGTTTGGACAGAATTTTATCTATGGTCTGCTTCTTCACCTACAAAACCAAGCAGTGGTATTTACTGTCTTTCAATCAGCTTGTCTGTTCAGCTCATCCAGGAAAGTATCTGAAATATTGTTAGCACAGTGCCTGGCCCACTAAAATCTTACTTTTGATTGGAGCTTACTGTCAAACGTACATATGGTGAATAAGTCAGACCACCCCCATGCTATACCTCATGAAATGGGGTCATGTATATAAAAGGTGGCCTGCCAGACCCTCCTTCAATTCACAACTGGCTGGTCATTGCCTTCCCCAATCCAGTTTACACAGTGTTTCAAGACAGATGAGCAAGATGGGTGGCCCTCAGACTGGATGACTGAACCCATCTCTCAACTCTTACTTTATCTAAAACAGTGAGAAAGGGTTTAGACTGAATGTAACAGGAGTTAATTTAAGCTGTTACAAGAGTAAATGAATGCTGGCACAAAGCCTAATGCTCTTCAGAGGATTGGAGTTCTAGAAGAGAGTGAATTTCTGTTGGAACTTGGCCTAACACTCTTAAAAGACACTGAGACGTGGAAGTGAACCTTCAGACATGTGGAGCTGTAGGTTTCACAGAATCACAGAATCTAAGGGGTTGGAAGGGACCTCGAAAGATCATCTAGTCCACCCCCCCTGCCAGAGCAGGGTCATCTAGAGTACATCACACAGGAATGCATCCAGGCGGGTTTTGAATGTCTCCAGTGAAGGAGACTCCACAACCTCTCTGGGCAGCCTGTTCCAGTGCTCTGTCAAGGTTTACTTGGTATTTTTAATTTTTGCTTTTGACTTTGTAACAAACTTGGAAGAAATGAAGTTTCTGACAAACAGAATCATAGAATGGTTTGGGTTGGAAGACACCTTTCAAGATCACCGAGTCCAACCCCCCTGCAGTGAGCAGGGACATCTTCAACTAGATCAGGTTGCTCAGAGCCCTGTCCAACCTGACCTTGAAAGTTTCCAGGGATGGGGCTTCTACCACCTCTCTGGGCAACCTGTTCCAGTGTTTCACCACCATCATTGTAAATAATTTATTCCTTATATCTAGGTTAAGTCTACCCTCATTCTGTTTAAAACCATTGCCCCTTGTCCTATCACTACAGACCCTGTTAAAATGTTTGTCCCCATCTTTCTTATATGTCCCCTTTTAAGTTTTGAAAAGCCGCAATAAGGTATCCCCAGAGCCTTCTCATTTCCAGGCTGAACAACCCCAACTCTCTCAGCCTTTCTTCATAGGAAAGGCTTTCCAGCCCTCTGATCATTTTTGTAGCCCTCCTCTGGACTCGTTCTAACAAGTCCATGTCTTTCTTGTGCTGAGGACTCCAGAGCTGGATGCAGTACTGCAGATGGGCTCTCACCAGAGCTCAGTAGATTTCCTAAGAATCATGGGAGTTACAAGGGGTTTATTTCATGGTAGTGCGTTTTTGTCTTTCAATGTGACTTCATATTATGTTCATTATACCTAGCAAGAGATGACTGCATTTACTGTTACGTAACAATTCAGTGGAACATTGACTCTTACAGGCAAATTACATTCTTAAACATTTAAGAAAATGTTGTATTAGGCTTTTAATTTGCTTTTGCAAAATTTCAGCAAGGCAAACATCTCTAGAACATAGTTTGAATTAACATGTAGAAAACACTTGTTACAAAAGCAGGTATGCCCATTTTTCTGATTCAACTCCCGTTATATTTATGAGACTGTCAGTGTCATTTCTATAGACTAAAGCGATCTTTCCTTTCTGTCATAAACCACCCCTGCAGTGATACTGCATGAGGTGAAACAGGACTATGTCTTAATAGCCAAGGGTTTTCAAGCTACTTGGGCATACATTTCAGCACCCACAAACATACCAGGCTGGTTACTGCAACACAGGTGCGAGCCACGTTAATGCAGCAGTAGCTTTGCAGTCCTGGACACTGCACACACGAGGTGAATTTACTGCAAGGAGAGAAGGGGTGGCTAAGGACACCTAACTTCCCCATCAGCATTGCGTGCTTGCAGTCATATGAGAATAGTTCTCCATTCACATTGCAGTTGTATCTGTTCCAGTCAGGAATGTCATCTGAGGAAAGGGAAATGACCTACTTACTTGCTCTTTCTCACAGAAAACCTGAAAATGCCTGGCAGAGCACTGAACTAAACCTGCTTACCTGGGTTGTGGTTGTGCTCAGTATCAAGGGATCTGGCATTCAGAATTCAAATCTCTCAGCCATCCTTTACAATGTTTCTGGAATATTGCCAGCATTCATGAAGTGCTTGTTATTGGCTGACTCAGAAAGGAAAGCACTCTTCATATGTTTATGCAAATATTCTGTGTCAAACTATAATACTGGGATGGAAAATATTTTGTCTGTCTAGAGGAAAGTAGAAATAGGGGTCAGGAATTCGCTGCAAGTTTTACATCTCTAAGGCAGAAGTGGGATTTTGCAGTGTGTGTTTGTGTACGACGACAGAGGGATTTTGCAGCTATGTTTTACAGTATCTGGGGATTAGAAAGGATTTTCCTGTATAAGTTACTTTCTAGGTCTCTGGGGATAGGAAAAAGATTTTGCAATGCACATTAGTTTGTGAAGATGGAAACCATTAACCCTGCATGTGGCACTCTTGGGTGATTTTGCAATG
The DNA here is from genome assembly GCA_013398125.1 of Aegotheles bennettii. Taxonomy (NCBI): domain Eukaryota; kingdom Metazoa; phylum Chordata; class Aves; order Caprimulgiformes; family Aegothelidae; genus Aegotheles; species Aegotheles bennettii. The sequence continues at coordinate 33,397 of VZRW01013681.1, read as the reverse complement.
AGCAGCCATTTGTGTTCCCCAGAGAAGGTGTTTTTGAAGGGTTTGTATGCTGCTAAGGACTCAGGTGGCATATTCCTGAAGATGTCCCAAACACTTCACAGAATGACACTCAAGTGAACAACACATGCTAATGGAAAACTGGATAAATTCTGAGATGCCATTAGCTAGATGACTGAAATTACCATCTATGAAACTGAATTCATGACTCCAAATTCAGGTCAGAGAAGGAGAGTGAATTAAAATTACTTTGGTGGCACTGATGGATGATCACCATTTGTCAGTGGATAGAGGGCAAAAAGGCATTTCCATGTTTCAGAGCCTGTACCACAGCACTTGTAATGTTGATAATACAATACTGGCTGTCGTATCAGAAAGAGGTGAAAGGTACAGTTTGCTAAAATGGATTGAGTACTTCCTGAAGGCCTTTAACCAAAGACCAAAATAATGGGAAATTCCATGCAGTGGTTCTCTCCCATGGAGCCACAAGGTGAACTACTCTGAATACATGGATACTGGCACTGCCAACCCACAAATTACATTTAGCCTCCTCTCTGCTTTACTTCATGTGACCATAGCATTAATTCCCAGGTGGCCCGATGTTTGACTGTGATCAGCTAACTCAATCTAACCAAGGCCTAGAAAGCGTTGTTGTAACTATGGTAGTGGGCAAAAAAGCACTCTGAAGCATTCACGGTGAACACAGTGAATACTGCTGGTCAAGTCAGCCTGTAATGCTTCTCAGTTACCACCTCTGTTCTGTAACCAGCGTCTTGTCATCCGTATTCCATGAGAAACTCTACTCTGCCTTCAAGGAGGATGGTCTAAACTTGTTCGTGCTCTTGTTTCTTCTCATCTGGAGCGTACGCAGTGCAATGCATCCATGGACAACGTTTCCAACACTTGGAAAACCCCACCTGGGCAGCCCATGGTGCCAGGTCAGCCCCGCCGCTGCGGGCTCTGCGCACCGGGCCTCCCGAAGGGTTTCACACCCAGCTCCTGGCCCATTGCTCCTCACGGGCTCGGCAGTGGCTTGAGGGTCTGGAAGAAGTCCCACCAGTGACTGGGGTGAAGCTGAGCTCCGCCCGGCAGCCAGGGGCACCCTCGGGCCCTGACAAGTGTCGCCACTTTTCACTGCCCGCCGCACGGCCAAGGCCTCCGGTGGGCCCTTCCCTGGCACAAGCGGAACGCCCGGCCCCTGCCACCAGCCAGACCCTCGGCCAGGCCCTCTCCCAGTGCCCGGGGAGCGCCAGGGGCAGCCCCAGCTCCCAGGGACCAGGCCGGCCGCGCAGGGCCCTGCCCGCCTACCAACCCCTCCGTTTGAGCTGTCTGCGGCGAGACGCTTGCAGCGGGGCCCTGCCGCCTGCTCTCGCCCCCGAGCAGACCGCCCGGGCCGGGGCCGGGAGCCGGGCACCTTCTCAGGACGGGAAGGCGGCCCTGGGGCGCCGGTCACTGCGCACCCCTGCCTGCGTTACCTCTCCGCCAGGACCGTCCCCTCCGGCTTGCGGTAGCTCCCCTCCCGCCGACAGAGCGGGGCCAGCGCGATCCCGCCGCGGCAG
>VZRW01013681.1:5482-24845 GCA_013398125.1 Aegotheles bennettii | reverse complement strand
AAGGTTGGTCAAACATGACTTACCCTTGGTAAAGCCATGTTGACTACTCTTAATGACCCCCTCATCCTTGATGTGCCTAGAGATAGTGCCAAGAACAAGTTGTTCCATCACCTTTCCAGGGATGGAGGTGAGGCTGACCGGTCTATAGTTACCCGGGTCCTCCTTCTTGCCCTTCTTGTAGACTGGAGTGACATTTGCTATCCTCCAGTCCTCAGGCACCTCTCCTGTTGCCCATGACTCACCAAAGATGATGGAGAGTGGCTTAGCAATGACCTCTGCCAGCTCCCTCAGCACCCTCGGGTGCATTCCATCCGGACCCATCGATTTATGGATGTCCAGATTACTCAACTGATCCCTAACCCAATCCTCATCTACCAAGGCAAACTCCTCCTTTATCCTGACTTCTTCTGGGGCTGAAATGGACCTTCAACTGATATTAGGTCCATCTTTTTGAAACAACCTGTATATTCACGGTGTTGTCAGTGGCCCTTGTTATATGCTTTCAAAACAGGTGTCATCAGTTGCATGCATGTCAACAGCAGCATTTTGTTTAAATAATTTGAATAATTTCTTCTAGAGCAGTGGAAGGAAGAAGTGCTTAGCTCTGGGATTTTGATGGTTTTTTATACATCCTTTGTATCCCGGACCACTTTGTGACTTAAGTTATGATTACACTACTTTTAGCCCTCACTTTCTCTCTCAGTGTATTTCTGAATATTTTTTGTAATAGATGAATTTATTTATGAAGGTGAAGAGTGCATAATAACTGCATATGAAGGATTTCTGGTACTGACAGATAAAAAGTATATACGTGGCGTTTGAACTCAATCACCAAATAGAAAAAATGTAGTGTATTTATTTGTAGGAACCATTGTTTAATCTATAAGTTATGTGTGAATGTTTTAAATTGTGAGACATTGGCAAATGTCGTTACAATGAGAATTTTTTGGGGGGGTTTCTTTGCAATCTGTTTTAGAAGCCTGGTTCATGCTAAGGGAAGAGCATTGCTATTAAGATGAGATGTCTTGGTAAATATAGAACCCAGGATAAAATTGCATAAGGAGTTGTAGTGATGTATGGAATCTCCTGGAGGGAGGAATGTGGTTCTAAAATAAAACCAGAAAGAATATGTGCAGTCTAACTGAGAAATGTAGAGAAAGATTCTGGTGCTTACTCCATTAGAAGAAAATGCACTGGCTTTTGTTGGATCAAAAATCCTGTAACAGTTTTTGTGTCCTAAGTAATATTTTAAAGAGTTTATCTCCGAGTCTTTATTCTGTTGGAAATTAATTGAGAATGCAAATGTAGGAGCACTTATAATAGATTACTAGGATGCTCACAAACTAAAATTAAGCATGTATAAAATAAAAGTCTGCAGCATAATGCTTTAACAGGCTTTTGGAACTTAATGCAAATGATTTTCATCCACATCAAACATGCCACTCAGTGATAGCTTGCAGGCCTTGGAGAAGCTTTATATTTGAATTCAGCTCATACAGACCTGACTACGTGATCAGATCATTAATGTTTAAAATCTGTGTAGTAAAACAAGGCCATGTAAAAATCATTGGAATTACCATTGCTGTTGTGCATTGGAGCATCTTTAAGGATTGTATTTTTTATGTTTTTTTAAAAATCTCTTTGCTGCCTTACCTTGTCCCTTCCCTTAAATGTTGTCCTTCTGTGGGTTTTTTGGGGGGGTTTTTTTGCATGTTATTTTGCTGCTGACCGTTGTTCTCTGCATAACAGAAAACATAACACTGTACGGAGTGGACCGGGGTGCAGCATGCGGAGCCAGGCAGTGGTTCCCTGCACGCCGTTAGGTTTGTAACATGGTTGGAAAGGTGTTAGAGGATTCCTTAGTTCATCTTCAGGTTGGGTCCTTGAACCATCTGCAAGATGGTGCCTTTAAGTTGTCTTCCCACTGCAGAATCTGCAAAACCTGGCAGCCTTTTTGGGGTGCAGTTTGATTCAGGGTGCTTTGAACCCGTGATGTTTCTTTGCAGCAGTGCCCAGCGCAGGAGCGGGCTGGGTGCTGAGGTACAGTGAGCTGTGGGCAGTGCTCCTGTCAGCATGTGGTAGCATGCTTCTGCCAACTTTGTGGTTTCGCTGTATCTTTGATGCTATATAGTCTTGATAAATATTTTTTTAAAAAATGTCTTAGAACATGGCAAGACAGTCAACTTTGTAGGTAAACGCATTAAATACTTGCTATATTTGAACAGGATATGAGTAGTCAATTTGTTATTACATGACTGAGATATCGGTAGTGTATGGCTACCATGAGAGAGAGTTCAGCACAATTCATGCATATGCCTTCTAACTCTGGAGTATCATGTGAATATATTGAGTTTTTTCTTCATTGTGCGTCTGGAAGCAAAATGAAGTACTACAGTATAATTGGTTTGGTTCTGCGTGTTTAAATGCCTTGATAACATTGTTTCCTCCTAATTCATCTACATGGAATGAGTTTCAGTTAATAGCCCAACAGTATTATGAAAACAGTATGTGTTCAAAAATGCATTTTAAAACAACATTCCTCCAGTTTTTAAGCATGAATAAATATGGATCTCCCCTGCAAGAAGAGTTCTTTGGAATTAGATTGCCAGCTTGGCCTACCCTAATCTTTTTTCTTTTCCTTAAATATCCCTCAGTCTTTCTGAAACTGTTCCTCTTGTGCAGCAAACCAGAGTAACCTTAGCTACCTCTTGTTTAATTCTGTATTTCAGTGTTATGGAAATACTGTATGTATCGGGTATCCACCAAGCAGTCTAAATCGATAACTGAGATATTAAATATGTCACAAACATCATTCTCAGCATTAGTGACATACAGACATTGTCATGTTGTGTGCCTGAAATAGAATGTGGTATAGAGAGTATGGAATCTGTAGGACTATGATATTATAATTAATTATAGACTTAAATATTACTTATGGATATGCATTTGTTTCTCAACTTTAAATATATAGTATCCATTTCAGCTTTTTGAATGTGAGATATTTATATCCTGAAGCTTTTGGCTTTGAAAATATTTACATTTAATTTCTTTCTCTGTGCGCACAGAGATTCTTTGTGCAGGTGGCTTCGTTGATACTGAAACAACATGATGTCAAATGTAATCTTAGGGGTCTTAGAGGTTAAAATTTAACTATCTTTGATCTGTCACTCTGCTTGAATTCACTCTGACTATATGACTTCAGTGATTAAATAAATTCTAACTAACATTCTTTCTAGGCACTTTGATACATGTGGAGAGATGGGGTGAATTAAGCTGCATGACTTTGTTGTGTTTTAATTGCAATGTAATAAAGGGTTAGTGTTTGAGAGTCTTTGGCTGTGTATGTTAGTGGACAAACACAAACAGATATGAAAATAGGTTGCCTGAAAATAAAATAAATGCTCTTTTTAATAGAAAGAATTGCACAAAATAATATTCTGATTTTTAACAAAGATCCCAGAGAAGAAACTAACATTTATTTACTGGAGATATGGGACTTTTCCTCCAGTAAATACTCTAGATGGTTTCCAAATAGATATTATTAAGTTTCTTTTTTATGTGCTTTCTTAGATGGAAGCTGTGTTGTGGTGTTTTTTTCTAAAAACTTTGAACATGGTGATAATTGGCCATTTTTTTTTTGTAAGAAATGGTCTGTTGTTTACAAGCAGTAGCATCTTTTGTCCCATTGATGCTGTTTTTCACATGTGTTTGCTGGATTAGCATGAGAGCTCTGTATTACACTTCCTTGCAGATCTTTGTGTAAGGCCTGTGGCTGGCTAAATACAGCTATTTCTAACAAGTGGGTCAGCATCTTGGAAACATAAAGTTCCGAGAAAAAGAAGAAATAACTCAGAATATAGTTTAGTTTGTGCTGTGGTGAAACTTAGATAGACTTCACTGGTGGTAGCTGTAACAATAGTGTTAAGGATACATACTCCATTTCCTGATTTTCTGCATTAAGTACTTTTAGGTCATTAAATTTTGGTACATTGTAATGTTGTCTAGTTTTCTGTTTACTATGGTTCTTATAACAGGGTTAATGAACATAACTAGGCTTAATTTTGTTTGAGTAATATTCCAGAAAGAGACTAGCTAAAATAATCATCAAAGATAAATGACAGGTAAAACTGTGTGAAATGCTCATTCAGAATACTGTATCTCCGTACTGCTACTCCTGAAGGTTTTTATTACACTGTGAACTGCAAGATGAGAGAAGGGAGTCTTCTGAGCTTTAAACACCAAACAGGATTTAAAGTAGTTCCTCAAGGTTGGTGTCCCTTTCAGGGTAGGAGAAATTTCAAGAGTGACTGTCTTGCTCTGATGGAGTCTATGAAAAGCACTTATAGCAGACGTAGTTAGTAAATATTATCTTATCAGCAATGATGCTACCCTTGCTCCTTTGCCAAATCAACAGAGAAACTCCCTTGTCTTGCCTCTAAAAACTGCAGAGACTAACTCTAGCATAAATGAAAAATTTACATGAAATTAAGAAAATCAGTGTTTCCAGAAATAATTTTTTTCTTAATCTTTCTTTTTTAAAAAAGTAGGCATTTTTTTTCTTTGATAATGGCTATGATTGGAGGTATTGCCATTAATAAGCTATTAAAAAATTATAATGCAACATTAAAACAAAATACATTGAGCTGCATATAAAGCTATGCATAAGTATTTATAATGCCAATATAGACTTTATATATAATATATACATATATAGGTGTGTGTATATATATAATAGTAAGTATATGTATAAAATTACTTAAAATATGGACTCCATGAATGCAGTAATAAAAAATAAATATAATACTGTGTTAATAATGAAGTTATGAGATCTATATTGAAAGTTTTTAATCTAAATTCTAATCTAAAGGATGGATTCTACCCGAAGTTCCATCAAAGGCTGCTTCTGGTGGCCCTGTAAGAGGCAGACGGCTGTGTGCTGCCGAGACAAGCCAGGCTTTGAACTTGACAGCGTGCGCCTGCTGACGTGAAATCTTGCTAAGGAGAGAAGTGGAAAGTTCTGTGCTGCCATGTTGCTTACCATGCTGAAATGGACTTGGTAATTAATATATTCTCTCACAAAATTGCCAAAATGAACTTTATTTTTCAGGACAAAAATCTTAATGGTTATGTATTGACCGCATTACTTGACAGTCTGCTTCTCCTTTTCTAAAACTTTGAAAATTAGAAGGCACCGGAACTTAAGGCCGTAACAGACAGAAGAACTGGTTGGGGGCTGCAGTACAGCTTCTCTACCAGTTCTCTCTAGGTTTGTTTTTGAAGCAATTATGGACTTGTCTGGTAATTTGGTGTTTTTTAGGAAAGGCAAAATCAAAATTATACTTGGCGCGGAGACTAAGATATTACTTTTTACATTTACTTTATAAACTTAAATTGTTTAAATGCAAAGTGACAGTGGTCTCCGTAGTCTAGAATTGTCACAAAATTAAATGTTTTCCCTTGCTCTTTTACCTGAGTGGAAGGCATTAGAGTAAGTTTCTTAGGAGCACAATAAAACTGATTGATAAACCATCTGGCACCCTTTTGTACTGAAAAGTATGCTTGATAATCCTAGACATAAGGGAATACAGTAGTATCACTGCTGTACTTGGGAATAAGTAAATATGGCGAGCATCTGCTGAAGATGTGAAACAGCAGGATTAAACATTGTAATCTCCAAAAGATGAAAAAAACTTATACAAAACATGCATCAATTTAAAACCAGGGTTTCCCAGGGAAATTTATATGCTTTTATCTAATGTAAAACATTAATATAGAGCCTGTACTTATCAATAGGGAATAAATGAAGAGAACTGATACTTGATTTAGTTATTCACATTAGATGGACTTCTGGTTCTTAAATGCGTAAGTGTTCTTCATGAGATCCATCTCCATGTAAGAGTAGCTTTCTACTTTATGCATTGTGTTCACAGTAGAACAACCTGGGGACTTGAAAAGACTTTTGGTACTAACATGCATAGATCAGAGAAAACATTTTTCTCAGTACTTCAGACAATTGCAAGATCTGGTTTGTGTCCCGGGTTTGTGTCACTAATGTAATTTAGAGGAAGACTTTTTGTTTTAATGGTGCAGTTACAGGAGCTACTTAGAAGTGTGGATGTATTTTAGTCAGTTTGCAGTCAGAGAAATGTAGTTTTTCATATTCTGTTTCACAGAAATCCTGTGGTTAAGCCAGGGATGTTTATAAGCACGTGATAACCAACTGAGTGATGGAAATAGAGCTACTTAAACTATATGCAGATTCCATTTGTTTGAGCTCAGTTGGGTAAGCTCTACAATATGCAGATACTTTTCTTGTGCTGTGACTTATTTTGTCTGAAATTATTTTCTTCTAACCCTCCACCAGATTATGTGGCAGTGCATTCTGCTATTTTTTCTGTACTAAAGTGAGAATTTTTTTGAGCTCTGCAAACTCTTTCCATTTAAATCGGTTGTACCAAGACCTTCCCACATGAAAGCTTCTCAACAATATCTTAAAATATGTTGGGATTAATTTATAATAGCTAATTATGCTCTATTTTGTGGCATTCAATTAAAACGTTTATTTTAATTTGCTGTTCAAAGTAAATGATTTTCTGTATTGTATCAGAGCTGGAGTTTTTTTATAGCTTGGTGTGGGTATTGCGTGAGTGTGCTACAGTTGCAGTATTTCTCCTCATGGGAAAAAAAAGAATTGTTCATTTTTTCACATAGGACTGTAGTCAAGAGCTTCTGAAAAGAAATTTGTGCTTGTCTCTCTTGAGCTGTCTCCAGCAACTTTCTAGAAAAGAGTACTAAAGACCTAAAAGTCATAAGTAACAGCATTTAGGCTGTGACCTATGGGAAGGACTCAACATGGAAAACCAAAATGGCAAAAACTAAAGCAACTCTTCTGTTTCTGGATTTTTAAAAAAATCTGTTACAACTTAAATTTTTTAGCTTAGCTGAAGAACCATCATAGACAATAAAGAGTGTAAAGTGTATAAAATTACTTTTTCTAGAATACAGTGCTTTCTTTTATAGTGACTATGCCATGTATGGAATGTCCCCACTCAGTCTCCCAGAAAAACATTGTAGGAAATTGCTAACATACGTTTTTCCTAGCTGCTTTTAAATTTGGAAAACTGAAAATGTCATATTATCAAGTGCTGTTGCATTGTTATTCTTTAAGATCTATGTTCTCTCGAGCCTCAAAAGTGGAAAATATAAAGAAAAATCTAAAGATTTAGGTATACCAGAAATGCTACGTGTGTTAATTGAGGAGACTTTGTGCAGCAATAAATACTGGATTCTTTATGTGACCAACTCTATAAAAAATAATGCACTGCCATCCATTTACTGGATATTTATCATGGGTACCTGGTTTTACAATTTGTGGCGAAGAGGTCTCTTGACAGTACCACTTCTTGAAATGTCAGCAATGCGATCAAGATGCATTGTCAGAAATAGTGATTTGTAGCCAGATTCCTTGGTGTAAAACTCTGAAAGCAGTGTATGATGTTCCACTACAGATAGCTTTCTCTTTGCAGTGTACACTCACGCTCCGTGGCAGTGGTAGGAGGTACCACTGCCAGCACTGCAGAGCACTCATGCTGACAGCAAACAGGGAATGATTATCCTGAGAGTCCTCATGTGGCTGAATCCTTTGTGGGAAGGATTTCTGAGGCTGTAGCTGTGGGTGTAATGGGGCATCTTTCTTGCTTCATCCCCTAATTGCTTGCTAATTAGGTCTTTGTGGGGGGTCTAGGAGTCTTCCCTGCAGGACTTCTTCCTCCAGGATACTGAAGTCGTGCAGAGGGTCCTCTTTCCTTCAGTAGTCTGAGGGTTAGGTTACTCTCCCTGCATCACTTCCAGGACCAGCAGACTCCACGTGAAGGACTGCTCCGCACTGCCACTTGCCAGCAGGAAGCAATGCTTGCTTCTACTCCCTCCATTGCTGAACCGGAGGGGATGGGCTTGGCTTGGCTTCGAATACAGGGTCAGAAGGTGGCAGGTAGTGGGAAATGGGCACAGTGGCTCTGGGCCAGGCATTGTAGGGATTAAATTCTGGATGTGGTGTTAATTTGATGGAATCAGACCCTTCTGTATGGTTCAATGAGTGTGTGTGATTGCATATCGCCTCTATAAATTAACATTATGTACATCTGCTTCTGGCCATCAGAAATATCCAGCTGATCTGACTAGACTGCTGCAAGTGGATTTAAAAGTAGTTTGCAGTTTTGAAATGTGTCACAGTTCATGCATGCAGTGTTTCTTGTTGTCCTGGAGGTCATATCTTGACTGTTACTTTGCTACTTCAGACCCAGAGATTGTCAAGTTTCCCATCGCTGCGTGCTTGAGGGATGCTTTTAGCCCATTTAGTGTCCCTGTGAATGTGTTTGGCAAAACAGAGTTGACAGAGGCAATATCCTTTATTTGACCAACTGCTGTGGCTGGGAAGATTATACAAGCTTTTGGTCACCACACCAAGCTGTAGAATGTGTCTTCTCTGTCAGTAAACTTTGACTAGGCAGATAAAGAGTTACTGATGATTATCAGCTTACGTTGAGGTAGCCATGAGACAATAGTGATGCTCTTTTAATTGTGGTCCTAGAGGCCATACTTTGCAAAGAGCGGAGTCTGAATAATTTCGTAAGAATTTGGAGTTGACATATAGCAACACTCATGGCTATATGTCAGCAGAATAATTTTTCGTGTTGAGATATTTTGCTGCATGTGAGAAACTTCCCCTATAGGCAGTTCATAAAAACAGTAGTTCTGATTTTGCAGTAAAAATGTCCTTTATTCAGCTTTGATCCTGCAATCTTTCTATTTAATATAATGCTTTTATAGTAGGGGAAGAGAGAGTGGATCTGTTCTCCTCCATAGTTTGCTCAACTATATTTTTGGAACTGGTGTATGCATAAAGCACTGAGTAAAGCACCCTGTGTTATTGTAGTTGTTTTTTTATTTTATGCAATAAGTATATATGGTAGCATAATTAATTTTCCATTATTCATAAAATAAATGTCAATTAAATGTCTGACATTCAAAGAAAGTAAATTGCTGTTGTATATGTAGATATATTTATAAGCAATTAACCTACCACGTAACCAACCTGTTAATGGTAAAACAATGCTTTGACAAGAGACAAAGTTGAACTTCATGTTAGGATAATGTAGTGGTCAGAAATCATAAATCAGGCCTTAAAATTGAACTGGCTAAAAATGTAAGGGTTTTGTTTAAAGTCATGTGGATTCCTTTTATTGGTTTTGAACCTCCAGGCTTGAAACTTATGAACTGTAGGGGCTAAAAGTTTTTCTGTGAAAGCTGAGATACTCTCTCAGTATTACGAGCAATAATGTGACTCCAATGATATCAAATGCTTTGCTAGTATTCTTGTTGGAATGGAGTGGAAGGATCAATGTAGGTGTTCACTTTGTATACCCTTGTCTTGAGTAGCAAGAGTCTTGATGTGTTCTTTGGTGGCATTTGTTAAATCTGGAGGTGAGAAACTTTATTGAAGTGCCAAGTTGCGCTACTTACCACACTGAAAAACAAGCCCTTAACAATAGAAAAAGGGTTGTAAAAACTGATTACTGTTTTCATCTCATGGAATTTATAGCTGATTATCCATTTCATATCCTACCTCCTTTCCTTACAGTATAAATTTACTCCATATGGTTTATTTTCTTGATCTGTTGATGGCTAGTGACCTCCACGTTCCCCTGGCTAGTGACCTTCATGTTTCTCTAGATAGAAAGGGGGAAAGGATCAGTTGCCACACAGAGGAAACTTGAGAAAGTTGTAAGTTTTGGGGTTTTTTTAAAAGAGGGGGGAGAAATTTTCATTACATGGGAATAATTCATCTAGCAAATAAAAACTTGGATTATCTTTGTGTCTATTGTTTTTGTACAGTCCTTTATGTTGAGATCATTGTTAATGACAGGGTTCTCATGCCCTGCACCAAAACAGGTAGAAGCCATGAATTCTGGGTTGAGTTTTGCTGGGGGAGTAAAAGCTTCCCTATTTTTTTGTGGGGGTGTGTACATGTAGTGTTGCAATTAATTTTTTCTTCAGTTCTCCTCTTGATCAGCATGGGAATAGCTGTGTTCATAATGCCAGGTTTGATAGGAAATTTTAGCACTCTTGGATTAAAAGTAACAAGGCCACACTTGAGCATAATCATAACTGTGCTAGGAAATCCTGGGCATCTGCAGTTGTATACAGAAGGCCTCAGTCTTTCCTGTAGTAGTAAGCTTGCTGGAGGATGGACAGAGGTTTTTTTCAATCAATCTTTTTTCCTGAAAACAGAAAAATCAGGTTGTTGTAGTCTACAACATAGGAATATGTCTGTGTTCACAATATTAAGAATATTTCTGCTGCCTAAGACAAGAATAGAGGGAAGAGGTAATTTTCCAGAATAAGTAGATTCTGAAGGTTGCAATAATGAAGTATTTAGGTTCAGATCTGTGATCTGGATGGAGCACAACACAAAGCTCAGTCTGCATATTTCGTATCACAGGTGTCTTACCAACCAATTTACTGGGTGTTCTAGGATTATTTTTTTTTCTTAAAATTCAACAACAAAAATTCTAAGATGTACTGAAATTGTGATCTTCTTTTCCTGTCAGTCCAGATACTTCAGGACTTAAAACTAGTCTTACATTAAGTATATATAAGGCAAATGTATAAGAAGAAACATTTTGGGGGAGAATTGTCTTGGTTTTGTTTTGTTTTTTCTTAAAAATATTTTAATCTTATGGTATTGTTTATCTGTGATAAAAGTTTCTTTTAGGGCCAGAGTGAAAGAGAGGCACAGAATTTCAATATACACTATTTCTCATCCAGATTTGGTTATAATTGGATACAGCAAATACTCACACCTGACGAAAAAACAAATCTGTTTTGAAAGGAAATGTATCATTAGCACTTCTCTATCCTCTCAATTTACCAGGAGCTTCCTGAAGAAGGGCTAAGCTTTTTCTGAAACTTAGAGTCAAAGTAATTGTTTTTATGAGTCAAAATAATTGTTTTTATGGAACATTTGAAAGGTTCACTCGGAGGTTACCTGGTATTCAAAGTACAGTTGGTTCAGCGTAACTGATGTAAGCATCTGCGTGAGCTGTGTCATTAGTATAATTTGCCTGTTTTAAAACCAGCATTAGATTAGAGTTGAAAAGATAACGCAATAATTTGCCAAGTGCTAAACTGGGTTTAAAATCCTCCTTAATGGTATAGCCTGAAGTATGTATCTCAGTTGGGTTAAAGATACCGAAGTTAAAAATAAACGGGAGGAGGAAAGGCATATCTGTGGTGTCAGCGAGGCATGTGGTAAGCTGATGTATAAAGGGAAGGTAATGGATCTGCTTGGATTCCAGCCAGTGGTGCCGGACGCGGGCATTCTGCCGAGGCACATTCCGGGGCATTAAGTGCAATCCCTTTTTCGAGCGTGCTGAGACCTCTGTGTAATTCATCTCTCCTGCAGTCCACTCTGCCGGGGACTGGGCGTACAGCTTAGCCAGTGTCATTACCAGCGCAAACTTCTGGGTAGTCACTTTTTCAGTTTGGTGCAGTGTTCAACTTCTCAACACCTGGGCATGGGTATTTCCATTTGAATCTGCAATGCAGGTGCTATCTTTCAACTTGCTGTTACTTTTAACAGAGTGTTGGAATCTTGTTTCTGCTCTAAATTTCTGGTTGTAAGCAAATCATCTTAAGAAGATGACTTTTTAATGTACATTTTTAAATTTATAAGCACCCTTGGTGCTAGCGTGAAAAATTAAGTGATGGTGGTATTTCCTTTTAACCTCTCTGTCTTGTTAGCAACTTGTTCTAGTACTACAGCTGTTTGCTACCTTATATCAACACTGGAGGAAAAAGCTGTGTGATCCATTTTTGTGAACACAAAGAGGAAGAACAGACAGAAAAAGGAATTCTTCATCAGTGGAAGACACCTGTACACTTCAACAAGAAGTAGTTACAAATGCTGCAGAAAAACTCACTCCCTAAAGGTATCCAAGAGGGAAAATTACATCCTCCAACCTTTGAGAAGCATCATTCCCATTTTCCCCACCAGCCTAATTTTCCTCATTTTCCCATTTTCTTGGCCATTTAAAAGCAAGGTGAATTAGGCATACAACTCCCTGTTTTGTTTCCTAGAGTAAAGACTTTAAAGACATTCAGAAATGTTTTCAGGGTTGGCCACCTGCTCCTTCCTATGCTCAGAGGGATGCGTTACCTCAGATCTCCTGATGACAAGCATACACCATTTTGTGAAAAGAATTCCTCCAAGGTTGTCTTTGACTAGCAGGATTATTTGGCCATTCGTGTTACAGAATGACTAGAGCAAGCCTGAATGTATAGACTGTAGCTTTGTATGTTTGATTGTGTGCAACCCATTTATAAAAAAGAAGTGCTATGAAAGCACTTAACAAAATATAAACATACTATAACATATATAAATATGTTATATAAAATATAAATATTATAGCTTTTAATATCAACTTTTTGTGCTAACAGCTGTGGTTACTTTTCATTGGTCTTGAAAAGCTGTTTTGTAACAAGAAGTTTCAGATAAATAATTTATTAATGTGCTCAAGGTAACTGTGACCTGCACTTTGTTTCAAGGCGTGCTGTGCATGAAAAATATGAAATGACTGGCATTTCTAGCATGAGTGTTTATATTCACTTTTTAAGAGCCTAATGGCCAAAATCTATTTTTAAAATAGCTTGTGTTTCTGATGTGTTGATACCAATTAATCCTTATTCAAAGATGTACTATTACAAGTTAAGCTTGTTAAATTAAACTATTTGATTTACCTTTCACTTCTCCTGCCTCCTTAGAAAATCTTCCTGCTTTAGGCGCTATATAATACTGTTTATAGTTGTGGATACAAAGAACTAGAAACACTGGTCAGTGGGAAGCACATCGGAAGGGATAGCATTTTCGTTCTCTAGCATTGGGAGTGTAGTTCACTGACATCTGTCCTCCTTCATTCCCGTAGCATTGCTCAAAAAGCAGCCAAGGCCCAAAAAACTTGTGTTTAATTTGATGCTGTCATTTAACATTCTTCATGCTTCTGGTACAAAGCTATTTACATGTGGGATCTAAATAGCCGTTCACAGCTGCTGCCAGTTTATACCCTGGTGATGGTTATAGCTGCTCACCCTAACCCCTAAAGAGAGTTCTTTTAAATACACTGTATTTCTTGGTTAGAGCCCTTGCCTAACCCTGTTCATGTTCCACACATTCAGGAGTACTGACACTAAGCTCATCTCTGTTAAAGATGGGGAGCCATAAGCACTTGAGAAGACAAAGCGTTTTTAAGAACAAAAAGATGTAATTCAGCAATAGTAGTGTGAAATGGTATAAAATAAGCCTTACACCAGAGATTCTGTTGTGCAAACAGGAGAGCCGTGCTTTGGTTTTATCAAGTTCCTCTGGTTCTGATAGTAGACATTTTTTGTTATTGTAGTTGAACTACTGTGTGCCAGCTGTTCAACCATACTTTTCTAGTAACTTTTACTGAGCTTTCCCAAGCATTTAGAGTGTTGGATATCTAAAAAGACATCAATACGATGCTAAGCCAAAGGCAACAGTGTTTACATTGAGAGAAAAAAAATGTAACACTGAGAAATAACTTGTCATCTCTTTCTCAACTGTTATCTGTTCATTCCATAATCCTATCAAAATAAAGATAAGAAAATAAATAACTGAATCTTATGTTGGTGCTCTTGTGTAGTGTAGAGTTGGGAAAAATGGCCCACTGGAACTTCTGACCTACTGTTTTTATTTCCCAGATAAGAATTTCCTAATTCTTCAACTTCATTCTTCTATTGCCTTCCTCTTGCCTCTGAAGCACATCTTCAGCTGCCTTCTTCCCACTTTGAACTTCCAGGTTCTTTCTGTACATTTTGATTTAAAACAAGCATTTATTAGAGGAAGATTCAAGACCAGTATCCCCTTCTGAAACTAAAAATAACATTATATAAAAAGTGAGCTAGTGACAATGGAATTGGTTTCTTTCTACAGAAGGTACTATAGCTTAGTATTATATCAAAGAGCCAAAATATGTTCTTCAAGTTGTCCATGTAGTAACCAAAGCAATTAGCATTTTAAAAATTCTTGCAACTAATTTGTATGGATATTGATGTACCAAACAAAATGTAGCATTACTTGATTTACAGGTTGTAAAGTATACAAAACCATAATCTTTGAACTTATTTTATGATAGAATTAATATTGAGCACCTGTGTATTTTAGTAAACAGGTGCAAAATGTGAAATACAAATAATGAAAATATGCACAAAATATTGATTGGAAAGCAGTGCTATCTGTTCAGAGTTACTTCGCATTGACACTGAAAGGAATGATATACATTCTGTTTAGTTGCCTTCTGTAATATGTTAGGGTTTTTTAGCTACTTTATTAAAGATAGCTTGGGCTTCTCTCAGTAGAAGCTTTAATGACTAGCTTGAAGCCATTTTCTTTTAAGGAATTAATATTTAGACATAACATTAGCTATGGAGGTAATTAACAGCTTTAGAATAATTAATGAATAAAATTGCAAGGACTGTAATTTGCATTGCCTAATATCAACTTTTAAAGCTTTCTTTAGAGGTTTTTGCTAATTAAAATGTTAAATTGGTTTTATTTCACAAACAGGGTATGGAGAAATATTGCTGTAATTTCTTTGTAGGCTCCATTTGACTTGATACTTCATTAAAAACAAGCCTAGATTAATAATTTACTCTTTTCTCTAAGCAGATACACTATAGGTTAAAAAAACCTCATTTGGTATTGCTTATTTTAAAACCTCTTAAATTTAATTTTATTTTGTGATTAGATTTCCTTGGCTTTATAAGAAATAAACATTTCACCTTTTAGTGTGTATCGGTGGGGAGAAGGAGGGAGATGGACTTTTGCATGGGCTTTTGAGTTCAGTTTTGTGCCAAAACCAGTTCCTCACAAGGGTAGAAAAAAACCTTTAACTGGGACATCAAATGCTTGCATCATGGTTGGCACGCTCTGCTGATGTTCAAATTGACTAAGCTGATAACATTATTACCTGAGAAAAACTAGAAGCACAACAGATATTTGAAGCATACACAATGTACCTAACTTTCCGTAGTCTGGTATTCCTTCAAATTCATAATTGTACTTAGGAAGTCCCTTTCTGGTCTTCCAAATCATTATAAAAAATGGACATTGCTAACTGATGTGGGAGTGGTATCCCAAAGCTTCTGATCTCTGGTATTAAATCTTTTGAAGTGGAATAAATAATAGCTTAGAAAAACTTGATTGAAGATTAGTTCAAGAAAAATGTATTTAATAAGTGGTTGCTTAAGTGATGTGTGACTGGTAAGGTTAGAGATGCCAGACAGCAAAACTGCAGTGAAAGAGCTGGGCTAAACTTTGTCTAAACAATGCTTTCGGATGCTATTATACCTACAGATTGTAATCAAAATGACTGTTTTATCTAAAGCTCAGGTAGAGACCATAAGAATTGGTACTTTACAATTATCAGTAAATTGCTCAGGCTACTGCTCAGCCCAGCTAATTGCTTTCTTTTCTTCCTTTCTTCTAATCAAAGAGGAAACAAAACTATGACCCAGCTCAGTAATGGCCAGCATTGTGTAGTAAGAGCTGTCACGCTCACTGGTGTTTCACCAGCAAAACAAAGTTTGTGCTACCTACCTGAATGATGTGCTTTTTGTTGCGAGGCAGTTACGCTTCTTGAATACTGCTGGATATGGCAGACTTGAATGTTTCTTTGGGATACCTCTTTCCCATCCCTAGCAATGTATTTTCTGTTTGAAGTTGCTTCATTTGTAGAATGCTTTTGATTTCTTTGTATAAATGAAGTAAATAATTACCAGGATTTTTCTTTCAATCTTTTAAGATTGTCATGCTTCTAAAAAAACGGTGAGTTTTTACTATGTCATTTGTGGTTTTACTTCAGGGATAAACTAAAAGTTGTTGCTTTTCTTGAATTACTCTGTCCACATGTGTCTGTACTTGATGCCTGCATCTTAAAAAAAGGATAAGGCTTGATGATTACTAATATTTTATGATCATTGTTACATGATGTGATGGCATGTAGCAGTTGTGAGAGAAGATACAGTTCTCTGACACACTAATCCTGTGTTATGCCAGGCCATTCACAGACCATTCACATAGTCTCTATTACTTATCATTAATCTTCCAGGTCATACTTTCTTCAAATCTTTCGCCTGTGATCATTCCTTACTTGGAGTCCATATTTAAATATACAGATTGTGGAATTTGTGAGTAATGTGGTGCCCAGGGGAGATTAATGCAGCACTCTTGGTTCCTCTTGATCTGGGTTTGCAACTTAATAATGTGATTGTTTTTTCAGACCAGACAGTCAAATTCTATTTCCTAGTTTTTCAGATAAAGTCACAAATAATTGCAGGCTTCCCAGACATCACCTATAAATTTATTTATGAAAGTACAGTGATTCTTATCAGGTTTGTGTGTGTTTAAAACCCCTAAACCTACATTGTTTTTACTATCACTTGTTCTACTTCACTCTCCTAGCAACAGTTAATACATTTAATTAGAATCTGTGAAGTGATCTGTAATTTTTCTCGGCCTGTTCCTCATTTATGCAAAG
The DNA here is from genome assembly GCA_013398125.1 of Aegotheles bennettii. Classification (NCBI taxonomy): domain Eukaryota; kingdom Metazoa; phylum Chordata; class Aves; order Caprimulgiformes; family Aegothelidae; genus Aegotheles; species Aegotheles bennettii. Next base: position 8,229 of record VZRW01013681.1, on the reverse strand, counting down.
CCACCAGAAGATGGAAAAACTAAAAATAATTTGTGGTTATGATTAAATATGGAAGAATGAACATATATTGTATCAGTACCTATATTGTGTGATTAATACTGTGATTCTCTGGTGTTCCTTCGTCAAATAGCACTTACTGCATTAGAAGACAAGAAATTGTTTACTGTGTAATAGTGCTTTTGTGAAAAGATTAATTTTCATTGTAGTACATGTTTTTTTCAGTACCTTTAAATAACTGTGTAGGTTATTTTCTTAAGCTGTTAGTAGTTTAAATAAACAATATATAGGTGGTTTAATTTTAATTATGAGTAAAATTAAAATGCTTTAAACTGGTATGGTAGAAAGATGGCCCAAATTGGTGCTTTGTGTCATTCCAGTCGACAGGAGGAAGTATTGATGCTGTCCTGTTGAGTTGTCTGTGCTTGGGAGTGAGCAAGACCTTTCTTATTCAGAGCACTGAAAATCAAATAGGGGTTGTACTTGTATTGTGGAATTGGGGGGTGAGTTAGTGTTTGTGTGGTGTGTGGATTGGGTTTGCTTTATTGTTTTTTATAATGCAAGGGCTTTTACTCATAGTTTTACTGTTATGAATGACTGGAACTGCTTCCTATCTTTTCTTATTGACAAAAAAGACCTGCACTTGATGAGCAATTGTAAAAATCAGATGCAGAGATTTCAGAGGACTTAACCAAGTTGCTTGATATTAAAAGCATATTTATTTTTCTAGTAACATTTCTAGGTATTTATATTTTTCGCAGATGTAATAAATTACACAGATAATTTAAAAATAAAAATGTTTCCTAGTGTGTATATGTAGAGGCTTGTTACTGGTAAAGTACCAGTGGTAAGTACCATTGATTAGTAAGTTCAAACAAAGCTGTGGAGCAGACCAAAAAGTAAATGGTATGGATAATAAAATAACAACAGTCTTGAGGTCTGTAATTCTTTCATGGATTAGATACATGATATTTTGCTGGCATTAAGTTCAAAAACCTGTTCCTTTACTATTTGTAATTTGACTTCAGTCATGCATAGACTTGCTGACAGCTATTTACTAGAAGTCTGTCTTAGCAAGAGACTAGTACCCTGCTGTGTAGCAATAAAAATATCAACATACCAGCTGCAAGAACTTTTTTTCACCTGTTTTAATATGTAAGCATTGGAAAATGGGAAAGACTTGCACTTTGAGCAGAAATGTTCAAATACACTTAACATGAGAAACTTAATCGTTGCTCAACTGTCTGGTTGTGCTATTTTCATTATAATTGTGCTTTAGCTTGTATATCTTTTTTAAATATCAATATTCAAATTACTTTTTCAAGCTATCTGTAGAAAAAAATGGTCTTACCTAACAAGTCCCAAGCTGTGTTTAGAGCCTGTTGTGTATTAAACTCTCTTATTAGTAACTTGAAAAGACACATTCTACAGTTTTGTCTGTCCATGGAGGTGTTAGTGTGTTTGACATAGTGCAACTCATGGTATATACCAGACAATGCCATTTTGTAAAAGACATTAGCAAAACTCTTGAGATGGCATCAAATAAATGAAAATATTTGTTCATGAACTTTTGAAAATTGTAATGTCACTATTAGGAAGAGGCTGTGTTTTTCTTGCCTCCTGCCATATGCGTACTTTGAGGGTATGCTGATAACTAGGTTGACTTTCTCTGGCTTTCTGCTCTGTGGACTTGAAATTTTACCTTTCCTCTGAGTACATCAGTCCAGTCTGTTTTGCAGTATCGCTAAACCGGGAGACGTGTCCAGTCTAATGATTTCTTCCACCCTCACCAAGTTTCCTGATGACACCAGGCTGTGTGGTGTGGTTGACATGCTGGAGGGAAGGGATGCCATCCAGAGGGACCTTGACAGGCTTGAGAGGTGGGCCTGAGCAAACTGCATGAAGTTCAACAAGGTCAAGTGCAAGGTCCAACACATGGGTCAGGGCAATCCCAAGCACGAATGCAGGCTGGGTGGAGAATGAATTGAGAGCAGCCCCAAGGAGAAGGACTTGGGGGTTTTGGTTGATGAAAAGCTCAACATGAGCTGGCAATGTGCACTTGTAGCCCAGAAAGCCAATGGTATCCTTGGCTGCATCAAAAGAAGCGTGGCCAGCAGGTCCAGGGAGGTGATTCTGCCCCTCTACTCTGTTCTTGTAAGACCCCACCTGGAGTGCTGTGTCCAGTTCTGGAGTCCCCAGCATAAAAAAGACGTGGAGGTGTTGGAGAGAGTCCTGAGGAGGGCCATGAAGATGATCAGAGAGCTGGAGCACCTCTCCTATGAAAAGAGGCTGAGAGAGTTGGGGTTGTTCAGCCTGGAGAAGAGAGAGCTCCAGGGAGACCTCATAGCAGCCTTCCAGTACCTGAAGGGGCTACAGGAAAGCTGGAGAGGGACTTTTTATAAGGGTATGGAGTCATAGGACAAGAAGGAATTATTTTAAGCTGAAAGAGGGTAGATTTAGATTGAATATTAGGAATAAATTCTTTCCTGTGAGGGTGGTGAGACACTGGCACGGGCTGCCCCCTCCCTGACAGTGTTCAAGTCCAGGTTGGATGGGGCTTTGAGCAACTCGGTCTAGTGGGAGGTGTCCCTGCCTATGACAGGGGTGTTGGAACTAGGTGATCTGTAAGGTCCCTTCCAACCCAAACTATTGTATGATTTTTTAACATTTTCAGTTGAATTGGTAATCAGCAGAGGTTACTGTTCTCATTTTGAGGCTGCGTTTTTTAAAAGTTTACTGCTTCTTTGGAT